>JAIGNY010004302.1:505000-594533 GCA_020152595.1 Chiridota heheva
CTTGCTTGACCACTGAACTAATCTTTTAATTCAAAGAAAATAAGCTAGAAGAAAATAGCAACGTGTTTCATCAGAGTTGGATAAAAATGTTCCATTTTCCAGCATTTAGAATTTTTGACCATGATAATAAATTGTGCAAATTTTATTCACAATATGAGACTTCACATCCAGCAAACCTTTTCCATCACACCCTTTAATAAAACATAGCAGGAGAATACCGCCTGTCTGCCTGTGGCCGCTAAGATTTAGAAGATTAAACAATGACAGATTTTGAGCCGTTTTCTCTTAAATACATCACAATTTTTGCAAACATTAACAAACTTAAATTTCAAATTGATTAACCGTAACTCGCAAACAACAACAGGCTTTCGGTCATTTTGAAAATTATTATGTTCAGAATTTCAACTTCTTTCTGCCCGTTTTGCACAATTAAAGTTACTCGTCAACAATTTAGATATATTAAGTCAAGTCTGCTGAAAAATAAGTTACAGGCTCCAACCTTAAAGAGTCCGAGCTTAGAATGATATTCACCAGTTCACCAGTTTACCCCAAGATTTTATATGGGCAATTCGATAATAGTATTTGTGTCTGTAAGTTATTAGTGTCTGGGTTCGGCGGGCATTCTTTCCCCATGCCATCTTTCTCCGGATTGGCCACTCCGTACTTATTATTTGTACTCTTTTTTTCTGTTTTTGGAGCGGGCACGTTGCCCTATGACCCCTTCAGCTTCGTATCGTTACCACTCTATTAAAAGTTATATAATTCAGATTCTTTCATATTTGTCCTTCAAGTTTGTGATTTTTTGCGCGGGGAATAAGGTTTTGGCGGCGCCACGGGCAGAGGCGGTGGAAGATGTTTAATAGTGGGGGGGGGGGGGGAAGGACTTGGGGGAAATTTCCGACTGAAGTATTTTTAAAGCATGTTCACCAGCATTATAATCATTTGAAAATCTCTAACTTATATCGGCTCGAAAATTTGTCAATTACATCAAGGATGTACGAACTTTCTTGGTTATATCAAGATATATGGACCACATTTGGGAAAATAGGAAACGTTCATACCAAGATCAGCAATTTTTGTTTAAATCGGACACATTTAGATCATGTTTAGTCAATTGTATTGGTTATACAATATCATTCGGATTATTGAATGTACCAAACAATATTAAAATCATATAAGGTTTTTTTTAGAATGGTTTAGGGCGATTTCCATCATTTTCTCAGCTGCATAAAATCAATTGAACTTGGTCTATCATAATGTATTACACAAGATACCCCACAATCATGCAGCGTTCAGTTAGTCAGCCGCTAGGATCCCCATTATAATTCTTTTCTCTGGACCCCAAATTAAAGGTGCCCCACTATTGAAATTTGGGATACTTGCACATAGCAAATGTCTCAATGTTTGTGCTACTTTCTTCAATCTGTCAATAAAAAGATCAGTTATAATAAAGCGACTTACCAAGAAGAGCGGACCTGAATAAAATGACAGGGATGGGGTGGAGAGGGGGTGGGGGGAATTAATCCAAACGAAGGATGATGTGGTAAAGTATTTTATGAGCAGTTTTGTTATGATTAATGTAACATATTGGGACAAGAGTGCAGTCTTATAAGCGAGAGAAAAGAGAAAGGTACTCCCTGAAAGGATTTCACCTTCCCTATTGCATGTTTTCCTTTCGATTGGGAAATTATTACCAAAATTGAAGTAAAATTTGTCAAATCATTGGATATTTTGGTAAATTTGGCAACATTTCCAGATAAATGATGAAAATTTACCGAAAATCGAAGAAAAATCACCCCCAGAATGAAAGAAATTGCACGAGATTAAAGGAAATTCCCCCAAATTGAAATTTTTTTCCCAAACATTGAAGGAAATTTCCCAAAAATTGATGAAGAATTGCGATAAAATAAAAGAAATTTTCGGGGAAATGAAGAATATTACTCGAGAATTAAGGAAAATGCCCAAAATTAAAGGATATTCCCCAAACCTTGAAGGAATATTTAAAAAAATTATCCAGGGCGATATCTGATCTCTTATCAGTCGCCTCACTGCAGCACTGGTTGAAACAACGGTTTCAATTGTGATTCAATTCAACAAGTTGAAAACAAGATCTTGGTCTTTTACAGACAAGGAATATACTTGATGTGTGTGTATGTGGGTGGGTGTGTGTGGGTGTGTGTGTTTGCCCTGTAGTGATGGGATGGAGCTCGTGGACAGAAGCCAGACAAGTTGCAAAAAACAAAAAAGTGGAGAGAGTGCACTGCAGCCTTATGGGCCAGGAGGCCTTAAGAGACTAGGGAAGGTGAAGTGCACTAGGTTCTTCCTTTGAGGTAATGCGTATATCTATGGTCCATTGATATAACACGTATTTTCTTGGGTACTTTGGGTGCTCGGGGTTTAATCATCATTGGGCAGTGGCACTCTGAATGCTTGGGGCTTAATCACCATTAGGCGCACTGGGTGCATGCTTGGGATTTAATCATCATGTTCGCACTGGGTGTTGGGGTTTAAACCTCATGTTCGCACTGGGTGTTTGGGGTTTAATCATCATGTTCGCACTGGGTGTTTGGGGTTTAATCCTCATGTTCGCACTGGGTGTTTGGGGTTTAATCATCATGTTCGCACTGGGTGTTTGGGGTTTAATCCTCATGTTCGCACTGGGTGTTTGGGGTTTAATCATCATGTTCGCACTGGGTGTTGGGGTTTAAACCTCATGTTCGCACTGGGTGTTTGGGGTTTAATCATCATGTTCGCACTGGGTGTTTGGGGTTTAATCCTCATGTTCGCACTGGGTGCTTGGGGTTTAATCATCATGTTCGCACTGGGTGTTTGGGGTTTAATCATCATGTTCGCACTGGGTGTTTGGGGTTTAATCCTCATGTTCGCACTGGGTGTTTGGGGTTTAATCATCATGTTCGCACTGGGTGTTTGGGGTTTAATCCTCATGTTCGCACTGGGTGTTTGGGGTTTAATCATCATGTTCGCACTGGGTGTTGGGGTTTAAACCTCATGTTCGCACTGGGTGTTTGGGGTTTAATCCTCATGTTCGCACTGGGTGTTTGGGGTTTAATCCTCATAATCATTCATGAAAATATGTGTATCTATATGCTGTCTATTAAATTAAAGTGGGTGTGATTTTTTCGCATACACAAATTATCATAGGCCTACATGTGAAAGGCACTTGTTCACACGTAATGGTAAGGAGTTGTGTGCATATTAATTAGTGTTTTTGCATAACAATAGACTTTCGTGCAAAAGGATTAACCTGAAATTACAGCTTAAACAGGCGGTCTCGTCTCAAAACAAGTCGCAATGACGTCAGTAAACACAGCGGCAGTTCTTACATACGTCATCAAAAATCGACTCGGGCCTATCCTATAACAATCGTTCAGTGGAGCGTATATTAGGTAAGGTAGGCGTATGTTTTATCGGGGACATTTATATAATAAAAACACTTCATATGACACACTTTCCAATCGTGGTCGACCTACCATTTGGGGAAATCCCTAGTTGGTTTTCTTCGAGATTTATGCTCTCCATGGGTGAAACAATATGCCACCTAAAGTATTACGCATTCTATTACTCTTCCCTTTTAGTAGGTTCTATGCAGGCTGTGTTTTGAAATATGTGTCTTTAGGTGTATTATCAGAGTATGAAATTCTAGCACATATGTCCCCGGTTATGTGATTCAGACTGCAAACTGTCCCCAGTTGGGCGAATACACTCTAACACATTACCTGTGTCCCCGATTGGTATCTTTTATGTGGTATAGTGGTCGTGGTTGGAGAACATACACATGGGTGTACGATGCAGTCAGTATGTACTATAGAGTATTTTCCTGTTTTATGTCATTAAACTGTTAAAAATAATACGATGAGTAGTAAATGATAAATTAATACAAATGGGTTGTGAAATTGTGATCAATCTCACCCAGGGCCGTAATCCCGGGGGACAGAGGTGATATGTCCCCCTCTTTTTCATTCAAAATAAAGATTTATTACATTTGGGATTTTTTCCATTCCCCCGCCCCACCAATTTTTTGAATAAGAGCCCCCCACCCCGCCTCCCACACACACACAAACACTTTTTAAATAAGAATTACGGCCCTTATCTCATCTCATCTAATTCGGTTAAAAATAACGTCCGTACGATGTCCCCGATCGGATGATTCAAAACGCATGTCCCCGGTTGGGACTTAAAACAAGTATGGGTGTATGTAGAGGGAGAGGGAAGGGGGATTCTTCCTGCCTCACGGGAATTACGGCCCTGGTTTTTACCATCCACATCGTTTTTGTGAGATGAATATGTCGAACTGTCAGGCTCTTCCGTTTCTCCCAGCAGATTGGCCTGTCGATTGCCTGAGCCATTTACAGGCTCATAAAGCGTATAAACCCGTTTTTCTCAACTTACTACTGCAGATGACCCACGGGCGCAACACAAATATGTCTCTCTTCTCTAGTTTCGTCCCTGGCCCTGTTTGGATGGCATCCATGGCCCTACCAATTGGATTTAGTCATAATTTAAGGGGGATTTAACATAATACATTAAGTTTTTGAAAAACAGTGTTGGAGAACACTGTTGGCAGGTTGGGGCAAATATTTGCATAAATTATTAAAGAAATGCATAAACACTCAAATGCTGTAAAATGATCAAATTTCAACTGCATATATTTCTTAGCTACTTGTCCATCTGTCCACGGATCTCGAATTAATTGTTCTTATCGTTTCTTGATCAGATTACGGAAGATGTAAAGTGCATGCATGACAGCTAATTCTTGTAAGCGTGCGTGCGCTCTATTAATGATTATAACCTTCCCGGCTACCGTACTACGCTGGGTAAAGCCAATACAACAGTGGGTTGGTGTGCAGCGAACCGATTCGTTTAATCCCTAAAATGGGCTTTCTGACAAAAGATGAACGAAAATTGGAAAGAAAGAACAATTAAAGGTGGACTAAGACCCATATGTCAGGGCGTCTTTTTGGTGAATTTTCAAATATTCATTAAACATATTTTATCTCCCAAAGTGATATAATTATCTGATTATATTGATTCTGAATCTCAGAAAGCTACTTCGTATAAATTGGTGTTAGAGCAGTTTCGTTGTTCTCCACGACAACCAAAAAGCTCAGTTTTGCTGAATATTTGTGAGATTCTGGAAAATTGTGTCCTCACTTGTCGGTCTAGTTTCCCTTTAACTTATTGAATACGATTACATTGGGTCACGATGTTTGCATCAAATGTCAACGTAAAGCAAATGCGCGGGAAATTTATAATATTTGTTATTCTGGATTTGACCATGGCATTTCGGAGACGTCTTGGAGCTTGTTGCCTGTCAGGCAGGCGGCCGAAGAAAATCAAACTCTTCAGAAACGGTAATTAAACCTTAATGAATTTGTTATTATAGCACATACTCTAAGAAAGAATGAGTTACCATGTTTATTCATATCTTTTTATTTTTTTATCAAAGAAGTTTGACAAACTATTTCAATTTTTTTTTAAGGTTTTGACAAATAATTAAAACACTCTAATTGTACAGCCTTTAATTCTCCTGGCAGCATGCATGGCTGAATGGGATGGATTTCATCGCAATATCTTCCATTAGTCCCCCTCATGAAAAAAATGGACCTCGACCCTATTTGAAGTTGGTCCACTAGGTTTGGAATTTCTAGTTGTCCTATTAATTCTGAGGTCACAAAATATCGCGCAATCTATGCTAATCAGCTGATTAGGTATATTTAAGTTTTAACATGCGTGCTGTAAAATGGTCAATTTTGACTTCTGTTGATGTGACTTATTGCTGTTTGACATAATTACTTTTTAGTATATGTATATATATATATATATATATATATATATATGTTTATATATATATATATATATATATATATATATATATATATATATATATATATATATATATTTATATATATATATATATATATATATATATATATATATACATATATATATACATATATATATATATATATATATATATATATATATATATATATATATATATATATATATATATATATATATATATATATATATATATATATATATATATATATATATATATATATATATATATATATATATATATATATATATATATATATATATATATATATATATATATATATATATACAAATATATATATATATATATATATATATATATAAATATATATATATATATATGAATATATATATATATATATATATATATATATATATATATAAATATGAATATGAATATATATATATATATATATATATATATACATATATATATATGTATATATATATATATATATATATATATATATATATATATATATATATATATATATATATATATATACATATATATATATATATATATATATATATATATATATATGTATGTATATATATGTATATATATATATATATATATATATATATATATATATATATATATATATATATATATATATATATATACATATATATATATATATATATATATATATGTATATATATATATATATATATATATATATATATATATATATATATATATATATATATATATATATATATATATATATATATATATATATATATATATATATATATATATATATATATATATATATATATATATATATATATATATATATATATATATATATATATATATATATATATATATATATATATATATATATATATATATATATATATATATATATATATATATATGTAATATATATATTGAACCATTTAAGCTCATCTTTTGCTACCTGTCCAAATATGTACCTTAAATTCATTTGTTGTAAGTTGATGTGTAATGTATGATTGGGCGGGCAGCATAATTTTGTCCATAGTATTATGTAGGAATAACCCACGTTCGTATTGGAAAACAAAAACAGAGGGCGGGCACTTAAAATGATGTTTATGGATTGATCATAAAGAACATTCATATCTGGACAAATCACTTCTTGAATCATTTTGAAAATAGTACTTTCATGTTATTTTGTGAAATTGTTACGTAATTCTATAAGTTGTTATGTAATTGTTATGTAATTCTATAAGTTTCTTAAAGGAGACATCGAGTCTGGCTTTTTCTTCTTTTGATATTATAGAAATAATAATTATAAGTCATCAGAAGAAATTTCACATCGTACAATACAAATTAGCATACATTTTCTAAATTATTAAAACATTAAATCTGTCAATATAAAATTGACATGGGAGCGTTCATTTTGCCCGTAATTTTGCTCGTAATTTTTTGAAAAATTTGTCTACATTTCCAAAAAAATTGAAGAAAATCTCTTGGGAGTACAAACTTAGGGCCCATCATATCTCTAAAGGGCAAAAATATATATGTATATATTTTTAGTTCAAGTGACCGTTTTTTTGCCGATTTCTCTGCTTTTGTAGTTATGTTTTTTTATGGATGTTTTACTTTTAAGTCGCCAAGAGAAATAATCAGGTACTGTATACATTTGGGTGCCCACTGAACTCGTGCTCCGGTGCCCTCCCCCCCCCCCTACTCCCACCTCCAATATTCTCCCAGCGGCATTCTGTTCCTGAAGGGTGTAAAGGTTTTCTCTTTTTCTTCAAATTAGCACTTGGTGAAACTTTGAGGATATTTTAACATATTCAAAATTTTAAATATCAAATATTTAAAAAAAACTAAATATCTTTTTTTTGTATTTCGTTCCTTAAATTCCAGTCTTTGAAAATATGCGATTGTCTTCTCCTAGATGTTGGTTGGTGATAGACGTGGGTGGAAAAAAAATAAAAACTTAACAGAATCACCCATTCAAATAATTGTGGTGCTTAATAAGATTAAAAAAACACGTTTCTAATAAGAACATAGTCAGTATGCCCGCTCATACATCAAACCGATTTGCATATTGATTTGCACATTAACACGACAAAAAGCAAAAAGCTGTAAAATGGTTAATTTGTAACCGAGCTTGACGGACAAAAGCTTCGGAATTTAAGCTATTTTCATGATTTGTAGTGGATCATTTGTTGGATTTTTGTTGTTCAATTTGGGGGTAACTTTCTTCATTTTCGGGAGAATTCTTTCATTTTCAAAAAAAATTCCTCCATTTTCCTCCATTTTTCTTTAATATTTGGAAAATTTACTTCAATTTTCGGGAAATTTTACCAAAGCAGCGCTTCCGGAGGTTTTTCCCCCTGGACCCCTTCCAGGGCTTTGACGGTTCAATTCCTAAAATCGAAACACTGATTTTAAGCAATTTTCTGCACTGTTAATGCCAATTTACTTCTATGTGCTCAATATTGTACTCTTATGAGCTTTTTTTCGGGGGTGGAAGGGGAGAGGGGGCGCAAAAAATCCGCTTCCGCTTGTGAAACATGACCCACCACGCCACTACAAAAGTATGTTTTTGTGAACAAAATATAGAGCATAGAGAAAAGGGGCAGTGTGGATCACCCCTCTGAAAAATAGGTACCGGTGTATTTCTTTTGTCAAAACGTGTAACATTTTCTGCAATCCTTTCGTCTGTATCGGCACAGTAAAAGTATATGAGAAGTAGGGTGCATTATGGGAACATGCATCAAATTTAATGAAAATTCAATTTAAAATCTTTAATTTTAAAGATGTGAGCCCTTCGAATTACTCCCCGACTGTTTCGGTAGGCCTCTACCTGCCTACAAAAAAAAAAAAGTATTGATTTAAGATCTATGGACAGTGTCATATTTCAACAACATTAACCATGAAAATAGCAACAACAACAAAAAAGTAATATATTCGGTTAAAAAAGCGACCATTTTACTGCTGCATTTTAAATTTTCAGGCCTTATTATGATAAATTTTATAGAAATTGAGACATAGTAACAAGCTAACTTATTGTTTTTTATTCCTCCAACAACGTTTTGAATCTCCATTGTACCCCCCTTATTCAAATTTAGCAGGAGAAAAAAGTCTTGATTTTCAGTGACTGACATTTAAGAGAGAAAACAAGAGATATTTAGTGTACATATACTGTTTATATATATATATCAAAACTTTTGCATATATTTCAATTCGCCACATTTCGGAAACTATGAGTGCTTTTGACATAATCTAAAGACAATTCTGCAGTGGCGTAGGTAGATATTTAAGATTACCGGGGAGGGGGTGATTTTGTCCCAACAGACCTACAAAAATGTACGGTCTTCTATCACTGTTTGTAAAGGGGGAGGGGGTGTGATCGGAAGTTTTGGTAAATTTTCCAGAAAATGGAAGAAATTTCACGAAAATTGAAGCAAATTTCACAAAAATGAAGAAATTTTCACGAAAATAAAGGAAATTTACAAAAATTGATACACCAGAATTTATGCAAAATTCCCGAACATAAAGAAAAATTATCGAAAATTAAGGACATCTCACGTATAAGTTGACAATTTTCAAGAAAATTGGAAGCAGTGATAAAAAGTTCCTGAAAATGAAGGAAATTTCAGTAACATTGAAGGAAATTTTCGAAAATTGAAAATAAATTCTCGAAAATGAAGAAAACGTTTCGAAAATTGAAGGTCTCGTTCAATTTAGATCCTGACATGCTATTATTCAAAATGTGCATCATAAGTGGGATGACATGTGGATCATAATGTTGAGTGGCATGTGGGTCATAGGTGGGATGACATGTGGATCATAATGTTGGGTGGCATGTGGGTCATAGGTGGGGTGGCATGTGGGTCATAGGTGGGATGACAAGTGGATCATAATGTTGGGTGGTGTGTGGGTCATAGGTGGGATGACATGTGGATCATAATGTTGGATGGCATGTGGGTCATAGGTGGGATGATGAAATACGCATACGAAATATGGTGGAGTATAACGTGGTACAGGGTGGGATGGAATAGTGGGTGTAATGGCGAACTAGTTGGCTGTCGTATGGGAAATAGTTTTGGAGTGGCGTGTGAGACAAAGGTGGTATGGCTTATGGTGCATAGTATGGAATAGCATATGAGGCATAATGTGAGATGAATGGCACATGGTACATAGGTTAAAATGCCATGTGAAGCATACTGGCACGATGGTATGTTGGGCATATATGGTAGATAGAAAATATTGGATAGAGGATGGGATTGGTTAAAAGACAAAGGGTGAGATATCATGTGGAAGATGAGGTGGGTTGGCCTAAGAGACCTAGGGTGGTATGTCACATATGGTGAAATGGCATATGGGACATAGGGTGTGTTGCCATACGGGACATAGGGTGGTTTGTCATTGGGGGCATAGGCTTGGATGGCATGCGAGACAAAGGGTGGAATGGAACATACTGGATAAAAGTGGGAATGCGTATAAGAAAAGAGTTAGATACCATGTGGGTTTGGATGTGGGATAGGGTGGCATGTGTATAGAGGTTACGATGACATACACATGAAGGATGTAACATTGGATAAAATATGGACATAAGATGAGATAAAGAGTTGGAAGAGTTGGAATGACATATGGGGCATAGGGTGCGATGGAATGTGAGACGTAGGGGTGGTATAGTGTTTTGAACATATGGGTGAAAGGTATTGCATAAGGGTGAGATTGCGTATACGAAATATCATATGGGAATTGGTCGGCATATGGAATAAGGTGATATGCATGGGATAGTGGGTTTGGCATTCACGTATACGACATAGCGTGGGATGTCATATAGGACATAGTTTGGGATGGGACATATGATAAGATGACATATGTGAATTAGAATAGGATGACATGTAGGACAAAGGGTGGGATGGCACGTGGAACATAGGGGACAAAGTGGGATGCCATGTGTTGTATGGTGGATATGATTGCGTACATGTATAATACAGAGGGTGGGTTGTAATATGAGTCATGGGTGGAATGGCAAATGAGATATGGATGGGAGGGTATATGAGGCATAATATTGTATGGTATATGGAACATATGGTGGGACAGACTTAAGGGTCGGATGTCAAATGGTACATAGGTTTTAGCGACGTATTGTGGCAGCGTCAATGGTGGGGGCAGGGGAGTGGCAACGACTCAAACAGAATTTGCTGCACAGCTCCAAGGAAGTATAATTTCATATTGTTGTCTTTTAAGGAGTTTAAAAAATGCTGTCAAATTGTCAATGTTTAACCAATTTTAATGAAAGATTTTGTCACTTTCATCAAAATACAAATTTATGGTGAATTTGTGGAATTTTCTTTTGTAAATATTTTTTTAATGGGCGTATTTCAATATATATATTCACAATACCCACAATCAAGTTTGAGCAAGTTTAGTCTTTCCCATCGATTTCGCGACTTATTTAATTGGACAGTAGACCAAAAAGTGTGGACGTATTTTAATGCGCCCTCCCCCCCCCCTCCCTTAATGAAATGCTTATCTAGTACGCAACGAAATAGCAATTTTCAGGTTAATATGAATATTCGAGTAAACTTGGCCCTCACGTCTCTGGGCTATATCTGTTAAATTTGCATAAACGAGCGCCCCCACTTTTCGGCTTAGTCTTCCCTTCATTAAAAAGCAAATAGATAAAGAGTTGCTTGGTTGGTTAAAGAAAAAGTTACAACTTTAAAGTATTGTGACTAAAGTCAGAGAGCGTGACGTCATTCGCCCTATACTTACGTACAGGCCGAAGGCCGAGAGTCGAAACTCCTATACCTCAGTGCGTGATACTTTTTAGTTCTATTCCACCAATATTGGTTCCTACTAAGGGCAGTAGATATGTCTATACATTTAAAATTGGAGTCAATAAAAAATAGACAAAGTGCAAATTTATCCTAAAAAATAAAAATTGAAATTCTTTAATACTAAAAAATTATTATATTTACATTAGTTTTAATCATAACTTGTCTTTCTAGCCAAGATTAACGTTCATTTTATTTCTAGGAAGAACACAAAAACAACGTTTTTTTTTTACAGTACATGCAGAACGCAAAACTTTAGCGCAGCGTTAGATTGTAGTCAGGCATGTATCGCACGAACTTAAGCCTAACTGATAAGTATATTTTAAGAAAAATACTACACAAACAACCTTTCTGATAAAGAATAAATTATTAGAATTAGTAGATGTCTTGAACAAATTTCGGCAAACCTAAAATAATGTGCTATCTTAATTGTGCCAGATGTTGTCGAACAGTCTGAAGTTAGCTAACGTATGTACACTGTTAGTTTAAGTTGAACCTTAATTGACCGACGTAAACGCTGACAAATATGGGCAATAATTTTAGTTTTGATTTAGGAACAAGAATAAGTTGCTTATCAATTCATATTTTATTCAGACATGTATGTAACGGTTTATTGCTTTCACAAAGCGTTGCCGGGGTAATCCTGGGTCATTGTGTTGCCTTGCCAAGCTACAGTAACGTTAGTGTAAGTTACTTAGGCCTACATTGTGTGAAACCATGCACTTGCAATTTGGTAGCATAACGTTAGGACTATGTACATTACCATGGTAATAACTGGCAGATAGGTGTGTATAAAACAAAGTAAAAGTAACTTAAGTGCCAACTTGTTTAGATAGATAGAGATACAGTAGATCAAATTGCTCACTTATTACTTTAATTTTAATTTTAATAAACTATTAAGTTTTCAGTTTCATTCACATTTTTCTGTTCAACATCATTTACCAACAAATACAAACCCAAAATTCATAAAGTTCAAATTAAAAAATAATCATAAAACTCTTTGGAATAGGCCTATATGTTGTATTGCAGTCTGCATTTTTTATTCTGTGTATTACTTATTAAAGTTGCTTTCAATTTGTTTCAAAAGTTTCTCAAGCTCTTAAGTTGGGAAGATAAAAAAGGTCTACTCAAGAGAATTTTGCTTCATGCAATTTCTTTTCTCATTGATAGGCAATCTTTAGTTCTGCTCTCATTTCTTTTTGCTTTGGTATCCAATGAACAAATTATTACAGTGCAATAGTATTCCAGCAACCCAGCCTCCAGTCGCGACCAGGCCTCGTACTCTAGTCGGGACCCGGCCTCAAGTCACGACCCGGCCTCCAGTCGCAACCCGGCCTCCAGTCGCGATCCAGCCTCGGCCTCAAATCGCGACGCGGCCTTTAGTTGCAACCAGGTCTCCAGTCGCAACCCGGCCTCCACTCGCGACCCGGCCTCCAGTTGGGACCTGGCTTTCAGTCGCAATCCGGCCTACAGTCCCGACCCGGCCTCCAGTTGGGACCCAGCCTCTATCGCGACCCGGCCTCCAGTCGCGGCCCGGACTTCAGTCGTGACCCAGCCTCCAGACGCGATCTGGCCTCCAGTCGCGACCAGGCATCGGACTCCAGTTGCGACCCGGCCTACAGTAGTGAACCGGCCTCCAGTCGAGACGCGGCATCCAGTCGCGACGCGGCCTTTAGTCGCGACCCAACCTTTAGTTGCAGCGCGGCCTTCAGTCGCAACCCGGCCTCCAGTCGCGACATGGCCTTGGCCTCCAGTCGCGACGCAGCCCCCAGTTACGACCTGGTCTTCAGTTGCGACCCGGCCTCCAGTCGGGAACCGGCCTCTATCGCCACCCGGCCTCCAGTCCCGACCCGGACTTCAGTCGCGACCCATCCTCCAGACGCAATACGGCCTCCAGTCGCGACCAGGCGTCGGACTCCAATTGTGACCCGGCCTACAGTAGTGACCCGGCCTCCATTTGCGACCCGGCCTTCATTCGGACCCTGCCTCCAGTCGCGACACGGCCTGCAGTGGTGACCCGGCCTCCAGTTGCGTCGCGGCCTCCAGTTGCGCACAGCCTCCAGTCGCAGCCCAACCTATAGTCGCGACGCTGCCTCCAGTCCAACCCGGTCTCCAGTCCAACGCTGTCTCCAGTCGCGACCGGCCTCCAGTCGCAGCCCAGCCTCCAGTCGCGACGCGGCCTCTAGTCGCGACGTGGCCTGCAGTCGGGCACGGCCTTCAGTCGCAACCCAACCTCCAGTCGCGACGTGGCCTCTAGTCGCAACCCAGCCTCCAGTCACCACCAGGCCTCGGACTCTAGTCAAGACCCGGCCTCCAGTCGCAACCCGGCCTCCAGTCGCGACCTGGCCTCCAGTCGCGACCCGGCCTCCAGTCGCGACTCGGCTTCCAGTCGCAACCCGGCCTCCAGTCGCGATCCGGCCTCGGCCTCAAGTCGCGATGCGGCCTATAGTCGCGACCTAGTCTCCAATCGCGACCCGGCATCCAGTCGCGACCCGGCCTCTAGTCGGGACCTGGCTTCCAGTCGTGATCCAGCCTCCAGTCGCGACAAGACCTTAAGTCGCAACCCAACCTTTAGTCGCAACGCGGCGTCGTGGCGCAACCCAGGCCTCCATTCGCGACGTGGCCTCGTTTTCCAGTCGCGACCCAGTCTCTATTAGCGACCCGGCCTCCAGTCGGGACCCAGCCTCCATCGCAACCTGGCCTCCTTTCGCAAACCGGCTTCCAGTCGCAACCCAGCCTCCAGTCGCGACCCGGATTTCAGTCGCGTCCCAGCCTCCAGACACGATCCGGCCTCCAGTCGCGACCAGGCGTCGGACTCCAGTTGCCACCCGGCCTACAGTAGTGACCCGGCCTCCATTTGCAACCCGGCCTCCATTCGGACCCGGCTTCCAGTCGCGACCCATCCTCCAGTCGCGACCCGGCCTCCAGTCATGACCATAGTCGCGACGTGGCCTGCAGTCGGGCATGGCCTTCAGTCGCGACCCAACCTCCAGTCGCGACACGGCTTGCAGTGGTGACTTGGCCTCCAGTTTCCAGTCGCGGCCCAACCTATAGTCGCGACGCGGCCTCCAGTCCAACCCGGTCTCCAGTCCAACGCGGTCTTCAGTCGCAACCCGGCCTCCAGTCGCAACCCGGCCTCCAGTCGCGACGCTGCCTCTAGTCGCGACGTGGCCTGCAGTAGGGCACGGCCTTCAGTCGCGACCCAACCTCCAGTCAGCACCAGGCCTCGGACTCTAGTCGGGACCCGGCCTCCAGTCGCGACCCAGCTTCCAGTCGCGACCCGGCCTCCAGTTGCGACCCGGTCTCAGTTCGCGACCCGGCCTCCATTTGTGACCCGGCTTCCATTTGCGACCCGGCTTTCAGTCGCGACCCAAGCTCCAGTCGTGATCCAGCCTCCAGTCGTGACCCAGCCTCCAGTCGCGACACGGCCTCGGACTCCAGTAGCTACGCGGCCTCCAATCGCGACCCGGTCTCCAGTCGCAACCCCGCCTCCAGTCGGCACTTGACCTACAGTAGTGACCCGGTTTCCATTTGCCACACGGCCTCCATTTGCGACCCGGATTCCAGTCGCGACCCAACCTCCAGTCGCGACCCGGCCTCTTGTCAAGACCCGGCCTTCAGTCGCGACCCGGCCTCCAGTCGCAACCCGGCCTCCAGTCGCGATCAGACCTCAGCCTCAAGTCGCAACGCGGCCTCTAGTCGCGATTCGGTCTCCAGTTGCGACGTGGCTTCTAGTCGCAACCCAGCCTCCAGTCGCGACCAGGCCTCGGACTCTAGTCGGGACCTGGCCTCCAGTCTCGACCCAGCCTCGAACCGGCTTCAGCCTCAAATCGCAACGCGGCCTCTAGTATAGCAACCGGGTCTTAAGTCGCGACGCGGCCTTTAGTCGCTACCCAACCTTCAGTCGCAGCGCGGCTTCCAGTCGCAACCCAGCCTCCAGTCGCGACCCGGACTTCAGTCGCGTCCCAGCCTCCAGACACGATCCGGCCTCCAGTCGCGACCAGGCGTCGGACTCCAGTTGCGACCCGGCCTACAGTAGTGACCCGGCCTCCATTTGCAACCCGGCCTCCATTCGACCCGGCTTCCAGTCGCGACCCATCCTCCAGTCGTCGACCATAGTCGCCTCCAGTCATGACCATCCAGTCGCGACGGCTTGCAGTGGTGACTTGGCCTCCAGTGGCCTGCCCAACAGTCGGCATGGCCTTCAGTCGCGACCCGGCCCCAACCTCCAGTCGCAACCCTGCCTCAGTCGCGACCCAACCTCCCAGCACCAGGCGATCAGACGCCTCAGCCTCAGCTTCCAGTCAGTCGCGATCCGCCTCAAGTTGCCTCTAGTTGCGACCGGTCTCCTTCCGCGACCCGGCCTCCAACGACCCGGCTTTCAGTCGCGCCTCTCCAGTCGCGACCCAGCCTCCAGTCGCGACACGGCCTCGGACTCCAGTAGCTACGCGGCCTCCAATCGCGACCCGGTCTCCAGTCCAGTTTGCGACGTGGCTCCATTTGCGACCGATTCCAGCGACCCAACCTCCAGTCGCGACTTGTCAAGACCCAGCCTCCAGTCGCCGACTCCAGGCCTCGGACAGTCGCAACCCAGTCAGTCGCGACCTGGCCTCCAGTCTCGACCCAGCCTCAACCGGCTTCAGCCTCAAATCGCAACGCGCCTCTAGTATAGCAACCGGTCTTAAGTCGCGGTCGCGACGCCTTTAGTCGCTACCCAACCTTCAGTCGCGCAGCGCTTCCAGTCTCCAACCCAGCCTCCAGTCGCGACCCGCCTCCAGTCGCGACTTCAGTCCAGGCGCCCCAGCCTCCAGACACGATCCGCATCCAGTCGCGACCAGGCCTCGGACTCCAGTCGCTACCCGGTCTCCGGCGGCCTGCGTAGTGACCCGCCTCCATTTGCAACGGGCCTCCATTCGGGACGCCCAACCTCCAGTCGCGACCATCGGCCTCCAGTGGTGACCCGGCCTCCAGTCATGACCCTAGTGGTGACCGGGCCTCCAGTGGCGACCCGGCCTCCAGTCGCGTGACCTCTAGTTGCAACCCTCCAGTGGCGACCAGGCCTGGCAGTGGTGACTTGGCCTCCAGTTGCGCCAGCCTCCAGTCGCGACCAGGCCTCGGACTCAGTCGATCCGGCCTCCATAGTCGCGACCGGCCTCCAGTCCAACCCGGACTTCCAGTCGCGACCCGGCCTCCAGACGCGATCCGCCTTCAGTCGCGACCAGGCCTCGGACTCTAGTCGACCTGGCCTCCAGTCTCGCGACCCAGCCTCCATTTGCTTGCCTCCGCAACGCCGCCCATTAGCAACCACCGCTTTCAGTCGCTACCCAACCTTCAGTCGCAGCGCTTCCAGTTGCAACCCTGTCTCCAGTTGCGACCCGGCCCCCAGTCGGGACCCGACCTCCATCGCGACCCGGCCTCCAGTCAAGACCCAGACTTCAGTCGCGACCCGGCGTCCAGACGTGATTGGGCCTCCAGACGCGATCCGGCCTCCAGACGTGATCCGGCCTCCAGACGCGATTCGGCCTCCAGTTGCTACGTGGCCTCCATTTGTGACACGGCCTCCATTTGTGACCCGGCTTCCAGTCGCGACCCAACCTCCAGTCGCAATCCGGCCTCCAGTCGTGACCCTGCCTCCAATCGCGACCCGGCCTTCAGTTGCATCGCGACCTTTAGTCGCCCACTGCCTCCAGTCGCGATCCAACCTCCAGTCGGAGCGTGACCTCTAGTGGCAACCCAGCCTCCAGTGGCGACCAGGCCTTGGACTCTTGTCGGGACCCGGCCTCCAGTCGCAACCCAGCCTCCAGTCGTGACCAGGCCTCGGACTCTCGTCCGGACCCGGCCCCTATCGCGACCCGGCCTTCAGTTGCAACCCGAACTTCAGTCGCGACCCAAACTCCAGACGCGATCCCGCCTCCAGACACGATGGCCTCCAGTCGCGACCAGGCCTCGGACTCCAGTCGCTACTCGGTCTCCAGTCGCGACCCGGCCTCCAGTCCCAACCCGGCCTCGTCGCGCGCGGCCTCTAGTTGCGACGTGGCCTGCAGTCGGGTACGGCCTTCAGTCGCGACCCAACCTGCAGTCGCGACCAGGCCTCGGACTCTAGTCGGGAGCCGGCCTCCATCGCGACCCGGCCTCCAGTCGCGACCCAAACTCCAGACGCGATCCCGCCTCCAGACGCGATTCGGCATCCAGTCGGGACCAGGCCTCGGACTCCAGTCGCTACCCGGTCTCCAGTCGCGACCCGGCCTCGTCGCGACGCGGCCTCTAGTTGCGACGGGGCCTGCAGTCGGGTACGGCCCAACCTCCAGTCGCGACCCGGCCTCCAGTGGTGACCCGGCCTCCAGTCGCGGCACGGCCTGCAGTGGTGACCGGGCCTCCAGTGGCGACCCGGCCTCCAGTCGGAGCGTGACCTCTAGTTGCAACCCAGCCTCCAGTGGCGACCAGGCCTTGGACTCTTGTCGGGACTTGGCCTCCAGTCGCAACCCAGCCTCCAGTCGCGACCAGGCCTCGGATTCGGATGTGACCCGGCCTTCCAGTCGCCACCCGGACTTCAGTCGCGACCCAAAGCTCCAGTCGCGATCCAGCCTCCAGTCGCGACAGGCCAGCCTCCAGTCGCGACACGGCCTCGACTCCAGTAGCCACGCCTCCAGTCGCGACCGGCCTCCAGTCGCAACCAGTCGGCCTTGACCTGCAGTAGTGACCGGTTTCCATTTGCCACACGGCCTCCATTTGCGACCCGGATTCCAGTCGCGACCCAACCTCCAGTCGCGACCCGGCCTCTTGTCAAGACCCGGCCTCTTGTCAAGACCCGGCCTTCAGTCGCGACCCGGTCTCCAGTCGCGACCAGGCCTCGGACTCTAGTCGGGAGCCGGCCTCCATCGCGACCCGGCCTCCAGTCGCGACCCAAACTCCAGACGCGATCCCGCCTCTAGACGCGATTCGGCCTCCAGTCGGGACCAGGCCTCGGACTCCAGTCGCTACCCGATCTCCAGTCGCGACCCGGCCTCCAGTCCCAACCTGGCCTGCGTTGCGAGCGGCCTCTAGTTGCGACGGGCCTGCAGTCGGGTACCGCCCAACCTCCAGTCGCGATCCGGCCTCCAGTGGTGACCCGGCCTCCAGTCGCGGCACGGCCTGCAGTGGTGACCGGGCCTCCAGTGGCGACCCGGCCTCCAGTCGGAGCGTGACCTCTAGTCGCAACCCAGCCTCCAGTGGCGACCAGGCCTTGGACTCTTGTCGGGACTTGGCCTCCAGTCGCAACCCAGCCTCCAGTCGCGACCAGGCCTCGGACTCTAGTCGGGATCCGGCCTCCATAGCGACCCGGCCTTCAGTCGCCACCCGGACTTCAGTCGCGACCCAAACTCCAGACGCGACCAGGCCTCGGACTCCAGTCGCTACCCGGTCTCCAGTCGCGACCCGGCCTCTAGTCCCAACCCAGCCTTGTCGCGACGCGGCCTCTAGTTGCGACGGGGCCTGCAGTCGGGTACGGCCTACAGTCGCGATCCGGCCTCCAGTCGCGGCCCAACCTCCAGTTGCGGTCCGGCCTCCAGTCGCTGCACGGCCTGCAGTGGTGACCCGGCCTCCAGTCGCGACCAGGCCTCGGACTCTAGTCGCTACGCGGCCTCCAATCGCGACCCGGTCTCCAGTCGCAACCCCGCCTCCAGTCGCGACCCGGCCTACAGTAGTGACCCGGCCTCCATTTGCGACCCGGCCTCCATTTGCGACCCGGCTTCCAGTCGCGACCCAACCTCCAGTCGCGATGGCCCCCAGTCGTGACCCAACCTCCAGTCGCGGCACGGCCTGCAGAGGTGACCCGGCCTCCAGTGGCGACCCGGCCTCCAGTCGAGCGTGACCTCTAGTCGCAACCCAGCCTCCAGTGGCGACCAGGCCTTGGACTCTTGTCGGGACCCTGGCCTCCAGTCCCAACCTGGCAACCCGAGCCTCCAGTCTACGTGGCCTGCAGTCGCGACCAGGCCTCGGACTCTAGTCAGACCCGGCCTCCAGTCGACCCGTCCTCCAGTCGGGACCCGGGTTCCAGTAGCGATCCGGCCTCCAGTTGCGACCCAGCCTCAAGTCGCGACCGGCCTCTAGTCGCGAGGTGGCCTGCAGTCGCAACGGCCTCCAGTCGTGAGCCTCCAGTCGCGACCAGGCCTCGTCGCAACCTCAGCCGCGACCAGGCCTCCTTTAGTCGGAACCCGGCCTCCAGTCGCGACCAGGCCTCCAGTCACGAACCGGCATTGGCCTCCAGTTGCGACGCGGCCCTAGTCGCGACCGGTCTTCAGTCGCGACCCGGCCTGCGTCGCGACGCCGCGGCCTCTCTAGCACGGGGCCTGCAGTCGGTCATTTGCGGCCCAACCTCCAGTCGCGATCCGGCCTCCAGTGGTGACCGGCATTGGCCTCCAGTTGCGGCGGCCTCCAGTCGCGACCAGGCCTCCAGTGCAACCGCATTGGCCTCCAGTCGCGACCGGCCTCAGTCGCGACCGGTCTTCAGTCGCGACCGGCCTCCAGTCGCGACCCGCCTCAGTCGGGACCGGGTTCCAATAGCGATCCGCCTCCAGTTGTGACCCGGCCTCTGTTCGCAACCTTGCCTCCTGGCGGCTTTTATCAGTCGCGACCCAGTCGCCTTTAGTCACAACGGCCTCCAGTCGCGACCCGGCCTCCAGTTGCATCCCGGCCTTTAGTCGCCCACGGCCTCCAGTGGCGATCAACCTCCAGTCGGAGCGTGACCTCTAGTGGCAACCCAGCCTCCAGTGGCGACCAGGCCTTGGACTCTTGTCGGGACCCGCCTCCAGTCGCAACCCAGCCTCCAGTCGCGACCAGGCCTCGGACTCGCCCAGACCCGCCCCAGTTGCAACCCGGCCTTCAGTCGCAACCGGACTTCAGTCCGACCCGCGGCCTCCTCCAGTCGCAACTCCAGCCTCCAGGCGCAATCCGCCTCCAGTCGCGACCAGGACTCGGACTCACGTCCCGACTCTCCAGCGCCTCCAAGTCGCGACCGGTCTCCAGTCGCACCCGCCTCCAGTCCGACCCGGCCTACAGTAGTGACCCGGCCTCCATTTGCGACCCGGCCTCCATTTGTGACCCGGCTTCCAGTCGCGACCCAACCTCCAGTAGCGATCCGGCCTCCAGTCGTGACCCGGCCTCCAGTCGCGGCACGGCCTGCAGTGGTGACCCGGCCTCCAGTGGCGACCCGGCCTCCAGTCGGAGCGTGACCTCTAGTCGCAACCCAGCCTCCAGTGGCGACCAGGCCTTGGACTCTTGTCGGGACCTGGCCTCCAGTCGCAACCAGGCCTCGGACTCAATAGTTGGGACCCGGCCTCCATAGCGACCCGGCCTTCAGTCGCGACCCAAACTCCAGACGCGATCCCGCCTCCAGACGCGATTCGGCATCCAGTCGAGACCAGGCCTCGGACTCCAGTCGCTACCCGGTCTCCAGTCGCGACCCGGCCTCGTCGCGACGCGGCCTCTAGTTGCGACGGGGCCTGCAGTCGGGTACGGCCCAACCTCCAGTCGCGATCCGGCCTCCAGTGGTGACCCGGCCTCCAGTCGCGGCACGGCCTGCAGTGGTGACCGGGCCTCCAGTGGC
This sequence comes from Chiridota heheva, assembly GCA_020152595.1. Lineage (NCBI taxonomy): Eukaryota > Metazoa > Echinodermata > Holothuroidea > Apodida > Chiridotidae > Chiridota > Chiridota heheva. The sequence goes on from JAIGNY010004302.1 coordinate 526,245, forward strand.
GACCCGGCCTCCAGTCGCGACCAGGCCTCGGACTCCAGTCGCTACCCGGTCTCCAGTCGCGACCCGGCCTCCAGTCCCAACCTGGCCTCGTTGCGACGCGGCCTCTAGTTGCGACGTGGCCTGCAGTCGCAACCCAGCCTCCAGTCGCGACCAGGCCTCGGCCTCCAGTCGCGACCCGGCTTCCAGTCGCGACCCGGCCTCCAGTTGCGACCCGGCCTCCAGTTGCGATCCAGCCTCAAGTCGCGACCCGGCCTCTAGTCGCGACGTGGCCTGCAGTCTAGCACGGCCTCCAGTCGTGACCCAACCTCCAGTCGCGACGTGGCCTCAAGTCGCAACCTCAGTCGCGACCAGGCCTCGGACTCGTCCGGACCCGGCCCCTATCGCGACCTGGCCTTCAGTCGCAACCCGGACTTCAGTCGCGACCCAAACTCCAGACGCGATCCCGCCTCCAGACGCGATTGGCCTCCAGTCGCGACCAGGCCTCGGACTCCAGTCGCTACCCGGTCTCCAGTCGCGACCCGGCCTCTAGTCCCAACCCGGCCTTGTCGCGACGCGGCCTCTAGTTGCGACGGGGCCTGCAGTCGGGTACGGCCTTCAGTCGCGATCCGGCCTCCAGTCGCGGCCCAACCTCCAGTTGCGGTCCGGCCTCCAGTCGCGGCACGGCCTGCAGTGGTGACCCGGCCTCCAGTCGCGACCAGGCCTCGGACTCTAGTCGCAACGCGGCCTCCAATCGCGACCCGGTCTCCAGTCGCAACCCCGCCTCCAGTCGCGACCCGGCCTACAGTAGTGACCCGGCCTCCATTTGCGACCCGGCCTCCATTTGCGACCCGGCTTCCAGTCGCGACCCAACCTCCAGTCGCGATGGCCCCCAGTCGTGACCCAACCTCCAGTCGCGGCACGGCCTGCAGAGGTGACCCGGCCTCCAGTGGCGACCCGGCCTCCAGTCGGAGCGTGACCTCTAGTCGCAACCCAGCCTCCAGTGGCGACCAGGCCTTGGACTCTTGTCGGGACCCGGCCTCCAGTCGCGTCCCGGCCTCCAGTCCCAACCTGGCCTCGTCGCGACGCGGCCTCTAGTTGCGACGTGGCCTGCAGTCGCAATCCAGCCTCCAGTCGCGACCAGGCCTCGGACTCTAGTTGCGACCCGGCCTCCAGTCACGACCCGTCCTCCAGTCGGGACCCGGGTTCCAGTAGCGATCCGGCCTCCAGTTGCGACCCAGCCTCAAGTCGCGACCCGGCCTCTAGTCGCGAGGTGGCCTGCAGTCTAGCACGGCCTCCAGTCGTGACTCAACCTCCAGTCGTGACGTGGCCTCAAGTCGCAACCTCAGCCGCGACCAGGCCTCGGACTTTAGTCGGAACCCGGCCTCCAGTCGCGACCAGGCCTCCAGTCACGAACCGGCATTGGCCTCAAGTTGCGACGCGGCCTCTAGTCGCGACCCGGCCTCTAGTCGGGACCCGGGTTCCAATAGCGATCCGGCCTACAGTTGTGACCCCGGCCTCTGTTCGCAACCTTGCCTCCAGTCGCGAAGCGGCTTTTAATCGCGACCCAACCTTTAGTCACAACGCGGCCTCCAGTCGCAACCCGGCTTTCAGTTGCATCGCGGCCTTTAGTCGCCCACGGCCTCCAGTCGCGATCCAACCTCCAGTCGGAGCGTGACCTCTAGTGGCAACCCAGCCTCCAGTGGCGACCAGGCCTTGGACTCTTGTCGGGACCCGGCCTCCAGTCGCAACCCAGCCTCCAGTCGCGACCAGGCCTCGGACTCTCGTCCAGACCCGGCCCCTATTGCAACCCGGCCTTCAGTCGCAACCCGGACTTCAGTCGCGACCCAAACTCCAGACACGATCCTGCCTCCAGACGCAATCCGTCCTCCAGTCGCGACCAGGACTCCTCGCCAGTCGCGACCGGTCTCCAGTCGACCCCGCCTCCAGTCGGACGGCCTACAGTAGTGACCCGCCTCCATTTGCGACCGCCTCCATTTGTGACCCGGCTTCCAGTCGCGACCCAACCTCCAGTAGCGATCCGGCCTCCAGTCGTGACCCGGCCTCCAGTCGCGCACGGCCTGCAGTGGTGACCCGGCCTCCAGTGGACCAGTCGAACGCGGACCTCAGTGCAACCCCGCCTCCAGTGGCGACCAGGCCTTGGACTCTTGTCGGGACCTGGCCTCCAGTCGCAACCAGGCCTCGGACTCAATAGTTGGGACCCGGCCTCCATAGCGACCCGGCCTTCAGTCGCCACCAGGACTTCAGTCGCGACCCAAACTCCAGACGCGATCCGGCCTCCAGTCGCGACCAGGCCTCGGACTCCAGTCGCTACCCGGTCTCCAGTCGCGACCCGGCCTCCAGTCCCAACCTGGCCTCGTCGCGACGCGGCCTCTAGTTGGGACGTGGCCTGCAGTCGCAACCCAGCCTCCAGTCGCGACCAGGCCTCGGACTCTAGCCGCGACCCGGCCTCCAGTCGCGACCCGGCCTCCAGTCGCGACCCGGCCTCCAGTCGCGATCCGGCCTCCAGTCGCGACCCGGCCTACAGTTGCGACCCGGCTTCCAGTCGCGACCCGGCCTCCAGTTGCGACCCAGCCTCCAGTTGCGATCCAGCCTCAAGTCGCCACCCGGCCTCTAGTCGCGACGTGGCCTGCAGTCTAGCACGGCCTCCAGTCGTGACCCAACCTCCAGTCGCGACATGGCCTCAAGTCGCAACCTCAGCCGCGACCAGACCTCGGACTTTAGTCAGGACCCGGCCTCCAGTCGCAACCAGGCCTCCAGTCGCGACCAGGCCTCCAGTCGCGAACCGGCCTTGGCCTCAAGTCGCGACGCGGCCTCTAGTCGTGACCCGGTCTCCAGTCGCGACCCGGCCTCCAGTCGCGACCCGGCCTCTAGTCGGGACCCGGGTTCCAGTAGCGATCCGGCCTACAGTTGCGACTCGGCCTCTGTTCGCAACCTTGCCTCCAGTCGCGAAGCGGCCTTTAATCGTGACCCAACCTTTAGTCACAACGCGGCCTTCAGTCGCAACCCGGCCTCCAGTCGCGACCCGGCTTCCAGTCGCGACCCGGCTTCCAGTCGCGACCCGGCCTCTAGTCGGGACCCGGGTTCCAGTAGCGATCCGGCCTACACTTGCGACCCGGCCTCTGTTCGCAACCTTGCCTCCAGTCGTGAAGCGGCCTTTAATCGCGACCCAACCTTTAGTCACAACCCGGCCTCCAGTCGCGATGTGGCTTTGGCCTCTAGTCGTGACACGGCCCTCAGTTGCGACCTGATCTCCAGTCGCGACCCGGCCTCCAGTCGTGACCCGTTTTCTAGTTCCGAACCGGTCTCGATCCAGTCGCGATGCGGCCCCCAGTCGGGACGCGCCTTCAGTTGCGATGCGGCCTCCAGTCGCGACCCGGCTCCAGTCGCAGCCTTCAGTCACAACCTAATTCAGTCGAGACCTTCAGTCGCGACCTTGATCCAGTCGCATCTGCCTGTCGCAACCTCCAGTCGCAACCTCCAGTCGCAACCTCCAGTCGCAACCTCCAGTCCCAACCTCTAGTCGCAACCTCCAGTCGCAACCTCTAGTCGCAACCTCCAGTCGCAACCTCTAGTCGCAACCTCCAGTCCCAACCTCCAGTCCCAACCTCTAGTCGCAGCCTCCAGTCGCAACCTCCAGTCGCAACCTTCAGTCCCAACCTCCAGTCCCAATCTCCAGCTGCAACCTCAAGTCGCAACCTCCAGCTGCAACCTCAAGTCGCAACCTCAAATCTCAATCAAATCGCAACCTTAAGTCGCAACCTCAATCAAGTCGCAACCTCAAGTCGCAACCTCAATCAAGTCGCAACCTCAAGTCGCAACCTCCAGTCGCAACCTCCAGTCCCAACCTCCAGTCCCAACATCCAGTCCCAAGCTCCAGTCCCAACCTCCAGTCCCAAGCTCCAGTCCCAACCTCCAGTCCCAAGCTCCAGTCCCAACCTCCAGTCCCAACCTCCAGTCCCAACCTCAAGTCGCATCCTCAATCAAGTCGCAACCTCAAGTCGCAACCTAAAGACTCAACCTCAAATTGCAAACTCAATCAAGTCGCAATTTCAAGTTGCAACCTCAAGTCGCAATCTCAAGTCGCAACCTCAAGTCGCAACCTTAAGTCACAACCTCAAGTCGCAACCTCAAGTTGCAATTAAAAGGAATATATTCCCATGGTTTTTTGTAAAATTTTATTTGAAAAAGCATACTTTTAGATCCAGCTTGGTACAAAAATCAAGTTGATACTATATTACATTCAAGAGATATGGAATGTTAAAGATTTCCTATTTGCATTTTAAAGTTTTTGTACATTATGATGATCCTTTTTCGGTCCTTCGCTTAAATATTTTGAATGGGATAATCTGGCTACAAAGAACAGGAATTGAAACAACAACTTTGCATTCATTTAAAATTTCCAAATTTTGAAATTCAAGGTTGTTCAAGATCTTTTGGTAAATATAAAAATTATACCTGTTCATACCTTAAAATGAACTAAGCATAAGAGAGAGAGAGCATAAGAGACAAGCTATGCCATCCCAACCTCCATACCAAATAGCATCCCTACTCATATGATATCCCACCCTATGTCCCATATATAATCCGAACCTCCATCCCACCTTATGCCATAAGCCATCCTATGTCCATATGGTTATTCTGTTTTAGACATCCGCCATCACACCTACTATTCTATCCCACCCTGTCCCATATGCCACTTTATCCTATGTCCCATCAGGGACCTGCTATTTAGGTCCCTGGTCCTATGATACCTCTGCCTATATCTTAGTAATTGTACTCAATCCCATACATGTCCAATATCTTTCATCCCACCCTATTTTCCATTTGATATTTTAGCCCATGTCGCATACACCATCGATGCAGCCACAATACGTCACCCGTGTCATCGCACCCTATGCCCCATACGTCACTGAAACCTATGTATCATATGAAATCCGACCCGGTATGTCCCACCGTACAATATACAATATTGTATTACAATATATGTATTTACAATACAATAGTATGTCTTATATACCCTCCCATCCATGTCCCACATGCCATTCCACTCATGACTCATATTACAACCCACCCTCTGTATTGTACATGTACGCGATATCCACCATCTCACACATGTCATCCCACTTTGTTCCCTATGTTCCACGTGCCATCCCACCATATGTCATAATTGTCATCCCATTCTATTTCCCATATGCTATCTCATCATATGTCCCATCCCAAACTATGTCCCATATGACATACCACTGTATGTCGCATATGCCAAACCCACTATCCTATGCATTTTACCTAATAATTCCATATGTCGATCCACCCAATATCACATCTAATATTTCAAACTAGGCCTATTTTCTATTTTCGTATATATATATATATATATATATATATATATATATATATATATATATATATATATATATATATATATATATATATATATATATATATATATATTTATGTATATATATATATATATATATATATATATTTATATATATATGTATATATATATATATGTATATATGTATATATGTATATATATATATATATATATATATATATATATATATATATATATATATATATATATATATATATATATATATATATATATATATATATATATATATATATATATATATATATATATATATATATATATATATATATATATATATATATATATATATATATATATATATATATATATATATATATTTATATATATATATATATATATATATATATATATATATATATATATATATATATATATATATATATATATATATATAGGGCTCCCAGTAAACCTTTATTGACAAATTGAACCTTTATTCCTTTCAAAATAACCTTAAAAACCTTTATTTCCAAAGTTAAGTAAGGTAAATGATTCAAGTGCCAAGGTTTTAGCTTCATTGGTAAGTATACACATCCATTTAATAGCATATCTGTTCTCAACACACATTTAAAAAGTAGCAGGACCAAAATAAAATTTCCAACTTCACGTAAGTAATGGACTTTTGGCGCCACCAACTGCCTTTTTCCCCAGAATATGCTCATTGTATGAAAATTTATTTCATGAGTTAACCTTTTTATTTCAATCCAAAACCTTTATTTCAACTTTTCCAACCTTTAAAGAAACCTTTATTTAAAAAAAGAGTCACTGGGGGCCTGATATATATATATATATATATATATATATATATATATATATATATATATATATATATATATATATATATATATATATATATATATATATATATATATATATATATATATATATATATATATATATATATATATATATATATATATATATTTATATTATATATATATATATATATATATATATATATATATATATATATATATATATATATATATATATATATATATATATATGTTTATTTATATGTATATATATATATATATATATATATATATATATATATATATATATATATTATATATATATATATATATATATATATATATATATTTATATATATATATATATTATATATATATATATATATATATATATATTTATATATATATTATATTTATATATATATATATATTTATATATATATATATATATATATATATATATATATATATATATATATATATATATATATATATATATATATATATATATATATACTACACATGCCACCCTATCCAATGTCCAAACTGGTATCTAACTCTTTCTTCTTTCTTATACGCAATCCCACCTTTATCCAGTATGTTCCATCCCACCCTTTTGTCTCTCATACCATCCTACTCTATGTCCCGCATACCATCCCCACCATATGCCCCTAATCCACCCTATGTCCCGTATGACAAGACACTCCTATGTCCCATATGCCATTTCACCATATGTCCCATCCCAGCACATGTTCCATATGACAACATACGCTATGTCGCATAAGTGTACGCCAAACTCATCATCATATACATATCACTCTGTTCCAAATGACATTCCACAATGTGATATTTCACCCTTGTCCCATATGACATTCCACACTATATGTCCCATATGATATGCCACCCTATGTCGTATAATAAATTCCACCCTCGATCCAATATTTTCCATCGCAGCATACGAAGCACATGCTCCATGCGACATTTTAACTTATGTACCATATGCCATCCATGTCGTACGCGCATTATCCCCTTCATGCCACCCTACGTCTCTTATGCCAACCCACCTCATGTTCCACATGATATCCCACCCTTTCTCTTTTATTCAATCCCATCCTCTATCCAATATTTTCTATCTACCATTTATGCTCAACATACATGTCCCACATGCCAGTATGCTTCACAAGGCATTTAAACCTATGTACTATATGCCATTCATCTCACATTATGCCTCATATGCTATTCCATGATATGCGCCATAAGTCATACCACCCTTGTCCCATACGCCACCCCAAACTATGTCCCATATGACAGCAAACTGTATGTCTTATACACGTTCGCCATTACACCCACTATACCATCCCATCCTGTCCCACGATATACTCGACCATTTTTTGTATAGTAATCCAACCCTCTATCCATTATCATGCATCCCTCCACTTTTATTATTTCCTATTTCCCATCTCAGCCCATTTCACATTCATCATCGACGCAGCCCCCATACATGACACATGTCGTCGCTCACTATGCGCGTATACGTGATTCAAATCTATGTAACACCCAACCCACCTTATGCCCCATATGCCATACAATACTGTGCCTCACATTCCATCCCATCCATTTCCATATGCCATGCAATACTTGTCTCGCATTCCATCCCATCCATTTCCTACATGCCATACAATACTGTACCTCGCATTCTATCTCATCCATTTCCCATATGCCATACAATACTGTGCCTCGCATTCCATCTCATCCATTTCCCATATGCCATTCAATACTGTGCCTCGCATTCCATCCCATCCATTTTCCATACAATGCTGTGCCTCAGAGCCCACCTTGTTTTCTACATGTTCGCCATCATATCAACCATCTCACACATGTCATCCCACTTCGTCCTATATACCAACTCACGCGATGTCCCATATGATGTTCCATTATACGCAATCCCACTCTTTACCTTTCATCCCAATCAATTCCATATGACGTCCAACCCTATGCCCCATATGCCATTCCATCTTATGAACCATATAGGCCACCCAACTCTCCCTCCCATCACGTGTCCAATGTGATGTATCATGTGTGCCATCACATTATATGTACCATATGCCATTGTACACTATGTCCCACATTTGATCTCACCCAATTTGTATACACAAACCCACCCTTTGTCCAATACCGCCCCCCCCCCCAACTGTATCCATATGCCATCCCATCTATAACGCACATACCATCCCATCTATGACCCACGTGTCTTCTCAGCTACACCCCATATGCCATTCCGCCTATTACCCACATGCCATCTCAGCTACGTCCCATATGCCATTCCACCCATGACCCGCATACCACCCACCTATGACCGAATGCCATCTTACCTATGACCCATATGCCACCCCACTTTTGACCCAATGCCATCCCACCTATGATCCACATGCCACCCCACCTATGATACACATGCCATCCCACTTGTGATCCGCATGCCACCCCACCTGTGATCCGCATTCCACCCCACCTGTGATCCACATGCCATCCCACCATCTATGACCTAATGACCGACATGTCATTGCATTCTACATTCCATATTAGAGAACCTTTGAAGATTTTCAACGCCCAAATACTAATGATAAAAACTATGAATAAACTAAAAGTTTCGTTTCATAGAAGGTTGGGGTCCATTATCAACAATTGTTAATGTGTTTTAAAGAAAATTGATTAAAGTTTTTATTATTTAAATTATTTTCCTCGAACTTTGTTCAGGTGTTGAATTATAATTACCCTTTCAAGATTCTGTTTTACTGCTTTCCTTACATATACAATAATTTTTAAGCCACAAAATCGCATAACAAAATATGATAGAATACATAAAGACTTTATGGAATCTGAGGCTGTGGTGTCACAGCAAATCTGATTTCAGTCGTTTCTAAATACTACCAAACTTTAAATTAGCAAATTTTCTTAACGGAATAAGATTTTTGAATGCTTTCTTCACCATATTTTCTTCAAAGTCCTCTTTCATATAAAACAAACATACAAGAACTGTCGGAAGGACAGTATGCTTGACTATTCAAAGCTAGTGTAGAGAATGGGCTTATAGAGGGAAGTATATACAGAAATAGGGTAGCAGGGGCAGATGATTTCAAATTACTTAAGCTTTGAAAGATGCACTTATATTTTCATTTGCACTACAAGCTTCAAAATATTTCAAGACATTTTAAGATAATCCAAGATATTTTAAGACAAAAAAGGTGAAGTAACTCAGAAAACATGTAAAACCTAGCAGTTTGTATAACTACAACACCTCTTTTAGTTCTATCAATTAAATAACAAAGAAAGGAGAGGCCCTGACTTGCCAATGTCAATGAAAGAATGCCATCCAACCCCCTTTCCAACCTGTGCCCTCCCCCAAGCCCCTACACATTCCCAGAACTACATCTTGGATTGTAATACAACTTCCAATTTAGGAAAATATGTGTGTCAAGCAAAGTCAAGCAGCATAAAAAATGTGCAATAACATTAAAGCAAAATCATGCGAAACAATATTGCTTAAGGTATGACAAACTAGGCATTGGAAACGATACAAATCCCAAATGTCATCCCACGTCTATACTCCATGTAATCACACCTGAAAACCAGATACTGTGTCATTCCACCACTTGCAAGACCCATATGCCATTACAATTGAAAGCCAGATGACATCCCACCACATGTCATTCCGCCCTGTTCCACATGTCGATCCACCCTGTTCCACATGCCAACTCACCCTGTTCCACATGCCAGCACACCCTGTTTTACATTCCATTCCACCATGTCTAACATGCCAACACATCCTGACCAACATCCCACCGCACCCTGCCATAACATACAATTCCACCCTGTCCCACATGACCTCATCTTAATTCCTTTAGCTACTTTATCATCCTGTCATCTTCTGTTCATGAGAAGACAAACATTTTGATTGCTATTCATATCAGGAATGTCAATATCATAACAAAACTAGAAATGTGAACTTAGTAAGCCATAAGCCATATATTTTTGATCTCTGGTCAAACATATTGCAGCAAATGCACACTATACCGCTTCAATAGGTGTGAACAATGCTCTTCACACACACTGTATGATCATTTGTTTAAGCAAAATCATCATACCCACTTTAATATAAGAGATACAACATATACAAATATTTTCACTGCTATACAAATAGGCTAATTATTATGCACACACAACCCCTTAATTATGCTCAAATGAACAGTACCAATGCCCTCTGCCACTAAACCAAATAGCAAGTTGATATCTCAGGTTAGATATTTTGTACCCAAGTCTATTGTTATGCAAATAACCTAATTAATATGTACACTATACCTCACCATTGAGTGTAGGCAATGCTCTTCACATATATGGTCATTTGTGTAAAACAAAATCTCCACTCCCACTTTAATTTAAGAGATGTCATAGATACAAATATTTGTATTGTTATGCAAATAAGTTAATTAGTATGCACACGCAACCCTCAATTATGCTTACTTGAACAGTACCCATGTCCTCTTCCCATGTGCCACGTTACATGAATGTAGACCATTCATAACTTAAGTTATACGCTAATGAATGCTAAACATTTTGTACGAAAGTCTATTGTTATGCAAATAACCTAATTAACATGCACACACAAACTCAAATCATGCTTATTTGAACAGTACCCATGTCCTCTACCCACGTGCCACGTTACATAAACGTACACCATTCATAACTTAAGTTATGCGCTCATAAATGTTAAACATTTTGTACGAAAGTCTATTGTTATGCAAGAAACCTAATTAATACGCACCCTTCACCTCAACATTAGGTGTAGACAATGCTCTTCACATATATGATCATTTGTGCAAACAAAATCCCCACATCCACTTTAACTTAAGAGATATTACAGATACAAATATTTTCATTGTTATGCAAAAAAGCTAATTAGTATGCACACAACCCTAATCATGCTCACTTGAACAGTTCCCTATGCCAAGTTACAAGAATGTACACCATTCATAATATAAGTTATGAAAACTTTAATCAAAAACGTTTAACCAAAACTTTAATTTGACAAATATTTTCATTCTTATGCAAATAAGCTAATTAGTATGCACACACAACTCCAAATCATGTTCATTTAAACAGAACCCATGTTCTCTATCCCTGTAACATGTACCAAGTTATTATCTAAGGTTAAGTATTTTATGCGAAAGTCTATTGTTATGCAAATAACCTAATTAACATGCACATTACATCTTACCATTAAGTGTAGACAATGCTCTTCACATATATGATCATTTGTGCAAACAATATCCCCACTCCCACTTTAATTTAAGATATATCATAGATACAAATATTTTCATTGTTATGCAAATAAGCTAATTAGTATGCACACACAACCCTCCAATCATGCGTATTTGAACAGTACCTATGTCATCTACCTCTGTGCTAAGTTACATGAATGTACATCATTCATAACTTAAGTTATGCGCTCATGAATGTTAAACATTTCGTACGAGTCTATTGTTATGCAAATAACCTAATTAATATGCACACTTCACCTCATTATTAAGTGTAGACAATTCTCTTTACATAAATGATCATTTGTGCCAACGAAATCCCCACATCCACTTTAATTTAAGAGATATCATAGATACAAATATTTGCATTGTTATGCAAATAAGTTAATTGGTATGCACACACAACCCCACAATCATGCTCACTTAAACAGTACCCATGTCCTCTACCCTATGCCTAGTCACATGAATGTACACCATTCATAAGTTATGAAAACTTTAACAAAAAACTTCTAACCAAAAACTTTAAATAAAACATGGAAAATATTTTCATTGTTATGCAAATAATCTAATTAACATGCACATTACATCTTACCATTAGGTGTAGATAATGCTCTTCACATATATGATCATTTGTGCAAACACAATCCCCACTCCCACTTTAGTTTAAAATACATCATAGATACAAATATTTTCATTGTTATGCAAATAAGCTAGTTGGTATGCACACACAAGCCCACAATCATGCGTATTTGAACAGTACTCATGTCACCTACCTCTCTGCTAAGTTACATAAATGTACACCATTCATAACTTAAGTTATGCGTTCATGAATGTTACACATTTTGTACGAGTCTATTGTTATGCAAGAAACCTAATTAATATGCACACTTCACCTCATCATTAAGTGTAGACAATGCTCTTTACATATATGATCATTTGTGCAAACAAAATCCCCACATCCACTTTAATTTAAGAGATATCATAGATACAAATATTTGCATTGTTATGCAATTAAGCTTATTAGTATGCACACACAACCCTCCAATCATGCTCATCTGAATCTGAATCTAAATCGGTTAAGTCGGCACAAATCCTTCAAGAGGACATAAACGCCAACCGATTTAATCAGTACCCATATCGTCTACCCATATGCCAAGTCACATGAATGTACACCATTCATAACTTAAGTTATAACAACTTTAACCAAAACTTTAACCAAAACTTTACCGGACGCCGACGCAGGGGGTAGTAGAATAGCTCTACTCTTCGAATAGTCAAGCTAAAAATGACTGGTGTATTAAGTGAATTGTATAATTTTGGCACTCTCTTCCTAATATTGTCAACAATTGTTAATGTATTTTGAAGAAAATTCATTTTTGCTCAAACTTTATTCAGGTGGTAAATTATAGTACTAGATTCTGTATACTTTTCTAACATATCCAATGGTTTTTAGAAAAATAACACTTTAGGCCTACATATTTTTCAAATTTCTTTCCTAAAAACCATTGATAGACATAATAAATCATTATTTCTTAGATCATGCAATTATATGTATATATATATATATATATATATATATATATATATATATATATATATATATATATATATATATATATATATATATATATATATATATATATATATATATATATATATATATATATATATATTAAAAAAAGAAGGCATTACCTTTCCGAAAGAAGTTGATTTTCCCAACCTGGTTGCCCTACAGACTGTCTCCAAAGAACCATGATCATCCAAAATCAAAAAAAAATTCTCGCGTCCTTTGCTATATAAAATTTATTTCCTGCATGTATTAAGATTGCCCCAGCCTGACTGCATGCATGCAGATAAGCTGTCTCCGATCGTGCCATGAACAAATCCGGAATAACAAATGATCAAAATTTCGCGAGTCTTTTTGCTTTTTAAGCTCACTTTGCTGCATTCATTGACATTGTCCCGCATAACAGACAGCAAAACGTCTCTAAAAAAAATAAAAAAGGTTAAAATCAGTGTTAAATAGCTTGATGGAAATATGGGTAATTTAGGGAAACAGTTAGGGAAAACAAAAGCTCTGCAACCGAGGGGAATCAAAGGCTGTATTAGTACAATCAAAGATATTTGTCAATACACGGTAATTAGGTCTAATACTCAGAATTATGATAACAAAAAACATTTCACTTGTATTTCACTTTTTTCAGGCATATTCCAGGAAAGCACATGTAAGTCAAAATGAATAAACATGGTAACTTATTCTTTCTTAGATGATGATATAATAACAAATTATTTAAACATTAATTACCTTTTCCGAAGAGGTTGATTTTCCCGCCTAATAGACAGCAAGCTTCAGACGTCTTCGAAGTGCATTGATTAAACCCAGAATAACAAATATTCAAAATTTCCCCGCGTCTTTCCTGCATTCATTGACATTTGACATCTGCATCGTGACCTCATATAATCTTGTTCAATTATATTAAAGGGCCACTACACCGAAAAGTGAGGACATAATTTTCCAGAGACTCACAAATGTTTTTCGATCCTTTTAGAGAGCCTCAAAACTTCTCTAACACCAATATTTTTACGAAGTAAAGTTTTCTGAGATTCATAAACAATACAAATTTTTTACTTAGGGAGGTAAAACAGGTAAATGGAGATTTGAAAATTCACCAAAAGATACCCTGAAATATGGGTCTAGTTCACCTTTAACCGTTCTTTCTTTTCCCATTTTTCAAATCTTTTGTCTGAAAGCCCGTTTTAAGGATTAAACCAATCGGTCCGCTGCCCACGGTCATTACATCGGTTTTGCCATATATTATACGGTAGCCTGGAAAGCTTGTAGCAGCAATATATCCCCATATACCTCAGTGTAAGTGCACACACGATTACAAGAATTAGTTGCCGAGTATGCACCTTACAATCTTCCGTGATTAATGCTAAATTAATTTGTTGATAGCATATAATCTCAGAAATTCTCCTTATTACTGACCCAATAGTAGGAAAATGACGATTTTTGCCATCCCATGCACGGGGGAATGTAACCCATTAAAAAAGTGCCTTTTTCTAAAAATAAAGTGCCCTTCCAGGCCACTTTTGTTGTTTACAAACAGAGGCGGACTTTTGCATATGACTTGGGAAAGCACTCTCCCCCTCCCTCCCTATTCACACACACACACACTTTTCAAAAGCTTCCTACAACCCTGACATTTAGCAATATCTTGAGCTTTAATTGGAAGAAAATATGCAGTAGAACGTTTCATCAAGATGGATTAACAATTGACCATTTTACAGCATTTAGCATAGCATAGCAAGATTTATATGTCCCACGGCCTTTAATAACCAGTTATGAACTCACTGGTTACAGACCCACCATTTAAAATTGTAGTGCCTTACTTTGATTAATTATGCATATATTTTCCCCAACAGTCAGACAGTCTTCACCAACACTGTTTTTTCTTCAAAACCTATTATGTTAAATACCCCAGGATTTATGACCCTGGAATGGTGCAAATACAATCGGTAGGGACATGGACGCCATCCAATAGTGCCACGGACGAAACTCAAAAGGGGTATTTTTATTACGCCCTGTGAGTCATCTGCACTATAGCAAGTTGAGATAAGATAGAATTAAAATACTATGCACATTGGCTATATTGGCTATACACATTGGTTATATACGCATTGGATATACGCATTGGCCTGTTGGCTATACACATTGGCTATCCGGCCAGACGCATTGGCATATGCAGGTGTAAATGGATCAGGCTGTCAGGCGTTCAACAGGTCAATCCGTCGTTGGGGTAAACTGAAGAGCGATGACACTTCGACTGTGATGAAATATTCATCTGAGAAACACGATTTGGATTATCAAAACCAGGACTTTAAATCATGTGGGCAGGTGACACACACACACACGCACACAATTTCCGACATAATTCAAATTTTAATTTTAATTAAGAAATATAACTTAATGTCTTGAAACACACTGCCTACAGGAAGATTTTCGAACGACACTTGGTACAAAATTAAAATTTTTTACGGATCCCAAGTTGTAGGTTTTGGTCCAAACTTCAATATAGTTGACCCTCAATTGTAACTTTTGGTCGAAGAATTGAAGATTTATAGTCCAAAAGTGGAGATTTTTTACTTAAAATTTGAGATTGTTGAAAACATTCCAAGATCTGTTCTTTAGTCAACGGGGCTTGCCACTTAGAGACCACCCAAGGTCATTCCTTTCCAAAATGGCGGCATGTATAACGTTATGTAATCATAACTCCCATTAGGATCTTAGTCATTTAAATGTGGGACCATGTTTACGACATGTACAAAGGCCGGTCAGCTGGCTAGTGTGTCACCTTCTCCTTCATATTATGGAATGGATAAAAACAGGAATGGAGTTGTGGCAAAACTTGAAGGGGCAGATCTTGAAATGCAAAATTGAATGATTTTTGACCGCAAATTGGAGAATTTTGGTCCAAAATTGAGATTGTTCAATCCAAAACTGAGAATTTTTGATATAGAATTAACAATAATTCAGTCGACACGAATAAAAAATGCCAACATCTATATATTTCTGTTTCATTTGATATTCCACTGAATCATATTTATGGTTTTGATAAAAAAAAATATATAAAAAAACATGAAGAAAGGGACTTCGGAATTTACTATGCCCCAATAGCCCCCCCCCCCCCCCTCCCCCTTCTTCCTTAGCCACCTTATTTATATACGCTACTGCCGTTTATAAACAGGTATGAGCCTGGGAATTTTCTCTGAAAAGGGAGAAAATTTGGGCAAAATTGTGGGGTTCATGGGTGAAGCTTTGATCTGAAGATTTCTTGTTTTTGATACCCCAAACTGCTGAACTGGCTTAGAATCAGTACAAAGTTTTTGAATGTATTCTTGATGAGAAGAAGATAATTTTAGATTCTCATGTTAAAATCTACTCGTATATTAGGGTTACCACTTCTAAGTAGGCAGAGCAGCAGAGTAGAAATACATTTCTTATACAAATTGAGAAAAATCGGGTGAAATTGTGGAGTCCCATGGGCGAAGCCTTGGTAGGCAGGGATGGCGGAAGATATGTGAATCTTATGAGAATGGAGGGGTACATATAATATTAGGGGCACTTTTCGATTGACGTATTTCGAAAGCATGTACAACAGCATTGTAGCTTTAGGGCAATCTCCCCACACACACCCCCCCCCCCCTCCAAAAAAAAAATATAAAAAAATGTCCAACTTTGTTCGATCTAAAAAATTCTGGTGACCCTTATATTTTTGCTGCCACAAAACTCTTAGATCAAGAATATTTAAAACCAAAATTTGGGAGAATACATTTATCACTTTATCATGAATCCGAAACTTCAATGAGACAGTCCCAAATAATGTGATAAGCAAATAAGGGGTCCTTAGAATGGTTCAGGGGTTTTTCATCATTTTCTTGCTGAAAATAAATCAAACTTGATATATTGGTCATGACATTCACACTCGGTCTTCAGCTGATCCAAGACAAGGATCCAACGGTGTAGTTTTTCCCTCAACCACATTAATGGTGCTCCACCATCGAAACTTAAGAAGCTTTCACAGCTTCCACATGTTTGTGTCCCTTTAAAAGAATAATGTACCTCTCTAAGTGTGCGCTTTTTAAACTTTACCAAGAAAGTGAGTGTGTATGTGTGTGTTTGCGTGTGTGTGTTTAATCATGTGAATATATGTTTTTTACAGTAAATTGAGAACAAAGAAATTTAAATATGCATTGATTAGCGATGAACATGGGTTGATGAACGTTCGTTTTGAAGGTTATAAATAATTAAATTTCCCGACAAAATTCAAATTTCCCAGACATAACTATTTTAATTTTTTTTTTTTTTTTGCATCGATTTCATTTCCGATTGTTTATCTCGTTAGGGAAGATTGGTGAAAATTTCCCGACAGTCACAATTTTCCTGGCAAAAAAAACCGGTTGGGGCAGGGAGTACCCTCACTCCCCGGTCGCTACACCCCTGGTTGATTGATTGATTGATTGACTTATTGATTAACTGACTGACTGATTGATTGATTGACTGATTGATTCATTGATTGAATGATTGATTGGTTGATTGATTGACTGGTTGGTAGTTTGGCTGATTGATTGATTGATTGACTGACTGACTGATTGATTGACTGATTGTTTGATTGATTGATTGATTGAATGATTGAATGAGAAAAAAGACAGGCTACAGAACAGTAGAACAAAAATCTTGCGTGTGATGTTCTTCGTTCAAATAATTGTAGTGCTACCGCCCATGCCTGGAACTTGGAATCGATGAAAAAAACGTTGTTTGTAGATTGTTGAAATACTTTTAACAGACATTAATGCCGTATATGGTATATGAAGAAGTAAGAAGAAAACTTTCACAATGTTTTGGGGTACGTTTTTGATGGTCCTTTTATGCTTATTGTATAAATACAGGAATACTAGCCTAGGTCTACAGTAGTTCCGCGAAAAACGTGTAGGCTTACTCTTTTTCTTTTCATAAAAAAGAAAAGAAAAATTAAGACATGGACATCTTCCTCTTGTAACCATATCCTGTAAAGAATTCTTATAAATATTTTTTCGATGCGTAGAAAACTACCGTATAATCCTTTTTTCAATTGCAGTGGACTTATACATTTATTTGCCATTATTCTCAAAAGTGCAATGAATATTTATGGAAATAAGTTTCTCTCATACTGTCATAGTTTGGTTAAGCTTAACGCTAGTACTCCCCGTAGCACCGTCGGACTGATGCCAGCCGTGTTAGTATGGCTGCCGTTAGTGATGGCTGGCCGCCCGAGGGTACTACTGTGCAAAAACCTAAACCTTGCTGTACTGTTTTAAGCTTTGTGTTAAAACAGGAAAATCTCAGATTTATTTATTATTTAACTCGTTCATTCTTCAGAACTCAAGCCTATTACATATAGGCTAAGTACATTGATTTAACAATTTCTGATTTAACAATTTCTAATTTATTTAACTCATTCATTGTTCAGAACTCAAGCCTATTACATAGCCTAGGCTGAGTACATTGATTTAACAATTTCTGATCAAAGAAAAGAATTGATAATGTTTTAAACACAAAAAACGTAAACACAAAATACATGCCCATACCAAAAAAAAAGTAATCAAAAACAAACAAAATTTTAAAAACAAATGGATTATGGGATCGTTGAACAATATAGTAATTGATAATGTATACAATATAATAATTATGCTACATATTCTTTGTGAAGTGATATTCATCCTCTAGACAATGTAGGTTACACATAGGCTTAGTGCATAATCTTAAATTTCTTGGAATATTTTGCCGTCTGCAGTGCTAGTATGGACATTCAAAGGGAGTACTTCATGATGAAGGCATGTGAGATAAGAACATTAATGCGGATTAGGCATTTCCATGACTACTCCTTCCTCTTCACCGACGGCTCCATAGGGAAGGCTCCTCTGCAGCCGTAGCTGCCTGTCCTGGCCTCACCCTCTCCTCAAGGCTACCCGACGGCAGGGTTCTAGCTACGGTGGGCGGCGCTGGGCGTGCCCGCCCAGGACTCGCAATCCCCACCCACCACTCAGCTCTAAGATTCACTCTTCCGCACAGCACTCAAAAGCTCAATTCGGTTAAATAATTAAGTGTTTGAACAGATCTACTTTAATCTCGCTCTATTTATGTCATCCGCTGATTTACACACATAACATAACATACATTACGCACATTAAATTCCGATAAAAACTACTAAACTATAGGAATTCAACGCAATACTGTATTATCATAAAATCACCCATACACGAGCTCTTTGCATAAAAATATGTACATGCACACAGTTCAGGTTCATGTTTTAATCCTTGTGAATCACTTCTGGCAGCTTGCCAAGTCCGTCACTTGCCATACAAACAAACTTTAAGAAAGTGAAAATAACACCCCCAAAGGCCCCAGGCGTGCTTATAGACTGGTCCAAATGTAAGTAGCCAATTACATTTGTTATAAACCTTATATGCACTTAACATTGTAATGGGCTGATCGATATTCTTTTGATTTGTGGGGGATTTTATATTGATAAAAGTTGTTGCGTAGTTCATAGGAACATGTGCCGCATGGCTTTCGTCGTCACGATACTGGGATGAAAATAAAAGCGGTAAAAAGTTTGGGCAAGATGCATAACAATGGGAATTGAGAGAAGACTTTCCGGCATATGTTTGTATTTTTTTTAGGGGTGGGGAGGGGGGCACTTTGACAGTTAAATATTCATTGTATTTTGAATATCCATTGTACATGAATAATATTTTGTAAATCCTTCTACCATTCCGATTAAAAGAAAAGAAAATCACTGACAATTTGTCAATATAAGTGGACTAAATTTGAACAGTTCTTCATGGGAGAGGTCTAGGAGGTCACCATGGATTATCACTGGAGCCCAGCACTCAAGCATTTCTAGCTAGAACCCTGCCCGACGGCACTCTATCTACTCTGCGAGGCGAAGGCCATCCTTCTAGCCTTAAACTTCATAGAACTTCTCTTGCCGCCCCCATTTCGTCATCTTCTCTGACTCTAAATTCATCCTCACTGGCATCCTCAACATGCTCTGGCCCAACCCTTTCATTCAACAAATCCTCAACAAACTCCACACTCTTTCCTCTCTAGGAAAGAAAATTCTCTTTTTCTGGATTCTCAGCCATGTCGGCATCCCTGGCAACGAGAGAGCTGACAGAGCTGCCATCAAAGCTCTGTCAAATAACATCTCTCCTTTTCCTATTCCACACTCAAGACCTCCATCTCTCCATCTCCAACTACATCAGCAAAACCTGGAAAAACTCCTGGAATTACGAAACTAGTAATAAACTTCACACCATCAAACCCAAAGTCTGGACCAACACCCCTCTGCATAGTCGCAAGTGCAGGGGAGACATCGTTGTCACCTGCATTTGCCTCTGCCACTCCTCTCTTACTCACTCCCATCTCTTATCCGGCTCCCGTGCCCCACTCGCAACATGATCTCTCCATAAAGCATATTTTCTTAATCGTCCCCTATACCAGAAATCCAGATCTCTTCTCTCCTCACTCTCCTCAATCTCAGACTATTCAAAAACAATTCTTCCTCAAACATCATCAACTTCCTCCGCAACAACAGTCTCTTCCACCACATATAATCTCCTTTCCTCCTCCCCTTCTACACCTAATCTTATACACCCCTTTCTTTTTACCCAACTTTTTCTCCCACATTCACCTTTTCCCCTTTATCTCCCTTACAAACCTTCCATCTCTTCACTATCCTAACTCTTACACCATTATTTATTAACACCCTCTTGGCACATTTGACTCTGACTGTCATGGTGTCGTTAAACATCAACAAACCAACCTTAAACAGTCACAAATTGAAGATCAGGCATCAGTCTGAACAACCATACGTGCAGAGGCGTGTATAGTTTATTACTCCTTTGTTCAAGAAGGTGTCGCACAAAATTTAAGTGTAGACCCTCTTAGCCTCGACATATAATTAGATAGTCGAGAACCAATTGCTACACCAAGCGGTAGGACAATTATACATCATTTCATTAAATATATTATATTGCATGTTGCCATTTTGTGATTAGGTAGGCTTTCTTGGTGGACTGTCCATAAGTTTCTGGATTTCTAATGCATATGAGTATGAACCCATTGTGCAAGATTGTAAATAAACAGTCAATCTGTATCAAATTGTGAACATTCTTTGAATTTTGGAATGGAATACCATTTCTGGCCAATTTAATGATGATGGGTCCCTCTTTTTACTGTTTTACTCATATATTGAACTTCATGAATTTTTCAAGCTCAGTTCAGAGTCAGACCAATGACTCAATTACTTGCATTCTGCACCCCCCCCCCCCCCCATCCCTCATCCGCACCCAACCCTTCTCTGCATCTGCTTCCATACTCTCTCCATCTCTACCGTCTCTAGGAAAGGGTACAGTTATGTGAAAGTATGTTGTGATGTCGAGTGGGCATATATTAGCATTTAAGCAAACTCAATATCTGTATGCCGGGTCTTATAAGAATTGTGCTGAAATTGCAAAAATCTTAATATTTGTATGAATTCTAGACTCGGTAACTTGAAATTTTTAAACATTAGTTTAAGTTTTTGACCCTTTGAAGTACAATTTTCAAGCCCTAGCATGATTTTCAACCCACTGTACATGTAAGTTTAAGTTCTTAATCCCTAAATCTGCTATAGAACTTATGATATTTCATTCAAACCTAGTGGGATATTGTTTTCTGGACAAAACCCTGCAAATTTTAAGCCTGAGAGGAGGGGTGTGGGGGACTAGCAGGATTTGTTCAACCTAAACTTAACTTTTCAAGCCCTAACTCGACTATAAAACTTATGATAGTCCATTAAAGCTTTGCGAGATCTTGCATTCTTGCCAAAGCCCTGCAAATTTTTGAAGCCCTAGGCGGAGAATTTTGCAGCTTAGTGGGAGAATTTTGCAACCCTAGCAGGAATTTTGAAGCCCTAGCGGGGGGAGATTTGTGCAGCCCTAGTGGGAGTTTTTTGCAGCCCTAGCAGGATTTTTGAAGCCGTAACAGGATTTTTGAAACCCAAGCAGGATTTTTTTAAGCCTACATTTCATTTTCAAGTCCTTCCTTTGTTATCAAACACATGATTTTTTAATTCAAACTTATAGCAGAAATATTGCTTTTGGACAAGCTTTTTTTTTTGGAGGGGGGCGCATGCAGGATTTATAGGCAGAACAATCTTCAGTTCTTGCATGTGACTCATTACCTGACTTTCTGTAACCACTTGAACACAACTATGCTATGCATGTGTGTCAACAGACACTGATAGACCATAACACTGGAGAGGGAGGGGGGGGACTTTCTATTGTCACTACATAAGTTATGTTGGCATATTGGCTGCATATTGAAATGCAGTATCATTTGGAATCCTGGCCTTATCCCCAGAAGTGGGGAAGTGGGGGGCTTAGGGGGGCTAAGCCCCCTAGATATTTCATTTGAAAATATCTAATAATCGCACATTTGGAGCAGATAATGCATTGTTGGATGTTGATCGATAACTTTAAACATGGGGAGAAGAGCCCCCTTAGCTTCCACCACCTGAGTCCATTGTTTTACATGAACAGTTTCTTTCCCAATGGAATAACCTCTATCTTTCAAGCAGGGACTCTCCAACCTCTATTTCAATCTAGCAGCCAACCCAGCCACCAGTACTGTAAGACCTTGTGATTCCTGAAGCTGTGCTGGCCACGGTAAAACTGTTACCAGAGAGGCTTGGGTATGAAGGAATGACAATGTGGCTGTATGATTCCTACTCTTTCTGTTGAAGTTAATCTTATTTTTTCTTTTCTCTTATCCTATTTATTGTGTTACCTTTCTCTCCTTCTCTCCCGTTGCGTTATAGTCATATGTGGCTGTGACGACATATCATGTAGTACAAGTAGAAGCTATGCTCAATAATAGTGTGGTATTGGTAGCTTCTAATCCATGTAAAATTTTATAAACTTGAATCTTATTACTTATTTATGTTAACTTTGCTCAGTGCTTTATAATGAAGACAAACTTACAGTTTTAACACCATACAGCACAATGTTTTAGTTAAACTAAACATTTTTTTTTTTATTTCAAATTTTGTTACTCATAGGACTGATGCTAGAACCAGGCAAGAGGTACAGCCAAACGGTTGATGACTCTTTTCACGTGTCAATGGCGTCTTTAGAGGTCGGCAGTGATGACAAAGGTAAACGGGGTTGCATTTCTAAAGAGTTGATCCACAACCTCAATGATTCCCATGTAATTAACCAGTGATGACAAAGATAAACGGGGTTGCATTCCAAGAAATTTGTTTAGTTTTCTAGAAAGCCCCAAAAAAGAAAAAAAATAAAAAAGAAAGGAACAAAATTAACAGAAAGAAAAGGGGAAGAAAGAAAAGGGGGAGAAACAAAAGGGGGAGAGAGAAAAGGGGGAAATGTCATGGAAAGAAAAGGGGGGAAATGTCGTGGAAAGAAAAGGGTAGAAAAGGCAAAAAAGAAAGAAAAGAGAAAAGATCCAAGTTTTCTTATTATTGTTACGGTATACTCACAGAAATATTATCAAGACTCTCTATGGTCCCAGATAGCTATTTTTTCCACCCCTGCACATGACACATCACCTGATAACCACCCCTGGTAATTAAGTAGATTTAAGTACAGTTGATGATTGAGAAAATGGCTGACAATCACTTATTTATATTTTACAATTTGTAACACTCAGGAGATGTAAAATATCAGATGTAGAATATGAGGAAACGGAAGATCATTTTCTAATATTCACTCTTTCCTTTTTAATATATTTAAAAGCTGATTCTATAGAGCCATTAGGCTCATAGAGCCAGTGCTTATCCCCGGTTTCGATGGCGCAAGCAGATGAGAGTACATGACTCCCCTGACAGGACCCCAGTCCATCACAGATTAACAGTGCTGGTACTCATTTTCACAACTGAGTGGACTGAAGCAAGTAGAGTAAAGTGTCTTGCTCAAGGACACAATGCAGCGCTCACAACGGGAATTGAACTCGGTACCTTTCGAATACGAGCTCAACTCCTTAACCACTGAGCCACTGCAAGTCATAAAATTCTAGTTGCTGATATCTTATTCCATTTTTAACTTGTGATTTCATCAACAGATTTCACCAGTTGTTGAAAAGTGACAAGTGTGGTGTCGTGATTGCAGATCCATTCTAATTCTTCATGTATTTTTAAAAAGTTATTTTCTTTTTATTTAGAGTGTAATTTGGTACATAAGTAGATGTGCAAAGCATGCTGTTGTAAAGTGCTTGTTATACCCTCTTAATAACAAAAATGTGTTCAATAACTTGAATAGAATGGGGCACTTCATTTTCAAAGAAATACATAAAAATAGTCTTGAACATCATGTAAGTATGACATCACACTATACGTTGCCTGTCACCTTTCATGACACTAGTAAAATCTTTGAAGTGTTAAAACAATAAGATGCATATCAACGAGCTCATTACATCAATTTTATTATCATGTATGAAAATTCACGAGAATATTCCATTAAAGATGCCCCTTGATCATTGAGGTTCATCTTCATGTTTGCCCTACAATCTTCTGTAGGTACGATTCCATCAACATCTGTGGTCACTCGGATCATGGTGCAGCATGACAAATCTGAATTCTTGATCTGTTCCCTTGTGAGTGGTGTGATTTATCAGCAGAGTTTGGATCTAAATTTTACAGAAGGAGAGGAGGTCACCCTGTATGTGGAAGGACCAGGTATGTTTCTTCCATAAGGGATTCATCAGGTTTTTTTTATTGCCAGAAGTGTATGGAATACTTCATTTATAGGTCCGCAAAAATCTCTTACTTTTGATCTGTATTGCTCATTTGCATTTTAAACACTTCTGGGTTTACCTTTGACTTTTTAGTTTTATTTAGGCTAAGTGTTTATTGCTTCAAAGTGTCAAGAAATATGAATCAATATTTTCCAGTTTGAGGGTATGTAAATGGATATTTAGATTTACATGGACTAATAGAAATTTATTATATTTTAGTTTTGTGTTTTTTAGAAATAATTTTCCCCTTGCCAATGAAGTTGGTGAAGAGCGGACATATCATCTTTACTGTTCATCCTTCTGTCTGTCTGTGTGTTAGTTCATCTGTCCATTCATCCGACCTCATGCATTGTTAGGCAGACCTCATGCATAGTAATACAGTATAGTTAAGAATATGGCTGCGTTGGAATATCTTTCTACTGTATAGTTGGTGCATGGGGCGCACATTTGAATATTTTTATGGCATAGTGTTAAAAACATATCAAAATGCTTGCAAGACGGCAAATTTACTTGCCGATATGTCATTTTTGCATCTGTTTAAAGCACGTTTTAACCATTGTTCATTATTTTTCAAGCCTTACAAGTAATTTGAAGAGGCTCAATTTTTGTGACATTCTTTGCTTATATTTGGGCTGGCCATTGTGATGGTTATGCAGTGGTTATTGTAGGGCTATAATCAGTTCCGTTTATATATATTTTTTATGGGGTTGGGAAGGAGAGGGGGGAGGGGGGTTAGTTTAAACGTTTATGCAAATGGAAATTAGTCTGTTTAAGCGTTCAGACAATTAACCTTTACTCTACCACGCGGCGATGGTATCCCCGCTGTCAAACCACTTTTTTCTAAAAATAAAATTGGGACTTTACTACAGTCCTATGGGAGTAATCTTGGTATCATTTTAAAGTACACGAATATTTTTTTCACAAAATGTAACTTTTTTATAGTTGTCATATTACAGAATTTTGAGAAAAAGTACATTGAAAAAAGGTAAAACTAAAAAATTGCTAACAAATTTACAAAAAATGTTTTGTTTTTTTCTTCAAATCTTACAATATCAAATCTTCAAAATCAAACACGTAAGTCCTAAGCCATGATAGTATTGGTTTATGGTCTAATTTTTATAATCTGTACCTGCAATCTTTTGTTCTGGAGAAATTTCTTCAAAATTTCATGAATTTCTGCCATTTTGGACCAGTTTTTTCTCTCAAAAAATTGTGTACCCAAACCGTACATTCACATGCTTCGTTGAACCGCTATTCGAAAATGCTTGAAATTTCCTTTCATTTGATATATAAATAAAGGCATATTTTTTAAATATTGTTTTATTTAGAACCTTTCTATAAGAAATATATTTCACCTCTCCAAATTCAACGACTACGTGGTGGGGAGACAATGTACGTGGCTAACACATGAGCGCTCTATGTTCGAGTCTCACCGCGACCACTGCGTAGTTATTTTTCTGCTGCAGCTTTCAGGGGTCTTTTAGCTATAATCATTTTAGATGTTTTTTCATCTTTTCTTTCTTTCTAAAAATTATAGATTAGTATCATTGCAAAGGAAATTTCATAAAGAATCTAAATATGTAACACAAATCTCTGTTTTCAATATTGACAAGAAGTTATACTTCTGCAAAGATTGACCATTTGTTGACCAAATTTAGCCGAAAATTGTTTAAATTACATATTTTTGTCCAATATTTCCTAAATTGACTTTAATTACTCAAAAGATAAATATCTTAGCCTCTATTCCAACCAAACTTGTAACTTGTAAACTTGTAAAATAAAATAAAAGGAAAGTTGTCAAAAAAATGTTATGAATTTTTTAAAGCCCTTGTAGAGTAAGGGTTAAATGAAAATGCTCAGCCCTAGCATATGGGTCATGTAGTGGAATGGCATCTGGATTCCATGTTCGATTTTCTGTGGGGAGGGATGTAGGATTGGACAGCATGTAGAACAGGGTGGGATGGCAGGCACAGTATGACATGAGGGTAGAAAGCATGTTATTAGAGCAGTATTTATATCAGGATTTGGTTACGGTTGATTTAAACGCTCACTCCAAAGGTTATCAAAACCTTCAAAATGCACAAAAAGTGTGTGTTTATATTCTAGAAATTCCAGAATAATATTCTCTCACATTTTTGTTGGATATATAACCAGAACTTGAAATACATGGTCAAAACAGGTTCATTTTGTAGTATTACTCTACCTTTATTTTGTCTACCATTAACCCCCCTCCCATTTTGTCATATTTTTGGTTTGGCACATCCCCACTAACCCCCCTCCCTTTAACCCCTCCCCATCTTTTCTCCACCTGACCCATTTTCTATATTTTGGATTCAGCACATTCCCATTAGCACCCCTCTCCCTCTTATTTCATATTTTTGGCCCATTTTCTATATTTTGGATTCAGCACATTATTCCCATTATTTACCCCCTTCCTGTATTTTTAGGTTTGGCACATTCCATAAACCACCCCCACCCTTCCCTCCTTCCCTTCACTACATACCTTGTTATTGCTGAACAGATTGTTTTTAAATGGTATTTGTGGAAAATATAAAATAGGTCAAAGCATTCTTTTATATATTTAGATTTTTTTTTCTGCAAATTCAGGCATAGGTGTCTTCTAGGACATCATTCCTATCAATTTGTTGGTCTAGAAATGAGCAAATTTATTGTAATATTTAGCTCGTTCAAATATTTGTTTGAAGGTTTTTGTTTGGAAAGTTTTGAGTTGAAATTGAAACCTTCTCAAATGCTCTTCATTGTTGAGTTTGACTGCAATGTTTAAAGCAACTATTTATTTAGTCAAGTGGACTGTCTATCTCTTTCTACTCGTTTGCCACACCCACTACTGCAGATGTTGGTCATTGTATCCGTTTCATATATTGGTCATTTTGGCACATCTCAAGTATGTACTCGCAACATAAACTGACTTGCTAACATGAACCAAATTGTAAACATGACCCAAATTATAAAACTGGCACCTGACGAACTTGTCCAAATTTAGATCTCAAGAATCCAGAAGAATAACAGAAATTACATTTACTTCCATCTCAAAATATTTGGTGTCTTTGCTTTTTCTTCTCGTCTCATGTTCATGTCAATTAGGGAACTGTTCACTTGACCGGTTATTTGGTCAAAGAGGAGCCGTTTGATATGGAGGATGCCCTTGAGGGAACAACGGGGACGGAGGATGAAGAAAGTGACGAGGAAGAGAATGAAGATGATACGCAGGAGGAGGAGCTAGGTAAGAAGGAGGAGGATCTAGGTAAGGAGGGGGGGAGCTAGGTAAGAAGGAGGAGGAGCTAGGTAAGCAGGAGGAGGATCTAGGTAAGAAGGAAGAGGATCTAGGTAAGAAGAAGGAGGATATAGGTAAGGAGGGGGCTAGGTAAGGAGGAGGAGGAGCTATGTAAAGCAGGAGGAGGATCTAGGTCAGAAGGAGGGGGGCTAGGTAAGAAGGAGGAGGAGCTAGGTAAAGGAGGAGGAGCTAGGTAAGAAGGAGGAGGAGCTAGGTAAGAAGCACCGAAGACGGATGCTTAGTGGTCAAATATGTGATTTGATTTCCTATACATTTATTCAAGTCTGCTCTCCTTTACAAAAGTTTGGAATTACAGTAGCACAGTATTGGAATTGATTATAAAATTTCCCACGTTTCTGAATAACTCCTCACGAAAAATCTTAACAGAAATAATATTAATGTAGTAAATACATCTTTATATGCTTCCCTTCTTTGCAATTTAATGTACTTTTCATCGCACAGTTACATGGGGAATGTTTGTAGATCACATATTTACCACACGTGTTGTTGCTTACCCAAAAATCTTTTAAAATTCTTGCTGCATATTTCTGTTTTTCCCGCGGTTTGCAACAGCGTAGCAAAACACAAGTCACAAAACAACAATTAAAAGAAAAAAGACAAACTCATGTAGAAGAAATTAAAAGAATGAATTTAAAATGATTTTCAATCACTTAAAAAAAAAAATTGCAGTTGAAAGTCAAAGAACATTTTATATTAAATATAAAGCTTCTTGTCTTCAACCATTTTTAGGGCAAAAACCCTTTTGAGCCATTGTATATAGTGTAAGGTTCGTCAGCATGAGAAATATCCTACACCGATATATCGCTCATTGATATATGTGTATACTGAACTTGGTGCTTAGTTACATTACCTTTCCATTTAACCTGTATTGATGCGCATAATGGAAGCCAGTTTAACTTCTTTATAATGGTAGAAAGCTGGGAGCTCTTCATCAAACAGCCCCACATGTTTGGAATATGCATACGAGAGGCATGCTAATTCCCCCCCTCAAAAACAACAGAAGCATTTTTTGGTTCGCATGCGAAGCATAACGTGAACCTATGTAATGGCGATTTCGTCGGTCCGGCTGTTCCGTCTACAGTTTTTTGCCGAGATTTTTGAGAATTCCTCAGAAAATGTTAAAGTTTCTCAGAGTCCCTCAGAAAAAGTTCAAAGTTTCTTCAGATATCCTTATGGAAGGTTAGAATTTACTTTCAAAATGTAAAAGTTTTATAGAGACACTTAAGACAGGATTGAAGACTAGTTTCCTTAAAAAGTTCACAAAACATTTATGTTTCCATAGAAGATAAGTGTAAAATGATATAATTTTCCAATATTCTTCAGAGATCCTCCAGCGTCTCTCTCGTAGCACTAGAGATTTAAAATCCTTAAAATTCTTTGAAATATTTGTTGTATCAGGCATGATTATTAAACTCTGCCTTTGTTATTGTGGTCATTTGCATAAAGTTGCTACAGTATATGAAGTGACCAGACTGTTTGTATTTAGTATGCTTAGTCAGGGAGTGTGACAGGATGTGAATACATATGGACACAGGGTGGGATGCCATGTGGGACATGGATTGGGGCCATATGATATAATATATACCATGTGGTATACACTAAGGGCTATATCAGGCAATATTATTTGACTCCGCCTTTTTTTATATTTATTCAACAACACATTTGCATATAAGTTATTATATTAACTGACACTATCTACATAGTATGCTCAATCAAGGACTGTGATAGCTAGGATGAGACTTCTTATTGAGCCTATGGGACATCATATGGGATATAGGGTGGGATGCCATGTGGGACATGGGGTGGGATGCCATGTGGGACATGGGGTGGGATGCCATGTGGGACATGGGGTGGGATGGGTGGAATGCCATATAGGATATATGGTGGAATGTCATGTGGGACATGGAATGTCATGTGGCACATGGGATGTCATATTTCAACAAGTCATTTGCATATGTTATTATATGAACTGACACTTCATACATAGTATGCTCAATCAGGGACTGTGATAGCTAGGATGCCATGTGGAACAGGGTGGAATGCCATGTAGGATATATGGTGGAATGCCATGCAGGGATGGAATGTCATGTGGGACATGGGATGTCATGTGGGACATGGGATCCCACCCCATTTCAACAAGTCATTTGCATATAAGTTATTATATGAACTGACACTTTCATACATAGTATGCTCAATCAGGGACTGTGATAGCTAGGATAAGACTTCTTATGGAGCCTATGGGATGTCATGTGGGACATGGGATGGGATGCCATGTGGGACATGGGGTGGGATGCCATGTGGAACAGGGTGGAATGCCATGTGGGACATGGTGGGATGCCATGAGTAACACAGAGTGTGACATAGGTTGGGATGCCATGTATGACATAGGGTAGGATGTCATGTGTGACATAGGGTGGGAGGCTATATAGGACATGGGGTAGGAAGCCATGGGGACATGGGATGTGATGCCATGTGGGACATAGAATAGGATGTCATTGGGACATTGGGAGGGATACCATGTGGTACATGGTGGGACATAAGGTGGGACAGCATGTGCACAGTCACTAATGCAGAACACAGGGTGGCATGCCATGTGGGACATAGGAGGGATGTCATGTGGCACATATGGTTGGATTAATGAGGGACATACTTGTAGGATGGAATCCGTGTGGGACATAGGGTGAGATGTCATGTGGGTCATAGGATGGGATGCCATGTGGGACATATGGTGGAATGCCATGTGGGACATATGGTGGAATGCCATGTTAGACATACTGTATGGTGGAATGCCATGTGGGAGATATGGTGGAATGCCATGTGGGAGATAGGTGGAATGCCATGTGGGAGATATGGTGGAATGCCATGTGGGACAAGGGATGGGATGGGATATCATGTGAGACATGGGGGGATGCCATGTGGGACATGGGATGCCATGTGGATTTAGTGTGAGATGCCATTTTTATAATTGGCCGGGTCATATGATATGGGTGTCAATTTGCATGGGCATGCAAACCATTTACCGTTCTAATTATTTTAAATGTACAAATTTGCAATGATAATTTTTTCATACATCAGCATTATTGAAGTGTAAGTTTAAAAAATTGAATTAATTTGTCATAGATTTTTCAATTAAAATCAGTAAAACACATATCTCAATATCATTAAACTTGGTATGGGCAAGAATTGGTATATTGGTATATCGATTTACCGACGAACATTTATGATATTTCTTCTTCTTTCATTCATTGTTGTTACTTTCTGTAGATTTACCAAGTCTGCAGGCTCTGGTTAAAGGTGAAGTGGAAATATCCAGCGAAGATGAGGAAGATGCTGAATGGCAGCCTGCAAAAGGTAAGATCTTCAGTCAGGTTTGCAAAGGACTCATTTGCAATGGCAGTTGATATAAAGGGTGAAAATCAATCAACATGTGGAACAATGCATCGGAAACACTAGACCTTTTGGGTTGTCCTTTATAATAGTCTTAAATACCCTCTGTCCTTTACAATGTATTTTGGTTGTCATCCCATCATAATGAAATTTTGAGATGATGGTACATCATAAAGAAGTGAAGGCACTGGCCTAGGATAGGATAAGATTATTTTGAATCCACTGAAATATTATAGAAGGGTTCAAACTCTTCGTTTTTAATTTCAATGACTTTATCAAAGTGACCCCAGATTGTATAGGCGTATATATTACTGAATTCTTAAGCATTCTATCAATATTAATAAACCTTATTTATTGATGAAACAACATGATTAGTAATTTCCAATGAAAATTTTCAGGATTGAAACAACATTTTTGGATATTTATTTCTTTTTAAAGGTCTATGGCAAAGGTTCTTAGTTAATTTTTTCCAATTTCACAACAGCCTCAGGCTGTAGGCCAATCGCATGACAAAGTCAGTGCCACGTGGCATAAAACTCGTCAAAACAATCCCTGAATACATACAAGCTGAGAGCGCGTGCGATAAGAAGGATGTATGCCAGATGTCAGTGGTTCTCTTATCAGCCTTCCTTTGCAAGCCGCGAATCTGCACAATTTATAACGGAACTAAAGATAACATTTTGCTTGATAAGCCGCGATGTTATAGTACACAGGTCTGCCTAGGAAAATGCAAAATAAACAAGTATTTTGGGATTTTTACCAATCTCATTTAGATTTTTTCTTTGCTACAACTGTTGTTTGCGGGCCAGAGTGGATTGTCTGGCAGGCCAGATTTGGCCCACGGGCTGCCTATTCAGAAATGCTGGTCTATGGACTTGTACCAATTTCTATATCAGTTGGAAGTGCATTGAAAGCCGAGCTTATTAGTTTTGATTTTTAAAATAGTAACTTGCAAATTTGTGATGTTTAACTAATTCTAATTCTTTTTCTCTGTAAGCTATGGGGAAAGTCTGTTCCTGCTAAAAATTTGTTGAGGGCTTTCAACTATTGGTCATAATTTGTTGCACATCTTCAAAGAATTTATGATAGACATTTTAAAAACAAAGAAAAATAGCAAGGTTGCTCTGTATTATTTGCATAAGATATGGAAATTGATGGCTGAGACTTAAAAATGCTGTAAAATAATCAATGTTTAACCAATTTTGATTTTGATGGATGTGATAGATTTTAAAGCCATCTAGCTACTGTAGTAGTATTGCCTCTGCATGCCCATATACATACATTTAATATCCAATAGAAAATAGTAATAGCTGTTGATAGACCTTTGTTCAATAGCCACATACTGGTTACACAACAAGAAATAGAACAAAGAAAATTGGTGGACAAATATTTTACTGTCTGGGACTATATCAATTCTTGAAATAGATAAATTATATGAGTATTCAACAACAACAAAACTGAACGCTTAATTCCCACAGTTGCCTTTTAAGGATTTCTTAGTTCCATTGCAAATTGTTTCCTGCTTTCTTCTTTCTGGCTGGAAGAAATTGTATTTCTGTCTTTTCTCATTTCTTTCCTGCTTTAATTCATACCCTTTCTTGCTTTCCTTTCCATTTTTTTTTTTTTTTTTACATATTTTTTTCTTTTCCCTCATTTTACTTTCCTGTTTTTTTCTTTTCCTTCTCTTTTCATTTTTTTGAAACATTAACAAATATCTGGGACCATTGGTGTCGTGGTCGGGTATATTTGCCATCCCTGATTATTCATGTTGCACATTTTTTTTCCTTTCAGTTGTTCATGTGTTTATCTGTTTTCTCTTTCCAAAAAGCATTTTATTTTATGATAAGTTCTTTCCATAACAGTAACTTTTTCACTCTATCTAATCATCCTTTTCTCAATGTAACCGCCTTCCTCCCCTCTTCCTCTTTTAACCATTCCTTTCCTTCTCCTCCTCCTCCTCCTCCTCCTCCCATATTCTTCTCCTAAATTCATTTGCTTTACTCTCTTTATTCTAGCACCATGATTTTCTAATTCCCTTTTGGCACATTGGACTCTGACTGTCACAGTGCCGTTAAACCTCAAACTGATCTGATGATCACTGATCTGATGATCCCTGATCTGATGATCCCTGATCTGATGATCCCTGAACTGAGGATCCCTGATCTGAGGATCCTTGATCTGATGATCCCTGATCTGATGATCCCTGATCTGATGATCCCTGATCTGATGATCCTGATCTGATGATCTCTGATCTGATGATCCCTGATCTGATGATCCTGATCTGATGATCCTGATCTGATGATCCCTGATCTGATGATCCCTGATCTGATGATCCCTGATCTGATGATCCCTGATCTGATGATCCCTGATCTGATGATCCTTGATCTGATGATCATTACATTTTTTAGCTCAACAAAGTTGAGGGAACTTTCTGTAAGCTTTTATCTTCCATTTTGAAATGTATCTAGTGAGAGGTATTTGACCAAAAATTCTGAAATTTGGCAGTCTTGAAGGGCATGAAAATCTCCACATGGGGTGTATTCAGTTTTTCATTCACTGTTTGCATACCTGAATAGGGAAATTTTCATTTTCATGAAAATCTGCAGTCAAATCTATGTGCTGGTGTGTAAATAGTTGCTTACAGGGGACTACTCACACCATGGAAATGATAAGACACCAAGGAGGTACCACTTTGTTCACACAACAGTGCATAATATCCTCTGTTGCATGGACAGCATGGAATACCATCACCGTTAATTACCCTCACGCATTATCTTTGCCTGAGTGACTTGTCTTCATTGTTGCAATGTAAAGTAAATTTGCAAATTAAAGTATTTTGCAGCTTTGGATTTTGTTCAATCTAAGGTATAAGAAATGAAAAAAAACAACATTGATTTATGAAACTTTTTGCTTTTCAGTTGAAATTTTAAATTAAGTACTGTAATCTATTGAAATAGGTGCAGAACTGAAGCTTCTTTCTCCTGTGGTAATTTGGAGGGAAAAGAGGGCATGGCTTTATAAAACAGACATGTGTGAAAGCCTTGCTTATTGTTTAGTTTCACCAAGGATGTGTTCGTAAATCCTTGGTTTTACATCATATGATTGGCACATTTTCAGACAAACTAATTGAAAGAAAGGATGTACAATGTTAGAGTATAATCAATGGGAATATTGCAAAGAATGAATTGCTTCTTATGAAATAATATTAAATGACAATAGACCGTAAGTATATTTTTTTATGTAAAACTTGACTTGAAAATGGCAACTCACCATTTTATCTTCCTTTAATATCATCTTTACTACCATGAAAGATTTGCGCCTTACATCAGCGATGTTCGGTTTTTCCACATGTTAGAAATCGAACATCTCAAGGCCACCAAAAATGTACGTATCACTGCCCCCACGCACCATACATATTGTGTACGATTATACATACACTGTACATACAGAGTTTAGTTCAGAAATGATTTAAGTGGACACAGCCTGTACATTATTGAAAAATATTGAATGAGGGCGCTGTGAGTAGCAATGTCGTACATGTTGGGGGCACAATATTGGCATGCTCTTTTGAACATTCTTGTGATAAAGTTGAGCTTCAACATCATTGATGATCTGGTGGTCAAAATGTATAACCTATGTTCATAATATTTCATTCCTTATTTTTACAGCTGCAAAGAGGAAAAGAGCCAGTGATGAAAATGTGAAAGAAATCTCAAAACAAAAGAAAAAACCAAAGAAGGAGAATAGGAAAAGTAAGAATCAATAGTTTTAATTGATTACTTTTATCCATCAATTGAATCAATGCAAAGAGGTAGATCCTTCTACCGGTATTGATCTCCACTTTCCATGGCGTAACAAGATTAGAGTCAGTACCCACGGGAATAGGGTAGGGTTCCGTATTTGGGAATGAAATCCTGTACTTTTTCACTTTCACTGGGTACTCCCAACTTTGGTTCCATTTTGACTCCCTTTACCGTACAAAATTTGGTTGCACAACAGCAGGGCAGATGGATGCCAGACTTGTACCATCCGGGTGAAGGAGTTCAGTGGTGGGACATCTTGTATGACATCTTGTATGTTATAGACCTTTTTAAATTTAAATTTAAATCTGCAATTTCCGGAAAACTATAATTCAGATAATGTCACATGGCTGAAATTTATATGTGTATAATGGACCAATGGTATCGTGCGGGAATCTTATCAACCAATCAAATACTGGGGGATTCTTGCATGGATGCACAATTCATGCATGCTATTGGTTGAAGCATATTAAAATAAATGCTTTTAAAAGCTAATAATACATGGGTATTATGATTGGTAAATTAAAGTCAAATGCATACAAATTATTGTTTGCAGCATTTTTTCCAGTTGATTGGTTGGGTAGCAAAGGGAAAATTCCCAAAGTAGATGATTGGTAAATTAAAGGATTAGTTCAGTGGTCAAGCATGTCTATCTTATATAAATGATGACTTCAAAAAAACAAAATACTGAAGGAAGCATTCAAAAATCTTATTTAAATATTTAGATTTAAAGTTTGGTATCATTTGTGTAGAAACGACTGAAATCAGACTACTTGTGATGTCATAGCCTCAGATTCCTCAAAGTCTTGATGTATTCAGTCATATTTTGTCCTGCGATTTTGTGACTTACAAACCATGGGATATGTCAAAAAAGTATTGAAATTGAATCTAAAAAGGGTATTTATAATATACCACCTAAAGAAAGTTTGAGGAAAAATAATTTAAATAGTGAAAAAATTAAATAAACTTTCTTTAAAATACATGAAGACTGTTCCATTAGGAGACCTGGAAATTAAAAGTTGTAAGAAATAGAATGGCATAAAACCCTGACTTTCTTACGATTAACGTCTCTAAGTTACGAATTAAGCCACACCCACCATAGCAATGCTGTTGTAACTAGGTGGGGCAAACAAACTTCAAATCTGCAATTGTGTATGACCAATGCATTGACATTTAGATGTTCAGTGTGGCCTGCCACAAGCTTTGGTTCATTTATGGCACCTTTCTGGATCTTTAGAATTTTTTGCAACAGAAATAAACAAAATTAAGTTTGCTAACTGTTCAGGGTAACATCAATCAGATTTACAAAGCCCGCAGCGGGCCTGTAAGCGCAATTTTTGTTTACCATTTTGCCCTCACTCATTCTGTGTGTGCAGAAATTTGTTTTGTACTGTCAATCATCTAACTCAGACAGGTTAATTGCTAGTACATTGTATTGAAAACTAACTTTAGCCTTTTCTTTTTAAATCTTAATTTAAGAACTAAATTAACTTAACTAAATTGAATTAAACTCAATTTGACCACTTTTTTTAACTACTGAATTTTTCATTGAGGTAACCATCTTCTCCTTTCCTTCTTAAACCCAGGTTTGAAGACATCTAAGGAACAAAATCAAGAGGATGAAAATGATGAGGCCGAAGATGCTGTCAAAGATGAAGATGACGATGATGATGATGACGACGAAGATGATAAAGAAGATGAAAACTTGGATTCTGAGATGCAGGATTTGTTGGATGACATTGGTGTGAATGCATTAGAAGGAAAGAGGCAAGATGGGTCAGGTGACATGAAAATGGATGGGAAAGAGAATGCAGCCCCATCTCAAGATAAAGAAAGTACAAACACAGAAGTTGGCTCTTCAGGTGAGATATTCCAGAAGAGGTATCTCTGCATCAGAAATTTATTAGAGTGTATATAGAAATTACTCTCTTTTCCGAACCTGACTTATCCAAACCTAAATTATTCCAACTTCGCTTATCCCAACCTCCCTTGTCCAAACCTCACTTATCCCAACCTGATCTATCTCAACCTGACTTATACCAACCTCACTTATCCCAACCTCACTTATCCCAACCTCATCTATCTCAACCTGACTTATCCCAACCTCACTTATCCAAATCTCACTTATCCAAACCTCACTTATCACAAACTCACTTATCCTAACCTCACTTATCCCAACCTCACATATCCAAATCTCACTTATCCTAACCTCACTTATCCTAATGTCACTTATCCCAACCTCACATATCCAAATCTCACTTATCCTAACCTCACCTATCACAACCTCACTTACTCCATCTTCACTTATCCATACCTCACTTATCCCATCCTCACTTATCCCAATCTTGCTTATCCAAATCTCACTTATCCTAACCTCATGTATTTAAATCTTACTTATCCCAACCTCACTTATCCCAACCTTGCTTATCCAAATCTCACCTATCTCATCTTCACTTATCTCATCCTCACTCTTCCCAAGCTTACTTACCCAAATCTCACTTATCCCAACCTCACTTATCCCAATCTCACTTATCCCAACCTCATTTATCCCAACCTCATTTATCCCAATCTCACTCATCCCAATCTCACTTATCTCAACCTCACCTATCTCATCCTCACTTATCCCAACCTCACTTATCCCAACCTCATTTGTTCAAATCTTACTTATCCCAACCTCCCTTATCCAAATCTCACTTATCCCAACCTCACTTATCCAAATCTCACTTATCCCAACCTCACTAATCCCAACCTCGCTTATTCCAACCTCACTTATCCCAACATCACTTATCCCAACCTCATTTATCCCAACCTCACCTATCCCAACCTCACTTATCCCAACCTCACCTATCCCAACCTCACTTATCCCAACCTCCCTTATCCAAATCTCACTTATCCCAACCTCACTTATCCCAACATCACTTATCCCAACCTCACTTATCCCAACCTCACCTATCCCAACCTCACTTATCCCAACCTCAGTTATCCCAACCTCACTTATCCCAAGCTCAGTTATCCTTACCTCACTTATTCCAACCTCACTTATCCCAACCTCACTTATCTCAACCTCATTTATCCCAACATCACTTATTCCAACCTCACTTATCTCAACCTCACTTATCCCAACCTCAATTATTCCAACCTCACTTATCCCAACCTTACTTATCCTACACTTTGCATGTCCATAGCATCCAATCATATGCTGAAACCCCAATTCAGGCCTAAAAATTGATGGTGATAGTAAAAACTCCTTTCCTAAAAAAGCCCACAATGTAAATTAATGCATATATTACAAACACTGTTTTGCCCACAAGTGATACTAATATATTACTGATTCAAATAAAAAAAATACTTGTTAACAAATGTTTAGTTTCACTTTCATGTACATTAAAAGAAGGCCTTTTTTGTTATTATAGAGGAAATACACTGCTTTTAATTTTGATCTAGATTTCAAGTAGTTATGGGACCATAGGCCATCCATCGTTGAGGTTCTCATGAAGACAAAATAGCACACTCATCCATTAAACAAGCCTCGAAAAAGTCTCCAACACTACCTTTATACACAATCCATGATTTCCAGCATGTTCCACTTTTCCCTTAAGCTGTAATTCATTGAAGATTTATTTAATGAGATTAAAAAGGTTCTGATTTGTAGAATATTGCGGATATTTGCCACCAGTTTTTTTTTCTGTCTGAAAATATCTCAAAAGTTTGTGTGTCATACTTGGCGAAGAAAGGGAGTCTTTGAAGGTTGCATGTAACAATTCATGCATCACATATTTATCACATATTGAAAATTATTCATTCAAACTATGATTATATTTATTACTCAAGAGCTTTCTACGCTGCCCACAACTCAGTAGCCGAGCTCTTCCAAAAAACCCCTCTGGATAAAATTATCTCCTTCCTTCATCATGCTTCCCTCTACAACCATATTTAGTCCTCCTTCCCCACCCCTTCTCTCTCTACATTATTTTTCCACCCATACACCTCCTCTCGCGATCCCAGCTTTCTGGCTTTTATTTCTCCTATTTCTTTCAATCTCCCCCTGTTTACTTTCCTTCCTACCTCTGGAATGATCTAACCTCTCAGGCACAATTTGACCCTTGCTGTTGTGGTGCCGTTAAACTCTCATCAAACAAACAAACATACTCAGAAACTAAATGGGCAATTTCAAAAATTTAAAGATGGAGGCTTGTCTCTGTAAACTTGTGTTACAAGAACCTTTACATCACTTATGGTTGTGGAATGTACAAGATCCCTATGTGTTTGTACAGTGCATACAATAACGATATACGGGAAACGTAATGTGTTCAGTGTGTTAACTTTGCAGCTAATGGCCAAAAATGATGTATAAGGTTTTATTTGTAATATATCATGAAATAAAAGCCAAGAATTTTAAATTTCAACCAATCAAAAAATTTAAATTAAATTATAATTATTGTGTTCAAATGACGATTTCATCTCTTAAAAGACTGTTTTGCCCTAAATTTAAAGCTCTTTTATTTTCAAAATTGACAGACTTTTCCCAAATTTGTTTCAACATTGATCATTTTACTCCTTTAGAAAAATTTACTTCCTCATTGAATGATATTTCACTCTCTTGTTACGAAAGCAAAATCTTTTTGCGTATCATGATACCCGCTGCGTTTAAGAATTCTGTGATTTACTCCTAAACCTTATCCTTCACAAGGGTACTTGATTTCATCAAATTTCAGCTCAGTTTGTCCGTAAGCATCTGTCTCAAGAACTGGAAATATTTGTAAGTTAAACAGAGACATTGGATGAGAGTTCTTCAAAATTTGTAATCAATACCATCCTTTACTGAATCAATTGATGTCTTTTATTACAAAGAGGAAATTACACATCGGAAAGCTGACAATTTTCCCACGTAAACAGCAATTCAGGAATTTGTTCGGATTCTTAAAATTTGGGACATTTAGATTTTTTAAGGATGCAAATTATTAGTTAGATGCAGTAAGTAATAAGGTTTGGTTGTTAAGTTTGTTTTTCAAACATACGTGATATTGATAACAATGTCGCTAAAGCAGAGGTTGGAGTGAAAATAACCACTGCTGAATTTTGAATCAAACATTGATTTGGTTCTTATTGTGAGTATTGACTATGTCAGATTTAGGTGATCTTAACTTTGTCTTTGTGTTAATTCTAGAAGCTAGTATCACCAATTTTATATTCTTTTTTGTGCATTTACAACATTTTAGAACTTAATTTTAAGAACCATTTTAGAATGGGCTTATTAATAAACCTGCATCTTTGTTAGAAGCCATTGTTTTTCCTTCATTTGTATATGTGAAGTTGCCATGGTAACATCTTTGCAGAGCTGTATTCAATTATTCTGAATGAGTGATACCTGAAAAATATGTTTGTACCTTCACATGTCAAAGCTTTTAGGCCAATGTATGCACCATTCTGTTGAAACATTCCTGTTGCTGTAACTGTATGGTTGTTGCATTCATTATGCGAAATACAAAGTATATGGAAGAAAGATTTAGGTTGAGTACAAACACAAATCCAGTGTTCACTATTCCCTTGCCCCCTCCGCCTCAAAAAAGATGTGCCTCGCTCATTGTTTTTCATATTGGTGGGTGTGCAAAGAAGTTATTTCAGTGAAGTAAAATCTGAGTATCATTTGTTTGTAGGGGACAGCAAGAAGAGAAAGAAGAAGAAGAAGAAGAAGGCCGGTCAGGTTGTAAGGTCAGAGGAAGACGAGGGATCTCAGGCAGAGACTGATCAAAAGGAGAAACAGAAAGTCATCTCAGACCAAGAGGTAAACAAACACTGGAAATCATATTATTCACTTGGTTGGAAATGTGACCCGAGGTCATCAGACCGCATAGCAACCGCGCGCATTCACCCTGCATTGGAGTAAAAACAAAGTGTTTGTTTACACGCTTTACATACCACACACAGTAAACGTAATAAATTATATAAAAATTATAATACAGAGAGAAAATGGTGGAAGGACTTGCCCACATGTATCTTCTCAAAGGTAGTCAGAGAAACTGTAGGAAGATCTATAAATGATGATACTTGGATAATTTCACTCCAGAAAATGATGTCATTTCCTGGATGTGACGTGGCACCAACCAAGTGAATTCGGGATTGCTATTTGTATACTGCATTAAGTGCTCCTGCTCTAATAAGTGCCCACCCAACATTTTTTGACTGATAACATAATTTATTTGATTAATTTGAAGACTT
Source organism: Chiridota heheva (assembly GCA_020152595.1). Taxonomy (NCBI): domain Eukaryota; kingdom Metazoa; phylum Echinodermata; class Holothuroidea; order Apodida; family Chiridotidae; genus Chiridota; species Chiridota heheva. The sequence continues at coordinate 567,765 of JAIGNY010004302.1, forward strand.
AGAATACTAATAGGTTTTTTTACATTCTATGTTTATTTTGTATCTGATGCTCACAATCTTTTTGGGCTATAGAACCAGTTGACATATATTTACCAAATACAATGCACTTTGAATAGCACATGCACTGTGCACACGCGGCCCCGAGCATGCACAGTGCATGCACGGCCCTGAGCATGCACAGTGCATGCACGGCCCCGAGCATGAGCGTTTAGTAGGAAGAAGCTCTGGGACTAAAAAGTGGTGCATTTCTATTTCCGTACGGGCCCTGTGTGCTTGTTATGTCAAGTACAGTATTTGTGTTCTCGCCACCGTATGTGTACAGTTTAGGTGTAGCAGTAATTTCCTTTTTCTGGCAAAATTGAGACAACCCTCTGAAAAAATGCTGTGCTTATGCAAATGTTCACCAAGGCTCTGAGGGTGTTTAGCCTTTTGTCTATGCATGTAGATAAGGCTCCTACAATCAAGGGTGGAAAATACCATTGACCATGGTCCCAGATAATTTTTCAGGTCTCCATAAAGAAATTGAGGAGGAAAGGAAAAGGAAAAAAGGAGGACAAAATTTGGAAAGAACAAGTTTAAAAGGGTGTGAAAGAAAGAAGGGAATGAGTTAATGCATTTAATTTGGTTATTGCTGTCACGGTTTACTCACAAGAATTATTTTCAAGACTTTCTATGGTCCCAGATTTTGTCCACCCCTGCCTCCCATGGCAGTAGAAGATTCTGCCTCCATGCTCCTATACAGAAACTTGAGGAGTTAAAACAAATATATTAAATAAGAAACAAGATTTAGCTTATTTTTAGTTTCTGTAAAATCAGAAAATAGGTTTTCTGCAAAATACATATCAATTTCTAGATTGAGATGGGGCCAACAACGTCACTGCAAGATTAGTCATGCATGTCTGTCCTGTATAAGAGAGGTCAGAAGTCAAACATGAACAGGGAAGGGACTACTTTAGTATCTTCTTTGGTTTAGGAGTTTGACAGATGTTATAGTATGTGCAAAATGACTGGTGTGAAAAGTCTACTAAGAAGTGTGGCGTGACTATAGAAATAGAAAAGGGAGAAGGCTGAGCTCGGTCAGCGAGTGAAGCTAACTCAAGGTCATGTGACTAGTCAATAGGAAAAATATCAATTTCTGTGACTTTCACAAAAAACATGTTAGCTTGACTTGCTATCACATGGGCCAATGGGAGCTCAGCTTTCTCTGTTGAGATATTTTTATGTGCATGACTCACTCACTTGTGTTACTGATAGTAGTTTGGTGCCTTTATAAGCGCTTGCCAAGGCACAGACTCTACAAAGTGCTGCTTCACAGACTCCTCTGATATGGGGCTACTTGCCACCAACCATCTTTGCTTCACAGACTCCTCTGATGCAGCCAATAATGGGCCTACTTGCCACCAACCATCTTTGCTTCACAGACTCCTCTGATGCAGCCAATAATGTGGCTACTTGCCACCAACCATCTTTGCTTCACAGATACCTCTGATGCAGCCAATAATGGGGCCAACTTGCCACCAACCATCTTTGCTTCACAGACTCCACTGATGCAGTCAATAATGGGGCTACTTGCCACCAAGCATCTTTGCTTTACAGACTCCTCTGATGCAGCCAATAATGGGGCTACTTGCCACCAACCATCTTTGCTTCACAGACTCCTCTGATGCAGCCAATAATGGGGCTACTTGCCACCAACCATCTTTGCTTCACAGACTCCTCTGATGCAGCCAATAATGTGGCTACTTGCCACCAACCATCTTTGCTTCACAGAATCCTCTGATGCAGCCAATAATGGGGCTACTTGCCACCAACCATCTTTGCTTCACAGACTCCACTGATGCAGTCAATAATGGGGCTACTTGCCACCAAGCATCTTTGCTTTACAGACTCCTCTGATGCAGCCAATAATGGGGCTACTTGCCACCAACCATCTTTGCTTCACAGACTCCTCTGATGCAGCCAATAATGGGGCTACTTGCCACCAACCATCTTTGCTTCACAGACTCCTCTGATGCAGCCAATAATGTGGCTACTTGCCACCAACCATCTTTGCTTCACAGATACCTCTGATGCAGCCAATAATGTGGCTACTTGCCACCAACCATCTTTGCTTCACAGATTCCTCTGATGCAGCCAATAATGGGGCTACTTGCTACCAACCATCTTTGCTTCACAGATTCCTCTGATGCAGCCAATAATGGGGCTACTTGCCACCAACCATCTTTGCTTCACAGACTTCTCTGATGCAGCCAATAATGGGGCTACTTGCCACCAAGCATCTTTGCTTTACAGACTCCTCTGATGCAGCCAATAATGGGGCTACTTGCCACCAACCATCTTTGCTTCACAGACTCCTCTGATGCAGCCAATAATGGGGCTACTTGCCACCAACCATCTTTGCTTCACAGACTCCTCTGATGCAGCCAATAATGTGGCTACTTGCCACCAACCATCTTTGCTTCACAGATACCTCTGATGCAGCCAATAATGTGGCTACTTGCCACCAACCATCTTTGCTTCACAGATTCCTCTGATGCAGCCAATAATGGGGCTACTTGCTACCAACCATCTTTGCTTCACAGATTCCTCTGATGCAGCCAATAATGGGGCTACTTGCCACCAACCATCTTTGTTTTACAGACTCCTCTGATGCAGCCAACAATGGGGCTGCTTGCCACCAACCATCTTTGTTTTACAGACTCCTCTGATGCAGCCAACAATGTGGCTACTTGCCACCAACCATCTTATTACAATGTTTTGTCTCTTTTATGTCGAGCGCTAGATGAATAAGCAGTATGTCTTGACCTGACCCAGGATCAAACTTGGGGCTTCGGCTAAAAGGTGACAACTGTACCACAGAGCCTGTCAGTTTACAAGTTTCCAATAAAGAGTCAACATGGTTTTTTACCAATTTGTTTCTTCTATCATATAAATGAAAATTCCCCTTTTATCCTCATATTTCATTTACCTCTTCTTTTTCTTGTATTATTTTACCTTTATCCTTGCCTCATCCCTTTCTACAATCATGGACAAAAGTCTCGACCCTTTTCCACTTTCTACCTTGTTTCAATTTTGGGACATGACTTGCACTCGCAACTTTTAGCATTCACTTCCAACTTTGAAATTTGGATGGAATAGGAGAAGAAAAGGGTCAAATACTGTTATCCAGTATTGTAGGTCTCTTGGCTCATAACCTCTGGAATCAGCTAACTTTCTCTGTATCTATTGTGAGAGACCAAGTCATAATTCATTTTTCAACGCCCTCTTTTGAAATATAATTTTTCATCTGTGTCTGTGTCCATGGTAACTTCAGGTGAGAGCACTTCTTATGAATTTGCTTCCTTGGCAACAAACTTTCCTAACTCAGAAAACTCAGAAACAACAGACTAAAACTGACAGTGGCTGCAAAAACATCCTGCTCACTCCCCCTAATGATTGTACTCAAGTACTTCAGATACATATATAAAAGACGTAATGATTCTTGTGAAAAGATCGTTTTTCATTGTTTTTATAAATTGCAAGCCGGTGGAAATCTGTAAATGGCATTTTGATAAGTGTGTGGCATAGGTTTGTCATTTCTGTACTGTTGAACTTTTCCAGATTTTCACCCCAGCTTTGGAGAGGGAATTTTTATTTTCATATATATGATAGAGAACTATTAAAGACAAATTTGGTACAAAATCATGTTGATAACCTTTGGCATTTAGGAGTTATTGCATTTCAAAGGTTGCATGAGTGTGTTGAAAAGTGACCTCAACAGTATAAAGTGTGATGTCATAAAGGCAGATCCAAGACAATTCATTTGTATTTCTATAAAACATTTTTTTTTTTTTTACTGAAGACTGTAAGCTTCAGGAGCAGATGGGCAAAGCATGTTCTAATAAAGTGTATGTTATACCCCATCTCAATAGATAAACAAAAAATGATTGCAGTAATTTAGGAAGAGGCAATTAATTTTCAAAGAAATGCACAAGAATTGTCTTGGATTTGCCTTTATGACATCACAATGTACACTGCGAGGTCACTTTTCAACACACTCAGAAAAAGATATCAACATGATTTTTAGACCGAAATGTTTCTTTAAAAGTCGTCTGTCATATTTGTGAAAATGAAAATTCATGGAATATTCCTTTAAATCATAACTGTCATATACGAAAAAAGACCGTTATAAAAATATTGAAACGACAACTCGGATATTTTGAGTTTATGGCAGGTGACAAGCTTAATAAATATTTTTAGTCATTTCTACCCGTTTTTTTACCAACCAAAGATTTCTCCTTAATAAATATTTTTAGTCATTTCTACCTTTTTTTTAACAACCAAAGATTTCTGTTTAATGAGTATTTTCAGTCATTTCTACCTGTTTTTTAACCCTTACTCTACCAGGGCTTTAAAAGTAGCGACCCCAATTTTCGTAACTTTTTTTTCATATGCATTTTTGACAACTTTCCTTTCATTTTCTTTCGTTACAAGTTTGGTTGGAATAGATGCTAAGATATTTATCTTTTGAGTAATTAAAACAAATTTAGGAAATATTGGACAAAATTATGCAAATTAAGCAATTTTTGGCTAAATTTGGTCAACAAATGGTCAATCTTTGCAGAGGTATAACTTCTTGTCTGTATTGAAAACAGAGATTTGTGTTACATATTTAGATTGTTTTGAAATTTCCTTTCCAATGATACTAATCTATATTTTTTAGAAAGAAAGAAAAGATGAAAACACATCAAAATGATAAAAGTCAAACGCCTTCTGAAAGCTGCAGCAAAAAATAATTCCGCCGTAGTCACGGCGAGACTCGAACCCGAGCGCCGCACACTAGTCGCAGACATTTCCTCTGCGCCACGTGGTCGCTCAATTTGAAGTGGTGTAATTTTGTTCTTATAGGATAGGTTCTAATTAGAGGGGGTATGCCTTTATTTAAATATCAAATGAAAGGAAATTTCCGCTTTAACGGCGGTTCAACAAAGCATGCGTGATGTAAGGTTTGGGTTACACGATTTTTTGAAAAAACGGGTCAAAATGGCAGAAATTCATGAAATTTTGAAGAAATTTCTCCAGAACAAGAGATTGACGTAGGGATTATAAAATTATACCAGAAACCAATACTATCATGTCTTAGAACTTGCGTGTTTGATTTTGAAGCAAAATGTGATCTTGAAATTATCGTAAGATGTAAAAGAGAAAAATTAAAAAAATGAATTTTATTTAGCAAATATTGAGTTTTACCCTTTTTCGATGTATTTTTTTTTTAAATTATGTAATATGACTCCTATAAAAAAGTTTCATTTTGTCAAAGAAATATCCAAGTACTTTAAAATGATACCAAGTATACTCTTATAGGACTGGTAAAGTCCCGATTTTTTTTATAGAAAAAGGTGGTTTGAAAACGGCGATACTATCGCTGCGTGGTAGAGTAAGGGTTAACTAACCAAAGATTTCTCCTTAATGAATATTTTCAGTCATTTCCACCTGTTTTCTACCTACCAAAGATTTCTGTTTAATGAATATTTTCAGTCATTTCCACCTGTTTTCTACCAACCAAAGATTTCTGTTTTATGAATATTTTCAGTCATTTCTACCTGTTTTCTACCAACCAAACATTTCTCCTTAATGAATATTTTCAGTCATTTCTACCTGTTTTCTACCAACCAAAGATTTTTGTTTAATAAGTATTTTCAGTCATTTCTACCTGTTTTTTACCAACCAAAGATTTCTCCTTAATGAATGTTTTCAGCCATTTTTACCTGTTTTCTACCATCCAAAGTTTTTCTTCTTAATGAAGTTTTTAGTCATTTCTATGTGTTTTCTACCAATTATTGTTAAATCATGTTTTTTGCAGCAAATACAAAAGAAGAAAAAGTTATCAACTGGTGTCATTGTCCAAGACCTGAAATTAGGGGAAGGGAAGATTGCAAAAGATGGAAGAATGGCAAGTAGAATAAATGTTGAAAATACAACAAACTTCACTTTTTTGAGGTATAGTTAATTTTACCAGTAAATTGCAGCAACAAAAGAAGGTACAGTGGTTAAGGAGTCATGCTCGTATGCGGTACTGGGTTTGATTCTCGCTGCGAGCGCTGCATTGCGTCCTTCAGCAAGACACTTTACTTACTCCAGTCCACTCAGCTGAGTACCAGCATTGCTAGGGAGTTGACCTGTGATGGACTGGAGCCCTTCCAGGGGAGTCATGTGCTCTCATCTGCTTACACCAAGGAAACTGGGGATAAGACATGATGGGCTTTCGTGGCTCAAGTATTGATTTAACTTAATTTAACTTAAATTGCAGCAAAAAGAGATGTAAAGCATCATTTAATTGCAGGTTTTACAAATTGACAAGGTTGTAAATCAACTAATTATGAGTGACTTGACAAATTATAATTTCATAATTTGGTAGATTTGGCTGTTAAGGTCAAGGGGGCTTACAAGCAATAAAGGGCAGAGAGGCACAATTTTATATTTTCTATAATGTCACTTGATGGGAGCAATCAGGTATGAATGCATGTGGAAAATGTTGGAGCGAAACTAAAGACCAATGGCACTTTCTATGACAAAAATATCCATGAATCATTCGTAACATAATAAGTATCACAACTGGTGTTTTTTTATGGACAGGGGCATTAATAAATTTTGAAAAAGGACAAAATTATAAGAAGGGCACTTTTTGCACCCTTGCCCATGTGAAATGGAAAACATTTCTGCCCCTGTGAGGTCAAGGGATGCAGGCATCCTTGCTTAAGTTACAACGGTGGCTTTGCCGGCTAAATCATTTTGTACCAGCGCTGAAAAAGATTTTTTTTTCCATTTATAATTTGTAAATGAACTGAAGAAATTAGCCTCTGCAATATTTTGATGTTCGCTTTATGTTCTTACGAGTTTATGTGAAGTTTAAAATGTTTTGAAGTATTTGTAAGATTTATGTAAGGTTTGTTGTTCAGCTAATTTACGCAAGTACTGTTGCAAATACTGCACTAGTTACAGATTTGCCAGTAAAAGTCTCATTTACTAAGCTCTTTACAACTTGACCATCACTATGATCATCAAGGCTTTCAGCATCATAATTTTTTTTAGCCCATGACTGGACACATAACATTTGCAGTCAGATTTTTCTCTTGCCAATGTCCAAGAATCTGTAATTAACTTCTTCAAAAGATTAGAACGGCTCCACATTGATGGGAATTTTTTAAGTAAAAAATTCTTATATTCCAGCAGGTGTCAGCGCTAATGACATTCGGGTCCTTCAAGCAATTTGCAGTAATTGACAGATTGATTGATTTGGTGATAGATTGATTGGTTATTTGATTGTTTGGTTGTTAGATTGATTTATTGGCTAGTTGATTGATTTTTATATAGATAAATTGCTTGCTTGATTAGTTAGTTAATTGATTGGTTAGTTGATTTATTTATTGTTTTTTAGATAGATTGATTGTTTGCTTGATTAATTGGTCAGTTGATTGATTGATTGTTTGTTAGATAGATTGATTGTTTATTTGATTAGTTAGTTGATAGATAGATTGATTGGTTAGTTGATCGATTGTTCGATAGATTGATTGCTTAGTTGATTGATTGTTTAGTTGATTATTGTTAGATAGATTGATTGATTGCTGGATTGGTTAGTTCATTGATTGGTTAGTTGGTTGTTGTTAGATAGATAGATTGATTACTTGGTTAGTTGATTTGATTGGTTATTTGATTGATTGTTTGTTAGATAGATTGATTTTTTACTTGATTGGGAAGTCGATAGATTGATTGCGTGATTGGTTAGTTGATTGATTGGTTGGTTGATTGATTGGTTAGTTGATTGTTGTTAGATAGATAGATTGATTGGTCGATAGATTGATGGATTACTTGCTTTCTTCATTGATAGAATGATTTATAGATTGATTGCTGATTAATTGATGGATTAATTGATTATTTGCTTGAATAACTGAAAGACGATTGTATCCATCAAATATCTGTTAATTGAAGAGATTCAATCAATTGTGTTTTATGGACTTCAGGAGTAATTAAGAGTGTTGCCATGTTAAGAAATAATTTTTTCAGATCGCAGTAACGCCTTTCTTTAAATTAAAAGTATTAGATATATGATACAAACTGTTAAAGATTATGAATGAAAAAAATGTGTAATATTATTTTATTGCCAACTTTGTTGCAAAATAAACAGGTATTTTTGTCAAATTTGACACGCCTTGCACTGCATCAAATTATAAAACAAACCTTTCACATCTTGCCTCCCACAATGCACTGGGCGTGCAAAATATCTGTTCATCTTGTTACTAGTTGGTATTTAGGGCGTGAAATTTTATCCTTTTTCAACATTCTTTGGATGTAATTGTTGGTCTCATGCTTCAGTCTTTGTGTTAATTTTAGAAACTATAATATCACCGGTTTTATATACCTTTACCTGCATTTACTATATTTTACACAGAATTTGAAACTTTATTTCAAGAACACCTCCTCTCTCGATCCCAGCTTTCTGACTTTTAGTTCTTGTATTTCTCTCATTCTACCCTTGTTTTTTTTCCTCTCTGCCTCTATAATAATCTAACCTCCTAGGCACAATTTGACCCTCTTTTCGTGGTGCCGTTAAGCCCTCATTAAACAAACAGACAAATAAAGAATGGGTTTATCAATAAGCTACCAACTTTTTTAGAAGTCAGCTGAGTTTTGTTCATTTGCATATGACTCTATTACTTTTGTTATTAAAATGAGCGATATCTACAAAAAAAGCTTTTTAAGTTGTACTTTAGCATGTATATTCTATGTGTTATTCACAATTCTGTTAAAAAGTTCTTCTCGATGTAACTGTCTAATTCCGAAATATACGGAGAAGCAAAAAAATTAAGGCATATGAATCATTTTCAGTTTTTTTTTTTTTTTCTCATTCCGTTGAGGACCCCATTCTTGGTACTCATCTTGTATGAAAGATTACATATGGCAATATTTTATTTTCTGATGTAGGTTGGCGTCTTTTATAAGGGAGTGTTGGCCAAGAGTAAAAAGCAATTTGATGCATGCCTCACAGGAAAACCATTCACATTCCGTCTGGGTAAGAGGGAAGTCATAACCGGCTGGGATGATGGGGTCAAAGGTCAGTACCTGCAATATTTTCAGTTAATTTTCTTTCATTCATTTAGTTGTAATAATTAAGACATTAGAAAAGAAGATTTACTTGTGAATGGAAGTGTTTTGGAAAATGTTTTTGGATTAACGTGTAGAGAACTCATGTCTTAATATCGAGATAATGGGGCTTGATTTGCAGCAGTTGTTTTAACCCTTACTCTACCACGCGGCGATAGTATCGCCGTTTTCAAACCACCTTTTTCAAAAAATAAAATCGGGACTTTACCACAGTCCTATAAGAGTAATCTTGGTATCATTTTAAAGTTCATGGATATTTCTTTCACAAAATGAAACTTTTTTATAAAGGTCATATTACATAATTTTTAGAAAAAATACATCGAAAAAGGGTAAAACTCAATAATTGCTAAAAAAAATTCAATTGTTTTATTTTTCTCTTTTACATCTTACGATAATTTCAAGATCACATTTTTGCTTCAAAATCAAACACGCAAGTCCTAAGACATGATAGTATTGGTTTGTGGTATAATTATTTTAATCCCTACGTCCAATCTCTTGTTCTGGAGAAATTTCTTCAAAATTTCATGAATTTCTGCCATTTTTGACCCGCTTTTTTTTCAAAAATCGTAACCCAAACCTTACATCACGCATGTTTTGTTGAACCGCCTCAAAGCGCTTAAAATTTCCTTTCATTTGACATATAAATAAAGGCATACCCTCTATTTAGAACCCATCCGATAAGAACAAAATTACACTCTCTAATTTGAACGACCACGTGGGCGCAGAGGAAATGTACGCTACTAGCGCGGCGGGCGCTCCGGTTCGAGTCTCGCCGTGACCACTGCGTAATTTTTTTTCTGCTGCAGCTTTCAGGGACGTTTGACTTTTATCATTTTTGATGTGTTTTTATCTTTTCTTTCTTTCTAAAAATTATAGATTAGTATCATTGGAAAGGAAATTTCAAAACAATCTAAATATGTAACACAAATCTCTGTTTTCAATACAGACAAGAAGTTATACTTCTGCAAAGATTGACCATTTGTTGACCAAATTTAGCCAAAAATTGCTTAATTTGCATAATTTTGTCTAATATTTCCTAAATTGGTTTTAATTACTCAAAAGATAAATTTCTTAGCATCTATTCCAATCAAACTTGTAACGAAAGAAAACGAAAGGAAAGTTGTCAAAAATGCATATGAAAATAAAGTTACGAAAATTGGGGTCGCTATTTTTAAAGCCCTGGTAGAGTAAGGGTTAAGGGTTTTTTGTTCTTAAAGATTGGGACTAATTTTGAAGGCTTAAGTGCTTCCGAGAGGGAATTCCACACAGACATCTTGTGACTACGTGTTATTTTCATTTCTGTAGCTTTCCTTTAAAAAGAGCAGTCGAAACGTGAGGGCAGTTTATCTCTTGCCAATTTATGGAAATTCTAAGATAACTTGAGTCTGATTTTTTACTCCTGTTTGTTCATTTTGAGCACTAGGATTATTTTAAGATGAATTGTGTGTTCATACGGAATGATATCGGCTGATATGAATTTTCATATAAAAGATTGGCAGTGCCAATTATGTGAAAGAAACTTAAATATATTGTTTACCCTAATATAACATAACCTCATTGCTCTTTTGGATCACATAGATATAATCTTAGAGAAATTTTGAAATCCACCTTTAACAAACATTTCTTGCTTATCAAATATCTTACATATTTTGATGGTACAATTTGGCATCAAATTGATTAGCATTTCTGCAAAGCTACTTAGATTTATTCAAAGTGTTATTGTGTGTATGTTTATAATAAATCTAGTCACGTCTATTGGATGCATTCTCATGTAAATGATCATATGTCGTCTGAGTAACGAACAATCAGATACCATTAACGTTAAAGCTACTCTTTGTATGCTCGGTGAAAATATAACTTACTTAAGAAAAATATGATGAAAAATCGGAAGCAAGCAAAAAAATGCAAGCAGTAAAATTCGCTGAACTGGTACTGGTAGGACAACATGTAGTGTGTTTGTTGTATGTGTGATGTGACTGAGCTGTGTGAAGACAAATGAAACGCAACGAAGCCGCTGCCCCGCAAACTGGAGTCCAGTTGAGTTAGAGTCACGTGATAAAATCCCTCTATATGGATGTGTCGAGGCAACATTAGTTTAAATACTTTAAAAACCATCAAGCAGCAAAACATTTAATCAAAATCCGTTAAACATTTACCATTTTACAACATATGTAAATCTCAGGCCTTAATTTGCATATTTTGTAATGTATCATAAAATATTTCATCAAAATGCTCCAACGTATCCAGAATAATGCTGCCAAATTAATTGCTAATTGCTATGATGCCCCCTCAAAAATCCTTAGTTCCCTTCACTGGCTTCCAGTTGAATTTTGTATTAAATTCAAACTTCTTGTTTTTGTTTTTAAATCCCTACATTAAGTTGTCTTGTGTTAACTTTCTGATCACATTCGTCCTGTTCAAAGCAGTAGGTATTCATTACGCTCTAAGGATTCTCTCTTTCTTTTTGTCTCCAGAACTATGTGTAAGATATTAGGTTACCGTGGCTTTTGTTATGCAGGTCCAGCCTTTGGAATGAACTGCCTGCCTCTATTTGTTCAGTTTAGAATCTTAGTTTGTTTAAGTCTTAAGTTAAAAACATACTTTTTTCGTATTGCCTTTGTTTAGTTTGATCTTATTGTGAAGCGCATTAGAATACTTGCCGATTTTTGCGCTATATAAATGTATTATTATTATTATTACAGGACGACCTTGGTAGATTCTTTTTTAAATTCTTTCTCTGAGATCGTTACAGCTTTTTGAACATGAATGTTCAAATACATGTACACTGAGTGATTGAACTTTGTTTTATTCTAGTAACAATTATAAGTACAAGATACGATCATATGCAGTAAAAATTTGCCCAAATTTGCTTACAGGATTGTTCCTGAGAATTTTCATTTATATGATAAAAGATTATCAATTATTTAATAAATGATGATTAAGAAAAAATTAATCTTTCTGGGTTTAAAGATTGACAGCTTGTTTTGACCAATCACTGCACGAATTTGCATAACTAAAATTTGCGTAACTAAGTGGGGGTAAACTTCCTACACAGAACTGGTACAGTACAGCTAGCTAGTGGCGCGTGCTCAATGCAACTTACTGTACAAAACAAATTTCTGCACACACAGATTGAGTGACGTGACGGCAAAATGGTGAACAAAAATTGCACTTACGGGCCCGCTGCGAGCTTTGTAAATCTGATTGCTGTTACCCTAAACAGTTAGCAAACTTAATTTTGATTATCCTATTTGCTAAAAACTCTAAAAATCTGCAGAAGTGCCATAAATGAATCAAAGCTTGCGACAGGCCTCGCGAACATCTAAATGTCAACGCATTGGTAATGCACGATTGCGTATCTGAGGTTTGTTTGCCCCACATACTTACCGCGTTGCTATGGTGGGCGTGGCCTATTTGGAAAGCTGGAAAGCTTAATTGGTGAATAACCAATAATAATATCTTATTTTGTTTAGGAATGATTTTTCTCAAACTTTCTTCAGGTGGTCAATTATAATAACCTTGATTAGATTGTATTTTTACTACTTTCCTGACATATCCCATGGTTTTCAAGCAACAAAATTGCAGGAAAAAATATGATAGAATACATAAAGAATTTGATGAATCTGAGTATGTGACATAACACATTTTTAGTTCCAAGTCTTCAACTGCATCCATGGTAAAGCACCTTAGTATCTTAGGGAACTCGTTGTTTGTAAAAGACCTACACAGAACCTCTGCAATCGTTCATCATTCTGGCTCAATGTTCCAACCATAAAACACACAACACTTGGGAGTAGGGCATTTGCACAAGTGGTGCCTCTTTAGTGGAATCAACTTCCTAGTGATATACGCAATATTGATAATCACATAAAATTTCTAAGAGCGCTGAAAACCCATTTATTTAAGTTGTATTTTAAGTATTGATTTCTTTGGCTGGGCATTAAGAATATCTTTTATTCATGTTATTCTAGTTTCTCGTTTTTTGTAAAGCATTTTTGAATATAAGTATACTAAAAACGCTATATGAATTTATTATCCACTTCACCTAGTCTCTTCTCACCTAGTCTCTTCAGGCCTCCTGGCCCATAAGACTGCAGTGCAGTCTCTCCACTGGAATCTGTTATTTGCAACTTGTCTGGCTTCTGTCCATGAGCTCCATCCCATCACTTTCCTCTCCTTCTCAACTGTCCTTCTCCAGTTCGTTCAAGGACGACCAATTTTTCTTCTCCCTCCTTTGTTATATTATTATTATCACAACTAGTCTGATTTCAGTCGTTTCTACAGAAATGATACAAAACTTTAAACTTTGATATCTCCTTAACGGAATAAGATATTTGAATGCTTTCTTCACCAATTTTGTTTCTTTTAAAGTCCTTGATCAGTGAGATAGATGATTGACCCCTGAAGTAATCCTTTAAAGAACGATATAGGTTATTTTCTAAAGAATTACATAAAAAAAAATGGTTATTTTCTAAAGAATTACATACAATAAAAATGTGTCTTGGATCGGCAATTATGACATCACAATGTATATTACAGCAGTCACATTTCAACGCACTGGTGACAACTCGTCCCTCTTTTCACGTAGTGATGAATGTCATTTGTGTAGTGACGAATGTCAAAATTGAAATGATTAATTCCACATACAGACGAATGTTCAGAAAATTTTGAAACTTGATGAAATAAAAGTTGATAAACGTATTATGTAGCTTTATATATCATTGGAAAGAGCAAATGCTAATCTTTTGACAGTTTTACTAACAATAAAGATATTTTAAACAAAATTTTATCTCGTGAAGCTTCAAAGACATTCGTCAGTATGGGGAAATAATAATTCAGTATTTCGCTCCAATTTTCGTTTCACTTAAAAAAGAAATTCGTTGGTTTGCGGAAAGACGAACAAACTTTCAACATAGTTTGTTCACAAATTAGTTTCTTTGATAGTCCTTCTATAGACCTTTTCAAATCTGAATCAGCAATTTCCGGAAAACTTAACTTAAATAATGTCACCTGACCGAAATTCGCTTGTCCATAATTGTCATACTTTATTATACACTTTGTTGTTTTAAAATTTGCTCCAGCAACTGCAGTTGATTGGTTGGATAACATAGGTTGGGATGCCATGTGTGACATAGGGTAGGATGCCATGTGTGACATAGGGTAGAGGCTATGGGGGACATAGGGTAGGAGGGCATGGGGACATGGGATGTGATGCCATGTGGGACATAAAGTAGGATGTCATTGGGACATTGGGAGGGATACCATGTGGAACATATGGTGGGACATAAGGTGGGATGCCATGTGGGACATCAGGTGGGAAGCCACTGTTTTGGAACACAGGGAGGGATGCCATGTGGGACATAGGGAGGGATGTCATGTGGTACATATGGTTGGATAAATGTGGGACATTTATGTAGGATGGGATCCATGTGGGTCATAGGGTGGGATGCCATGTGGGACCAATGGTGGAATGCCATGTGGGACATATGGTGGAATGCCATTTGAGACAAGGATTGGATCCATGTGGGTCATAGGGTGGGATGCCATGTGGGATCTATGGTGGAATGCCATGTGGGACATATGGTGGAATGTCATGTGAGACAAGGCATGGGATGTCATGTGGGACATGAGGTAGGATGTCATTTGGGACATGGGATGTGGGACAGGGTGGAATGCCATGTGGGTCATAGGATGGGATGCCCTGTGGGACATATGATGGAATGCCATGTGGGACAAGGGATGGGATGGGATGTCATGTGGGACATGGGGTGGGATGCCATGTGGGAGATATGGTGAAATGCCATGTGGGACATGGGATGGGATGTCATGTGGGACATGGGATGGGATGCCATGTGGGACATGAAATGCCATGTGGGACTTAAAGTGAGATGTCATGTGGGACTTATTGTGAGATGCCATTTTTATAATTGGCAGGGTCATATGATATGGGTGTCAATTTGTATGGGCATGCGAAGCATGACAGTATTTACCGTTCTAGTTGTTAATTTATTTCCATATCCTTCACAGAATTAATGTTTTTCTTCTTTTGTATTTGTATCTTTAGGTATGAAGGTTGGAGGAAGAAGAAAACTGATCATTCCTGCATCCCAGGGGTAACTCTTTGTTCTTTTATATTTCTACTCTTTCTTGATCTTTTTAGCTCAAATCTGTTATTCTTTAGATATCACAAACTTTATTTCTGAATCTGAATAGGTCTTAAACCAAGGTCGGAATACCTTGCAACTGTTCCCACAAACATAAAGAAATTATGGCTGCTGTTCCCGCTAGTTGTTTGCATAGAGCCATTATGGTGTGGGATCTAGGGGCCCGTTTAAGGCGTAAAACCCCTTGTGGGGGTTCCATGGGGCAAACTCTGGGAAATTGTTTAGATCCACCAACCTATGACATTCGTATGTTTACATACCTTTAAAGGGATGACACACACACAGCCGATGACGTCCTCGGTTGTATTTAGTTCTAAAAATAGCTGTTTTCAAAACTTATTATAACTAAAACACTACTCTATTTCAGTATTTTTGCATTTCGATACATGTCACCTGTTAGATAGGATAAGTTAAAAATATGTGTGTTCCCTAATTTCCTTATACTGCTATCCCATGTGTGTGTTGTACATTGATTGGTCACCAATTATATAGGATTGCGCCCACGCCATCGGTTGTAGGATTTACACATGTATGAGTGAGTGGTCACCAGTTATATAGGATTATTAATACGTCACCAATTGTAGGGTCTCAATGCATATGGGTGCATTTGAAAGTTTGTGTGTTACTATACCGTACATCACAAAATACCCCAATCTTTTGTGTACTGGTAGGAAACGTATCCCAAACTGGTCGCTTATACCATAAATTTTCAATGGGGCAAATGATTAGTTATATGCTACCTTGATTGCCTTGTACGGGCTTTTAAAGTTAAAACAGAAAATCAAGCCATAGATTGGGACACTGTTACGAGATTACAAGGGGTAAGATGGCTTATCAGAGGGTTGTTAAAATGAAGAAAAGTTTGACAAAGATCACATACCTTCGATTAGATAGTTATGACCCTGTTCGTGGCTTTGAAGTAGGTATTTCACTAAGGATTATGAGCTTTGGTCGTAGGGGCGGGTGGGCTTGTTTGTATATAATAGATGCACACTACATGTTATAGCTGATCGCGTAAATATCAACACACATTGTGAAGAGTCAGAAATAATGGGTTATTTACGCCAGGCTAATTAATCGCCTTCCGCTAGAGATAGGGGATTATGTGACAGAACCAGCTGTAACTGGTCTGCTGGAGGGGTGGGGTGATGTAATGGGATGAGAAGCACGCCTGGCTGTGTGTAGCTTGATTTTAGGTGATTGGTGTGTTGGTGAGAGTTGTAGGTGAGGAATTTAGGGGGTTAGAGAGTTGTGATTTTTTTTCTAATACTAGAGAGTGCAACAAAAAATGTCAAGTATGGGCAGAAAGAAATTGTAGAGATGGCGCCATGTCCAGGGAACGTAGGATGCAGGAAATGTTTGTTGAAATTTTTGTCACAATAAATTGTATGGGCATTTTGCGCATAAGAGACACCGTGAAATGTAGCCACGTGCAGTATGAAGTCATGCACTCCACTCCACTTGTATTAAAATAGTCTATGAGTGACATGTGGTGAAAAAAACATATTCCAAATATTCATAGTTACGATACGTCTTTGGAAAAGGTTTGGTGCGATTCACAACATTATGGCAAGATATTATTTATGAAAATAACGATAAAATGCTGTCATGTCATTTCATGAAAATCGTTGGATAGAAGAAAAAACACATCTTTTAATTTGAAAATTTTTCATGTCGCTGTTCTGGAGTACACATCCTGTGATATTTGTGCATTTTTTGAAATGTTCAAAGGATTCATGTTTTAAACCTAAGTATTTGATAAGCCAGCAGGCTAAGAACCGTTCCCCACCATTTCCAATATTCAAGCTCCCACTTGCATTTTCCCAAAAATAAATATCAAACATGTATTTCTTTCCTAACAACCCCAGCCTCGAATTAACAACCCACCAACAAAAAACAGGCTCAAGCACCCCAAAAATATGTTGAGCTACTACATCATTGATGTTCTAGTTTTAAATTACTTCAAAATTTCCTGGTGATATTTAAATTTGTGCTGTTGAAAATGGAGAAAATAATGTCATTGTTCTGTTGCACCAATAAATTAGAAGGGGGCCTGGACCGAACTGTTAAGCGAGTGTTTGTGTGTATGTATGTATGTGTGTATGTATGTGATAGCCAACTCGTAAACGTGATATCTTAAGAACGGTACACTGGATTCATGTCATATGTAGTACACAGGTAGCCCATGGTCTTTAGATTTACCCTATTGTTTTTGATGGTGATGTCATGAATATTAATGAGTAGGCCCCCAGGGTAGCTTAATGTAAAAATCTTGAAATGTTCATATCTTAACAACCACACGTCTGTTTTGTTTCATATTTTGCCTAATTATGATATTAGCTGGTGTGTACATGTTTACAACGTAAAAACAATGAATTTCATTAATATACATAGTGGGCGGGGCTTAATAAGATTTTGCTGAAAAGAGCTTGTAAACACGGTATCTCCAGAATGGTAAGCTGGATTCATGTCATATGTGGTAAGCAGATAGCCTATGGTCTGTAGATGTGTCCTATTGTTTTTGATAATGATGTCACGCTGCATATTAATGAGTAGGCAGGGCTTAAAGTGGAAATCTTGAAATGTTTATTTTTAACAACCATATGTCTGATTTGTTTCGTGTTTGTTATAATTATGATCTTATCTGTTGTGTACATGTTCATGATGCAAAAACGTTGAATTTCATTAATATACATAGTGGGCAGGGCTGAATATGATTTTGCTGAAAAGAGCTTGTAAACACGGTATTTTAAGAACAGTAAACTGGAGTAATATATTATATGGTACACAGATAGCCCATGGTCTGCAGATTTGGTCTAATGTTTGGGGTGGTGATTTCATGTATATTGATAAGTGGGCGGGGCTTAAAGTGATAAATGAGCAATTGTATGTCCGTTTTGCATCATATTGGGCATGATAATTTTGTTGGTTGTGTACATGCCTATGTTATCAACAGGTGTCATTAATATGCATGGCTCATGGTGAGCTTGGCAAGTGCTAAATGATGTAAAACCATAAACGATAAATCAGATTTATGCTATATGTGGTACACAGATGGGTCATGGTCTGTACATATGTTCTAATGTTGTGGTAGTGATGTCATGAATGCTAATGAATAGGTGAGGCTTGCTGACAAATTCCTAAAAGAGGATAGATGAGCAATCATTTTTGCATGATACTTGCTTTGATGATGTTAATTATTGTGCAAATGCTAATATCAGATTCTATTGATCTGCATGGTGAATGTGCCTTATGAATGAATATGGAACAAATATTTTATAATATGCAATTACACAAATCAATCAGCTGATGAAAAAGCATCAGAACCACAAAACCTTTTGGTTCCAGTTCATGTTTTTTAAAAAGCCTTCAAAATGCATGTAATTCATGTTTGAAAACAATTTTTAACGTTAGCTTTTAACCTCTATACTTTTATTTTAGCACTCTCCATTTCATCTTTAGGTTAGTTTGGCATATTTTGCTGTCGCTGTGCCAATCTTTAGGTTAGTTTGGCATGTTTTGCTTTCGCTATGCCAATCTTTAGGTTAATTTGGCATGTTTTGGTGTGGCTGTGCCAATCTTTAGGTTAGTTTGGCATGTTTTGTTGTCGCCGTGCCAATCTTTAGGTTAGTTTGGCATATTTTGCTGTCGCTGTGCCAATTTTAGGTTAGTTTGGCATGTTTTGCTGTCGCTGTGCCAATCTTTAGGTTAGTTTGGCATGTTTTGCTGTCGCTGTGCCAATCTTTAGGTTAGTTTGACATGTTTCGCCATCGCTGTGCCAATCTTTAGGTTAGTTTGGCATGTTTGTGCTGTCGCTGTGCCAATCTTTAAGTTAGTTTGGCATGTTTTGCTGTCGCTGTGCCGATCTTTAGGTTAGTTTGGCATGTTTTGCTGTCACTGTTCCAATCTTTAGGTTAGTTTGGCATGTTTTGCCGTCCCTATGCCAATCTTCAGTTTAGTTTGGCATGTTTTGCTGTCGCTGTGCTAATCTTTAGGTTTGTTTTGCTGTCGCTCTGCCAATCTTTAGGTTAGTTTGGCATGTTTTGTTGTCGCTGTGCCAATCTTTAGGTTAGTTTGACATGTTTCGCCATTGCTGTGCCAATCTTTAGGTTAGTTTGGCATGTTTTGCTGTCGCTGTGCCAATATTTAGGTTACTTTGGCATGTTTTGCTGTCGCTGTACCAATCTTTAGGTTAGTTTGGCATGTTTTGCTGTCGCTGTATCAATCTTTAGGTTAGTTTCGCATGTTTTGCTGTCGCTGTACCAATCTTTCGGTTAGTTTGGCATGTTTTGTTGTCGCTGTGCCAATCTTTAGGTTAGTTTGGCATGTTTTGCTGTCGCTGTGCCAATCTTTAGGTTAGTTTGGCATGTTTTGCTTTCGCTATGCCAATCTTTAGGTTAATTTGGCATGTTTTGGTGTGGCTGTGCCAATCTTTAGGTTAGTTTGGCATGTTTTGTTGTCGCCGTGCCAATCTTTAGGTTAGTTTGGCATATTTTGCTGTCGCTGTGCCAATTTTAGGTTAGTTTGGCATGTTTTGCTGTCGCTGTGCCAATCTTTAGGTTAGTTTGGCATGTTTTGTTGTCGCTGTGCCAATCTTTAGGTTAGTTTGATGTTTCGCCATCGCTGTGCCAATCTTTAGGTTAGTTTGGCATGTTGTGCTGTCGCTGTGCCAATCTTTAAGTTAGTTTGGCATGTTTTGCTGTCGCTGTGCCGATCTTTAGGTTAGTTTGGCATGTTTTGCTGTCACTGTTCCAATCTTTAGGTTAGTTTGGCATGTTTTGCCGTCCCTATGCCAATCTTCAGTTTAGTTTGGCATGTTTTGCTGTCACTGTGCTAATCTTTAGGTTTGTTTTGCTGTCGCTCTGCCAATCTTTAGGTTAGTTTGGCATGTTTTGTTGTCGCTGTGCCAATCTTTAGGTTAGTTTGACATGTTTCGCCATTGCTGTGCCAATCTTTAGGTTAGTTTGGCATGTTGTGCTGCCGCTGTGCCAATCTTTAAGTTAGTTTGGCATGTTTTGCTGTCGCTGTGCCAATCTTTAGGTTAGTTTGGCATGTTTTGCTGACGCTGTGCCAATCTTTAGGTTAGTTTGGCATGTTTTGGTGACGCTGTGCCAATCTTTAAGTCAGTTTGGCATGTTTTGTTGTCGCTGTGCCAATCTTTAGGTTAGTTTGGCATGTTTTGCTGTCGTTGTGCCAATCTTTAGGTTAGTTTGGCATGTTTTGCTGTCGCTGTGTCAATCTTTAGGTTAGGTTGGCATGCTGTGCTGTCGCTGTGCCAATCTTTAGCGTAGTTTGGCATGTTTTTCCGTCGCTGTGCCAATCTTTGTTAGTTTGGCATGTTGTGCTGTCGCTGTGCCAATCTTTAGGGTAGTTTGGCATGTTTTGCTATTGCTGTGCCAATTTTTAGCTTAGTTTGGCATATTTTGCCATAGCTGTGCCAATCTTTAGGTTAGTTTGGCATGTTTTGCTGTCGCTGTGCCAATATTTAGGTTACTTTGGCATGTTTTGCTGTCGCTGTACCAATCTTTAGGTTAGTTTGGCATGTTTTGCTGTCGCTGTATCAATCTTTAGGTTAGTTTCGCATGTTTTGCTGTCGCTGTACCAATCTTTCGGTTAGTTTGGCATGTTTTGTTGTCGCTGTGCCAATCTTTAGGTTAGTTTGGCATGTTTTGCTGTCGCTGTACCAATCTTTAGGTTAGTTTGGCATGTTGTACTGTCGCTGTCGCTGTGCAGATCTTTAGCATAGTTTGGCATGTTTTGCTGTCGTTGTGCCGATCTTTAGCGTAGCTTGGCATGTTTTGCTATAACTGTGCCGATCTTTAGCGTAGCTTGGCATGTTTTGCTGTCGTTGTGCCAATCTTTAGCCTAGTTTGGCATGTTTTGCTGTTGCTGTGCTGATCTTTAGGCTAGTTTGGCATGTTTTGCTGTTGCTGTGCCGATCTTTAGAGTAGTTTGGCATGTTTTGCTGTTGCTGTGCCGATCTTTAGGTTAGTTTGGCATGTTTTGCTGTCACTGTTCCAATCTTTAGGTTAGTTTGGCATGTTTTGCCGTCCCTATGCCAATCTTCAGTTTAGTTTGGCATGTTTTGCTGTCGCTGTGCTAATCTTTAGGTTTGTTTTGCTGTCGCTCTGCCAATCTTTAGGTTAGTTTGGCATGTTTTGTTGTCGCTGTGCCAATCTTTAGGTTAGTTTGACATGTTTCGCCATTGCTGTGCCAATCTTTAGGTTAGTTTGGCATGTTTTGCTGCCGCTGTGCCAATTTTTAGGTTAGTTTGGCATGTTTTGCTGTCGCTGTTCCAATCTTTAGATTAGTTTGGCATGTTTTGCTGTCGCTGTTCCAATCTTTAGGTTAGTTTGGCATGTTTTGCTGTCGCTGTACCAATCTTTAGGTTAGTTTGGCATGTTTTGTTGTCGCTGTGCCAATCTTTAGGTTAGTTTGGCATGTTTTGCTGTCGCTGTGCCAATCTTTAGGTTAGTTTGGCATGTTTTGCTGTCGCTGTGCCAATCTTTAGGTTAATTTGGCATGTTTTGTTGTGGCTGTGCCAATCTTTAGGTTAGTTTGGCATGTTTTGTTGTCGCCGTGCCAATCTTTAGGTTAGTTTGGCATATTTTGCTGTCGCTGTGCCAATTTTAGGTTAGTTTGGCATGTTTTGCTGTCGCTGTGCCAATCTTTAGGTTAGTTTGGCATGTTTTGTTGTCGCTGTGCCAATCTTTAGGTTAGTTTGACATGTTTCGCCATCGCTGTGCCAATCTTTAGGTTAGTTTGGCATGTTGTGCTGTCGCTGTGCCAATCTTTAAGTTAGTTTGGCATGTTTTGCTGTCGCTGTGCCGATCTTTAGGTTAGTTTGGCATGTTTTGCTGTCACTGTTCCAATCTTTAGGTTAGTTTGGCATGTTTTGCCGTCCCTATGCCAATCTTCAGTTTAGTTTGGCATGTTTTGCTGTCACTGTGCTAATCTTTAGGTTTGTTTTGCTGTCGCTCTGCCAATCTTTAGGTTAGTTTGGCATGTTTTGTTGTCGCTGTGCCAATCTTTAGGTTAGTTTGACATGTTTCGCCATTGCTGTGCCAATCTTTAGGTTAGTTTGGCATGTTGTGCTGCCGCTGTGCCAATCTTTAAGTTAGTTTGGCATGTTTTGTTGTCGCTGTGCCAATCTTTAGGTTAGTTTGGCATGTTTTGTTGACGCTGTGCCAATCTTTAGGTTAGTTTGGCATGTTTTGTGACGCTGTGCCAATCTTTAAGTCAGTTTGGCATGTTTTGTTGTCGCTGTGCCAATCTTTAGGTTAGTTTGGCATGTTTTGCTGTCGTTGTGCCAATCTTTAGGTTAGTTTGGCATGTTTTGCTGTCGCTGTGTCAATCTTTAGGTTAGGTTGGCATGCTGTGCTGTCGCTGTGCCAATCTTTAGCGTAGTTTGGCATGTTTTTCCGTCGCTGTGCCAATCTTTAAGTTAGTTTGGCATGTTGTGCTGTCGCTGTGCCAATCTTTAGGGTAGTTTGGCATGTTTTGCTATTGCTGTGCCAATTTTTAGCTTAGTTTGGCATATTTTGCCATAGCTGTGCCAATCTTTAGGTTAGTTTGGCATGTTTTGCTGTCGCTGTGCCAATATTTAGGTTACTTTGGCATGTTTTGCTGTCGCTGTACCAATCTTTAGGTTAGTTTGGCATGTTTTGCTGTCGCTGTATCAATCTTTAGGTTAGTTTTGGCATGTTTTGCTGTCGCTGTACCAATCTTTCGGTTAGTTTGGCATGTTTTGTTGTCGCTGTGCCAATCTTTAGGTTAGTTTGGCATGTTTTGCTGTCGCTGTACCAATCTTTAGGTTAGTTTGGCATGTTGTACTGTCGCTGTCGCTGTGCAGATCTTTAGCATAGTTTGGCATGTTTTGCTGTCGTTGTGCCGATCTTTAGCGTAGCTTGGCATGTTTTGCTATAACTGTGCCGATCTTTAGCGTAGCTTGGCATGTTTTGCTGTCGTTGTGCCAATCTTTAGCCTAGTTTGGCATGTTTTGCTGTTGCTGTGCTGATCTTTAGGCTAGTTTGGCATGTTTTGCTGTTGCTGTGCCGATCTTTAGAGTAGTTTGGCATGTTTTGCTGTTGCTGTGTTGATCTTTAGGTTAGTTTGGCATGTTTTGCTGTCGCTGTGCCAATCTTTAGCGTAGTTTGGCATGTTTTGCAGTCGCTGTGCCGATCTTTGATCTTTAGCGTAGCTTGGCATGTTTTGATGCCGCTGTGCCATATCTACTCAACAAACAAGCAATATGAATTTGTTAAAGAAATATCATATTATATTTATTGAAAAAAACAAATAAATGAGAAGAAAAAACATAATACTTTTCTGAATTTGTAGTTAGTACTTAGTCAGGCCTCACCTTGAGTATGCTATTCAGACTTGGAGTCCTTCTAATGAGAAGGATAAGTTCATTTTGGAGCAGGTCCAGCGAAGAGCCACTATACTTATTCCCGAAGTAAGGAATCTCTCTTATGAATCTAGGTCGCGAATTCTTGGTTTTGACCACGCTTGAGTTGAGAAAAGTACGTGGCGATATAATACAGGTTTTTAAATTCCTATTTGATAGTGATGCTTTGGCTTCCTGTTATTTCTTGCATGTTTCAGCTAATCCTTATATAACACGTAGTAACAGTTTGAAGTTGACCAAAGAGTTCTTACTGATAGATATTCTGCATTTCAGCTTTTCGCAAAGAGTTGTTAATGAGTGGAATGGTTTGCTTGAGTGGGTTTTCACAATGTGAAGTCAAACATTAATACATTCTTTACTAACTCCTGGGGCATCTTTGATATTTTATTTTTCTGTATTTTGTTTTTGGGTGGTGGTGTTATTTTGGGCTTTTTGTGGGGTAACTAACCTTTCTTAACCCATTATCTTGTTATGTTATGGTATGTTATGTTAAATGTTTTTTAAAAGACACTGGGATAGGGTATAATTAAATATTGTGTGAGAGCATTGTTTTTATTCATTGGTAAATATACCTAATCCTTTTTTATTCAAAAATGGATTAATGTCTAAGGCTCCCAGGAACGTGTAGATGTGATGTTGTATTTAGTATGTTATCAGCCATTTATATAACAAGTATTTCAGAGGTTTGAACTTGAATAAATCCTTGTGGAAATATTTTATCAGGAGGGTTTTTCAGTTTTTAAATTGTCCTCTATCATATAGCATGCACATGCTGGACCCACGGGAATATTCCTTTCAGCAAAAAATGGAATAGCATGCACATACTGGACCCACGGAATATTCCTTTAAATCAGCAAAATTGTCCTCTGTTATATAGCATGTACATGCTGGACCCACGGGAATATTCCTTCAAATCAGCAAAATTGTCCTCTGTTATATAGCATGTACATGCTGGACCCACGGGAATATTCCTTTAAATCAGCAAAATTGTCCTCTATTATATAGCATGCACATGCTGGACCCACGGGAATATTCCTTAAATCAGCAAAATTATCCTCTGTTATATAGCATGTACATGCTGGACCCACGGAGATATTCCTTTAAATCAGCAAACTTGTCCTCTATTATATAGCATGCACATGCTGGACCCACAGGAATATTCCTTTAAATCAGCAAAATTGTCCTCTGTTATATAGCATGTACATGCTGGACCCACGGAGATATTCCTTTAAATCAGCAAACTTGTCCTCTATTATATAGCATGCACATGCTGGACCCACGGAGATATTCCTTTAAATCAGCAAAATTCAGTAACGAGGACAAAAAAACGTACCAACTGAGCCTAACCAAGAGTAAGAGTTAATATTAATAAAGAATCAAATCCGCAAAGTGGATTTAAACAAACGCAGATTCTCTTCCAAATCTTTTTTTCTTCTTCATCTCTGAGTGCTTTCAACAACAGCAATATGCTGCATGTTAAGTATCTCTGATTAAAAAGGTAGAAATAATGAGAAACAATTATGCAAATTTGGTAGAGGTGCAGCGGCTCAGTAGTTATGGGGTCATGCTGGTATGCAAAAGGTACCAGGTTGGACTCCTGTTGGGAGCACTGAATAATGTCCTTGGGCAAGGCACTTTAAGTCTTTCACTCAACTCATCTGTAAATGAGTACCAGCACTGCTGGGGAGTTGTCCAAATCAATTAAAAATGGACAATTTTATAATATTTTATTCAGCCAAAATTTGCAAATTTTGTTCCTCTTAAGTTCCTCTTGTGATGTATGACAGGGCAGAATTTCCTACTTCCTTATGTAAACCCTTTGTTTTTTTAATTACTAGTAACACGTTTGTGAAAAATGGAAAGGAATTTTAACCAAATGTTTTTCCAAGTCTTGACCATACCTTTAACCAAATTCTGGCAGGAATAGACTTTGTCATCATTTTCAGGAACGTGAATTTTAGGAAAAAAATATAAACATTAAGTTTTTCAGCTACCCACCCGCCTGGTCATACATCACAAATTTAACATAAATTATGCATTCACTGCAGATCGCTAAAACTTTAATCGGTCATAATTCGGAAACTGTGCATGCATTAACAAGATTTAAAGACCGTTGCATTTAGACTTTAATGCTCTTTCTTGTGGACTAAAAATCTTAAGGGGTCCATAGACCTTTAATATTGTTATTATAATAATGTTGTTATTTTACCAAACCAAAATTTCATGAAAAAAATGCAGTAAATGGATGAATGTATTAATTTTTATTTATTGTGCTTTATTTCCTTGTAGGTATGGAAGCAGAAAAATGGGTCCCATACCCCCAAATAGCACACTCATATTTGAGGTCCAGCTAGAATCTGTCAAGTAATCTTGATGTACATCACAATAGCAGCGGATTGTGGTTACCATAGCAACCGGTTACCATCACAAGAGATCGTGGGTACCGTCACAATAGATTGTGGTTACCTTGGCAACAGATCATGGTTACCATCCTGCATTGTAAAAGAAAAGTGGAAACAAAGATAGGAGGAAAGAGAGTGTCAGCCATAACCCTTACTCTACCACGTGGCAATATTATCACTGTTTTCAAACCACCTTTTTCTAAAAATGAAATAGGGACTTTACCAAAGTCCTATGCAGTAATCTTGGTATCATTTTAAAGTACTCAGATATTTCTTTCACAAAATGTAACTTTTTTATAGGGGTCATATTACAAAAACACGCGAGCGCACCAGTTTCAAGTCTCACTGTGACTACTGCGTTATAATTTTTCTGCTGCAGTTTTTAGGAGTCATTTGACTAAAATTATTTTTGGTGTTTTTTGGTTCGCATGCGAAGCATTTATGCGAACCTATGTAATGGTGATTACGGCCGTCCGGCCGTCCACAGATTTGTCCTGAGATTTCCTCAGAAATCTTAAAAGTTTTTCGAGAATTCCTTAGAATTTGCTTATAATATGTTAAAGTTTTTCAGAGGTACTTAATACAGGATTAAAGACTAGTTCCCTAAAAAGTCTGCAATACATTTGATATTTTCTTAGAAGATAACTGTAAA
>JAIGNY010004303.1:2500-42500 GCA_020152595.1 Chiridota heheva
GCCAGGCTTTAGGGCTTAGTGAGCAGGTGAGATTAAACACTTCACTCAGTATTAGTAATATAGGCACTAACGTTGATAACGTTACTTGCAAGGCAATATTTGCATACTGTGAGACTATACACGCGTAGCGTTGAAAACCACCCAGACAATAGATCTGAGATAGGCCTAGGCCTAACATTTTGGAGCCTGGAGGTCGGACATCCGGAAATGTTGTGGTGCACGGCGACGCTTTTTTGACGATCTCAAAGTTCAGTCAAAGGGGAAAACAAACAGTCAGTTCTCATTGCAGTCAATGGGGGAAAAACCTACTTTTTTGTCATTTTTCAACAAATACTGGACAGAATTGATTTTTCTTTACAAATGTTGTGTTGGGCCTAGGCCCCTAATAATAGTACTAGGCCTAGTAGTATTCCAACATAGGCCTAGGCCTATATGAGTACCATTAATTTTCGCTGATTGGCTAAACGACACAAGTAGGCTATTCATTAAAGGTATCCCATTGACTGTAATGATAAAGTTTCCCCTCCTAACTTAGCAAAACCGTACTGAGCCGTACACGCTTACGTTTTTCCGACTTTGAGTTTGAGAATGGAAAACCAAGTTCTCGAAACTGACAAAATTACTTGACTGAGACCCTAGGCCTAGTATTAGTAATGTTAGGCCTAACGTTAGGATAAATATGCCTAGGCCCTACGAGTATGAGGTATGATTTTGATTTCTTTAGCATCTTGAAACTTTATCTTTCAAACCTAAAACCATCTAGGCCTAGGCCTAAGCCTAAATTATGGAAGAAATGACTTTCGATCACTTCACACATCCCTCAATGGGCAATTCCAGAAAATATGTGAAGAGGGGGAGGGAAGGGGGGGTGAGATACCACTTGTACCCACCCACCTCATTTTACCCACCCACCCACCCACTACTAATCCCAATCCCAGTCATTTTATTAACCCACCCACCCCTAATTCCAATCCCAATCCCGGTCATTTTACTTCACTGACCCACCACTTATCCCAATCCTGGTCATTTTACCCACCCACACACCCACCCCTAATTCCAATCTCGGTCATTTTACTCACCCACCTATCCCTAATCCCAATCCCAGTCATTTTACCCACCCACACCCAAACAATGCCTAATCCCAATCCCTGGTCATTTTACCCACCCACCCACCTACCCATCCCTAATCCCAATCCCGGTCATTTTACCCACCCACAAACCACCCAATCCCTGGTCATTTTATCACCCACCCATCCCTAATACCAATCCCGGTCCTTTTACCCACCCACCTAATCTGAATCTCAATCCTGGTGATTTTACCCACACACCCACCCTAATCCCAATCCAGTCATTTTATTCACCCACCTACCCCTAATTCCAATCCCAATCCCAGTCATTTTACCCACCTACCCACCTTTTTTTTTCCAATCCCATTAATCCACCCCCAATCCCAATCCCAGTCATTTTACCCACCCACCCACCTCTAATTTAAATCCCAATCCTGGTCATTTTATTCACCCCTAATCCCAATCCTAGTCATTATTCCCCACCCACCCCCAATCCCAATCCCAGTCATTTTACCCACCCACCCACCTCTAATTTCAATCCCGGTCATTTTATTCACCCACCCATCCCTAATCCCAATCCCAATCCTAGTGATTTTACCCACCCACTCACCCCTAATTTCAATCCCAATCCTGGTCATTTTACCCACCCACTTATCCCTAATCCCAATCATGGTCATTTTATTCACCCACCCACCCCTAATTATAATCCCAATCCCAGTCATTTTACCCACCCACCCACCTCCAATTTTAATCCCAATCCGGTCATTTTACCCACCCACTCATCCCTAATCCCAATCCCAGTCCTTTACCCACCCACCCACCCCTAATCCTAATCCCAATCCTGGTCATTTTACCCACACACCCACCCCTAATCCCAAAGTTGGTCATTTTATCCACCCACCTGGCCACCCCTAATTTCAATCCCAGTCTCAGTCATTTTACCCACCCATCCACCCCTAATTTTAATCCCAATCCCGGTCATTTTACCCACTCACCCACCTTTAATCTCAATCCCAATCCCGGTCATTTTACCCACTCCTAATCCTGGTCATTTTACCCACCCACACCTAATCCCAATCCTGGTCATTTTACCCATCCACCCACCTCTAATTTCAATCCCAATCCCGGTCATTTTATTCACCCACCCATCCCTAATCCCAATCCCAATCCTAGTGATTTTACCCACCCACTCACCCCTAATTTCAATCCCAATCCTGGTCATTTTACCCACCCACTTATCCCTAATCCCAATCATGGTCATTTTATTCACCCACCCACCCCTAATTATAATCCCAATCCCAGTCATTTTACCCACCCACCCACCTCCAATTTTAATCCCAATCCCGGTCATTTTACCCACCCACTCATCCCTAATCCCAATCCCAGTCCTTTTACCCACCCACCCACCCCTAATCCTAATCCCAATCCTGGTCATTTTACCCACACACCCACCCCTAATCCCAATCCACGGTCATTTTACCCACCCACCCATCCCAATCCCATTCCCAATTTTACCCACCTACCCACCCACCCTTAATCCCAATCCTGGTCATTTTACCCACCCACCCCTATTTTTAATCCCAATCACGGTCATTTTACCCACCCACCCCTAATCCCAATCCTGGTATTTTACCCACCCACCCACTCCTAATTCTAATCCCAATCCCTGTCATTTTACCCACCCACCCACCCCTAATTATAATCCCAATCCCAGTCATTTTACACCCACCCCCTAATTCCAACCCACCCACACCCCTAATCCCTAATTTTTATATAAATGTAGGTCCTTTTAATCCTTAATAGTTCTTTGTTTAAACAAATTACAATATAGTATTTTTGTTACTTTATTAAGGTTGCCACTATCTTTTATTTTCATACATGGTAAACAGCTGTTTTTCTAATATGCAACAGTTTTACATTGAATACAAAAAAATAACATAAGGAAAATACACACAGGATAATTTGTGTTGAACTAATGTTCTAAACAACGAAGCTCCTTTGTCTACCTACTGTGGTGTAGCGGTTATCATACATGTCTACAGACCACGTGGCCCTGGGTTCAAGCCTGGGTAGGGTAGACACGCCAGTGCACCACAACTGGTTATCAAAGGCCGTGGACATTGACTTGGTTGTCAATGTTATATCTGTCCGTACGTTGTACCTGTGTTCTCGTTTAGGTCGTATTAGGCATTTCGTGATAGCATTGTTACTATCATAACCGAACACGCAGGCGACAACCCTGTCATTGTAATTGTGTGTTCACTCGTCGTTGTTGTTGAAGCTCTTTAAACTCATCTACTTCATTTTGCCAATTTTGTATTTTTATTTGAGGTCAATGCTGTTCTTTTTTCTTTCCTAGATCTTACATTCACAAGGTGGCCTGTCAGAAATTGATTGACAATGAAAACTGACATTTACAGTCAAAGACGAAGCAAGCGGTTACAGCTGAAAGAGCAACGCACACATCTTGATGAGTGCATTTATGCCTCCTCCATTGGTTACTTGATCGTTCTTCCTCAAGAAATTATTTTTAATATATTCACATTTTTGACAGGTGAGTCATATGATCATAATATTTTTGCAATGGAAGGATTGAGAAGTGTGCAGTCTTGATTTATAGGAGGCCTTTAGTTCTCAAAACTTTATGCGCTGGGTGCTTGGGGCTCTTGAGAATTTCACTCGGTCATGGATAATCACAAAATGGGCTTTAACTGTTTGCCTTAAATACAGTAATACATAATGATAAGCTGGGCAACCAAGTTGTAAGGCTATCAATATGAGCATGGGCACCTGGTCTCTGTTACACTATTTTGAGATGCATCGTCTTTTTAGGCACATGAAAGGCCTTCCAATTGTAAAACACCTCTTTGCTAACATCTGCACCATTCCCAAGCCATCACCCTACCCAACTCAACCCCCTCCCCCCCACCCACCCCCACCCCCTCCCACCCCCTCCCACCTCTCCCCGCACCCACACCATCTCCAGGGGCGTCCAGACCGTCATAACCTGGATTGATCAGCTTTCCATCTGAGGAGGCTGAGGAGGGGACACTCTTACTCCCCCTTTCTCCTCCACCCCCTCTACCACATCCACCAACACCTCAGGCCCCTCACACCAACATGCTGCTTCCCTCCCTCACCCCGGGGAAAACCACTTCACCAACAAGCATCCCCCTAAGGATCTCACCCCTCATCAGATCACCTCAATTCAACAAATGTTTAAACGCAACCCCCAGAACACCCACAGACCCCCCATTACCTGCCTCAACCCTCCTCATTCTTACCGTCTACCCCTCACCATTCAGGCCAAAAAACCTAGCCCAACACCAACAGAACCCTCACTACCAACCAGCAAAAACCAAATCTTCCCAACTCAGTACACCACCCACCCAACACCAACTCCCCCAATTAAGTCATACAATGACAAGGGGGACCCCCAATCAAACTTTTTCCTTTATAACCCTCCCTTTCATAGATCACAACCCTTTCTAAGACATGGAGATTGGACAGCCCCCACCGGATTCGGTCCCCCTCAGATGCCTTGCCCTCCTAAACTACTCTTAAATGGCAGACATACAATGGAATTGTTGCAGTCTCTCTGCCAACTTCAAAGAACTTGAACTTCTGATTTCCACATTTAACCCCAGCATTATCTGCCTTCAAAAACCTTTCTATCTTCTCTTGACTCTGTCCCCATTCTGGGGTATACGGGATCCCATTACATCTCTTCCATCTACATCAGAAATGACATCCCTTCAAGCCCCATCCCCATCCAATCCAACCTCCAAGCCACATGTTGTCTCATGACCTTACATAAAACCATCATCTTCTGTAACCTTTACATCCCCTCCAACTCCTCTGACCTCGACGACCTCATCTTCCAACTACCTAAACCCTTCATCCTAACAGGTGACTTCAATGCTCATAACCCCTATGGGGCTCCTCTTCCTCGACTGCCAGAGGAAAACACATGAAAACCTCCTGATTATATTCACCACAACCTCTGCCTCCTCAACGACGGCTCCTCCACCTATTTACACTCGACCTCCCCATGCTTTAAAACTCTCCAAAATAAACCTTCAACACTTCCAGGACAACTCAGCTCACTGGAACAACTCCAAAGGCTTCAACTTGTCAAAAGACAAACCTGTTCTCATCCACTTCAACAACAGCAAGTCCTTTTTTTTTCTCCCCAGCCTCCGTCTCTAAGATTCCATTATCCCCAGTAAAGACAGTTCTCACTTCCTCTGAATCACGCTTGATTCTAAGCTTTCCTATCTCCCCCACATCAACACCCTCAAAACCAACTGTCTCAAAATCCTCAAACTCCTTAGGGTCCTCTCAGTCTCCAGCACTGACTGGGGAGCCAATCATCTCACCCTGCTCACCTTATATCACTCGCTCCCTCAGGTTCAAGATGGACTACGGCAGCTTCATCTACTCTCACCTACATTCCGGCTCCCCTGATCCTCTCTGCCCTACATGCAACACCGATCTCTTGATCAAGCATATCCTCTTAACTTGTCACTTATATCTGAACTCCAGATCACACCTTTCCCCTTCCATCTCAATTTCTGATCTTTTCAAGAACAATGCTACCTCCAACTTCATTACCTTTCTCTGCAGCTGCAGATTATTCCACCTGATCTAAACCTCCCTTTCCTTCCCTTCTCTGCCTTACCTTCCTCACCTTCCTTTTATTACCTTAACTTTTTCCCTTATCCACCTTCTCTCCCTTATTCCCTCTCTCCCACCTCTCTTTCCTCTCTGTCCTAACTAAAGCACCTTAGTTTTTAACGCCCTCTTGGCACATTTGACTCTGACTATCGTGGTGCCGTTAAACAGCAACAAACCAAACCTTTTTGCTAAGAGCAAGATGCTTAAATATTTATTTTTGTTTATTATATTGCCACTTCAGGATGGGGGCAGTGGCGGGGGAAGTGGAAATTTCACCCAGCAAAGCTTTCTGAGAGGGCGCCAAGTGCTCAAGGGTGCGCCAGTATCATCCTGAGAACATATTTTTAAGGCCCTGGGAAAATTTATGTGTTGATCAATAATGTCCTCCTATTAGCACATATTATTCCTTTTTTTTTGTAGTCCAAAAA
This sequence comes from Chiridota heheva, assembly GCA_020152595.1. Lineage (NCBI taxonomy): Eukaryota > Metazoa > Echinodermata > Holothuroidea > Apodida > Chiridotidae > Chiridota > Chiridota heheva. Next base: position 8,673 of record JAIGNY010004303.1, read on the forward strand.
GTGCATGAATTTTCCACAGAAAAGACCAAATTTTCTGGGGACTTCGCCCCGAACCCTCGAGCGGGCTCCTGGGTTTTGTGCTCAGGAAGTACCTGATGCATGACGATAGCTGGAGGGCAATATTAGATATATGCCCCTGTCATGAAGGACAAACAGTTTTATTGAATACAGCTGGTAGAAGATTTTCGAGAGGACACCAAATGCTCACAGGGGCACAAAAATTGTTATTTTTTTTATTCTCAACGTTGTAAATGTTGTCTTTCAAAGCTGTATTCTTACATCAAAAATATGAAAACCATCCTTAAACCCCAAATAAAGACACATATTGTAGTCAATGGGACCTACATCTGAACATTTGCTCTAAAATATATAGTCCTTTTAACATTAACTTTAGTGTGGAATTGACACGTCTAAGCAATCTTCTGCTACCAAAAACATGCCAAGAATGCTAGCTTCTTGCAGGGCTTCACCCCTGGGCGCCTACCTGGACGTTGACTGTGGATTTGACACTTTTCTGCTATCAAAATCATGAACAATTTATTTTCTTTAGGTCTTCAATTTTTAGAAAATTTTCTTCATTTTTGTGAAATTTGCTTCAATTTTCTTGAAATTTCCTTCATTTTGGGGAAATTTTCTTGAATTTTGGGAAATATTCGTGAAATTTGTTTCAATAGTTTGGAATATTTGTTCAATTTTTGTGAAATATTTTTCATTATGAAATTTGCTTTCATTTTTGTGAAATTTCCTTCATTTTGGGGAATATTTTCTTCAATATTTGGGAAGTTTTTTCAATTTTGGGAAATTTCTTTCATTTTGTGAAAAGTGTCTAATTTTGTTTGAAATTTTTTAATTTTCAGGAAATTTCCTTCATTTTTAGGAAATGCTTGGCATTTTCGGGAAATTTTCTTCAATTTTTGGGAAATATTACCGGCTTTGCCCCTGGACCCATTCCAGGGCTTTTTCCTAGAATTGAAACACTAATTTAAGTAATTTCCTAAACGGTGCCATTTAAATGGTGCATTCTAATTTACTAGATCTACTTTATGTGCTCAACCTTTGACTTTTTTGAGCATTTCTTTTGGGTTTTGGAGGGGGGGGGGAGGTAATTTCTTGCTTTCCAGTGAAACATGACCCACAATGCCACTTGGTGTGCTAAGGGAGAGAAAAATATTGCATATAACCTAAAATAATTGTCACAACAAGAGCAATCTATTACACTGTTTAAGATTCAGTTTCTATAGTCATGTTTGAAAAGTAATCAGGAGAAGAAGAGTCTGAATTCAACTGAAGAGCAAAAATGGTAACCTCAAACATTGGACATTTTGCAAATTACCTGCACCTTTTTATCAGAAATTTGTTTTTTAAAACTAATCAATTTTTGAGAATACATTTTATTTTAAAAAAAAAGACTGTCTCGCAATTATGTCTACTGCAAATTTACTAAGAATGACTGCAGCCTGAAGAGGTAGACTTCAATCATTGAAATTTATATAGCGCCAAAACCAAAAGTTTCCATTAAAGATGGTATATGTGTGATATAGGGTTGTGTAAAGCTTTAAAACCTTTAAAACCTTTAAAACCTTTATTGCCAAATTAAAGTTTATTCCTTTCAAAATAACCTTTAAAACCTTTAAAACCTTGGGCAAAGTTAAGTAGTAAATTAAAAAGGTTTTAGCTTCCGTTAATATACATCCATTTAATAGAGTTCTGTTCTTAACACACATTTAAAAAGTAGCAGGACTAAAATAAAATTTTCAATCTTCACGTGTAATGGACTTTGGCGCCACCAACTGCCTTTTGCCCCAGAATAGGCTCATTGTATGAAAATTTATTCCATGAGTTAACCTTTATAAATTTTTTTATTTAAATCCAAAACCTTTAAAAACCTTTATTTCAACTTTTCCAACCTTTAAAAAAACCTTTATTTAAAAAAAGAGTCGCTGGGAGGCCTGTGATAGTTGTAGCATTCTTGATAAAGGGTGGTAGTCATTCCAAAGTTTTGGGCCATAGCAAGAAAAAGATCCCGCCCCATACCTCTTGGATACACCATTATATTGGGTTAAAAGGGTAACTTTTCTTTTCCTTTCCGTCCCACTTAATAGGAGACGATCCTAATTCCTACGTTTCTGCCTGGATGCATATTACAGTGTTTTGAGGTCAACTTCCATGTCTTCTGGGCAATCTTCTGGTTTAAGGGCAATTCTGGAGACAAATAATCCAAAATGTGGGTAATATTGTTCTTTGCTTGATAATACTCCCCAGACACATCCAGGTTCCTGCCTAAGTAAACTATTTGTCAGGGACTGACAAATTATTTGTCCAGCTGTCAGGGCAACTAAATGTATCTGGGCAGACAAACTGTTTGATATATATGCCCAGTGGACAACCAGTTTTCTAGTGAAAATATGTGTTACACATTAAGAATTATGAGGGTAACAAGATTCTCTTCTTGTACAAACATAGATGCAGAGATCATTGTCAAATGGACAAGTTTCTTTCAGTTTGATTTGTCCAACCCTGCTGTTTTTCTCCTCCCACTCCAGTCCTTCATGGGTGGTCTGTTGATGACATGCAGTTAAAACAATTCAGTTTGGAGCAGTGTTGTATCGGTTCTTATAATGCACAATATCACAATTTCACAAAGTGTCATTACACACCATTCAAATCTGGACTGGGCCAAAAAAGTGTGGTATGTAAGTCTCTGAAATTATTTATTATCATTTTGATTTTTGATTCTTTTGACAGTGGACGAATTAAGTCGACTGTCCATGGTGTCCAAGCCAGTATGTGACCTGGTGGTCAGCTTCATGCTCAGCAAGCAGGGTCAGCGCCACCTACTTCCCAGACGCCGTAAGAAGCAGACAAGGACAACAAAGAATAGAACAAAACGAACACCAACTGTAGATTTCAGAAGTCATTTCAGAACATTAGGTAACATACCTGCTAATTGTTTTGGGCAAGAGGGGAAAAAATTGGTCTCATGGGGGGCAACAGTCTATAAATTAGACAAAATATGTCACTTTACAAAAATTTCTGGGGGAAAGGGGGGGGGGAGAGGCAAAGTGATCTCATGGGGGGTGCACTGTCCTTGACACACATATTTTCTATTTTCTTAAATTGGAAGCTGTATTACAATCCAGGATGTAGTTCTGGGAATGTGTAGGGGTTGGGGGAGGGTACAGATGGAAAGGGGGTTTAATGACATTCTTTTATTGATACTGGCAAGTCAAGGCCTCTCCTTTCTTTGTTGTTCAATTGATAGAACTAAAAGAGGTGTTATAGTTATAGAGACTGCATGCTAGTTTGACATGTTTTCTGAGTTACTGGGTGATGTAACCTTGAACCTTTTTTGTCTTAAAACATCTGGGAAAACTCAAAGATATTTTGAAGCTTGTAGTAAAATGTGAAAATTAACAAAGCAAATGAAAATGTAAGTGCACCTTTCAAAGCTCAAGTAATTTGAAATCATCTGCCCCTGCTTCCCTATTTCTGTACATTTCCCTCAATAAGCCCATTCTCTAGCTTTGAATAGTTGAGCATGCTGTCCTTCTGACAGTTCTTGTTTTAGCTATAATGTTTTAGATGTGTAGGCTCTGTCCCTTCAATGTTGTCTACAAGTATGGGAATAATTTCATGTAAATAATAAATAATCTCTTATGACATCAAACTTACTTATATTTTCCTCTGACGTCTAAGACGTGAACAGATGTTTGAGAAGTGTAGTTGCTAGAATAATTGCATTGACACTTTATATCTGACAGGGCTGCTGATGAAAAGGTCATCGTGTCTACAGCCAACACGGGATAGACTGAGGATCATGGAACTCTTTTTGTGTGACGTAAGTAAACAGGTAAATTATTGGACAGATCTACAAACTTGAACAAAATTGTTGAAACATTCCAGCTTGACACAAAAGCCACATATTTAGTGTTATAATCCTTGATTGTTTCCTTCTCAATTTGTAACTCCCCAACCTCCTCATTGCAATGTTAGAGTTTGTTGTGTTTTTACTTAATTTGAAAGAAAGAACAAACATTACAAATGCTCAATGGGTGTGGGGAGTGGTGGGGTTAAGAGAGTAATGTACAGTAGAGTTGTTGACACTGTGGACATCCAGGAAATTCTAGAAATGTCAAGAATTGAAAATACTAATTCAAAATGAGAGAATACAGATTGAAGAACCATTGAGAAAATTGCCATCATGATGGCAATCAGTATGTGGTGGGTAGATGCACAACTTCAGCTTGCTTAATTACTTTATTCTGTTCAGTACATACGATTTCACCTCCTGCATGCCTTCCCTTTCTGTTCATCCTTTTTACTCTACACTATCCCAGCTGTATATACAGGTAGTAATTTAGTAAGCCTATCTGTCCATAATTGCCGCTCATAGCTCAACCCCTACCTTCATGTGGTACTAATTGTTACGCTTGTGCTTTGCAGCAAGAGTAGAGTAACTGACGGGGCTGTGGGTAAGGAAGGAAAACCTGAAGAAAAAAAAGCTGTGTGGATACGCCACGTCAGCCTGGGAAGACAACTTATCTAGGAGAAGGAAGACTCTGATTCCAAACCCAGGCAGATGGAGCCTGTTAACACAACAGTAAAATCATCAAAGGGAAGGAAAATCGCAACAGAAAACCAACTGGTCCTCCAGGTTATAATAGGGGTTTGGGCGTAGGGCTAATCACCCACCCTATATAAAAACCAACCAAATGCTAAGGTTGGTACATACAACATCGGAGAGAATGAATCATGGGAAAGGAAGGAATTGGTGTAATGAATGAAAATTCAGAAGTGTTGATTTTTGTTGGTTACAGAAACCACAACACAGAATTACCAATGTACTATTTCTTGAGTTAACCATGAAACCTACAAACAATCCACACCTGCACTGGGAACCAAAAGAAAACCACATGACGGGTAGTGGTGAAAGCCTAAGGGAAGCCACCACCTTGATAAAAGAGGTAATGTTAGCTCAAACTAATAGAGGAAGGGGAAGAGACTGAGGAATGAAATAATCGAGACAACAGAGAAGTGTGTGATAGGTTGTTGGAATGTTAGGACACTTTATGAAACAGGCAAGACAGGAATACTGACAGAAGAAATGAGACGTAACAATCTAAGAGTCCTTGGTGTAAGTCAACTAAGATGGACTGGGCATGGAAAACTAAGGACTGCAACAGGAGAACAAATCCAATATTCAGTCAGTGAAGACAAACATGAAAGAGGATTTGCGATAGTAGTAAGCAAAGAAGTGAAAAACAGCTTGATTGAATGAGAACCAATAAATGATAGAATAGTAAGAGCCAGATTCACATCCAAATACACCAATGTGAATATAATTCAAATATATGCCACCACAAATGAAGCAGATATATAGATCGACTGGGAACCAATAAATGATAGAATAATTAGAGCCAGATTCACACCCAAATATACGCCCCCACAAATGAAGCAGGTGTTTTATGAACAACTACAAAGAGTTGTGGAATCAGTACCAACGCATGATATGGTTTTTAGTAAAACCAATTTTAGCATTATGCAAATGCTAAGGTTGGTACAGACAACATAAGAAGAGAACGAATCATGGGAAAGGAAGGAATTGGTGAAATGAATGAAAATGGAGAAATGTTTGTTGATTTTTGTGGTATGAATGAGTTGTGATTGGTGGTACACTGTTCGAGCATAAGGACATCCACAAGTACACATGGATGACTCCAAATGGAAAGTATAGAAACTAGATAGACCATATAGCAATAAATGGAAAGTATAGAAGATTACTTTGTGATACACGTACCAGAAGAAATGCAGACATTGGAAATGACCATGAACTGGTTATAACTAAAGTAAGACTTAAGGCCACTACACACGAACGCGATGCGGCGAGTGATTTTTCAAACAAAATTGAATAAAAGGAAAGGAAAATAAACATTTCCACCTTTTAATTTCAGAGAATTAAGGATCGTCATCGTATGACTATTTAGATGATAACTGAAAATTGATTAAAAGTGTGTTTTATGCCCATTAAAGCAAAATCGCGCCCCACTTAAGCGAATTTCTCCACAGTTTGAACAAAAAAGCATTTCTAGCATATTTTCCAATATCATCAGAAGCCTTAATTGTAAACTTTATCTGTGTTTAAGCAAAAACCATTTTATAATATTTGTTTCCTGTCTGATTATTTAAAAAATTGCTTGCCGTGTCGCTTTCGGTGTGTAACGGCCTTTAAGTTACAACAACAAAATGAAATGAGTAACTTATGAAGTTAAGTGCCAAGTGAGACATGCAAAAATAACCAAAAAGAACTCATTCACAAAATAGGAGAAACAAAAGCATAGATGAATTTTAGAAAAGGCTAAGTGAGGCTCATAAATACACTGCAAAGGAAGTCCTAGGCCACAGAAAAGGTGAAAGCAAACAGTGGTTGTCACCTGACATGTGGAGAGCAATAGAAAAGCATGGTCAGATAAAGGAATAAATCAACAATGCCAAGTCTGAAAGATTAAAAACACCCAGAGGGAAGAATACAGAGTGAAAGATAGAGAAGTCAAACGTAGAGCGAGAGCAGATAAAAGACGGATGGTTGAGGATCTTACAACAGAAGCTGAGGATGCGGCAAGACATAATGAAATGAGCACATTATATAAAATTACCAAGAAACTAAGTGGTAGATGTTATAAGAAAACAGGAGGTGTGATAAACAGCGATGGAGGTTTTGTAACTGAGGAAGAGAAAGTAAAGAAAAGATGACTAGAACATTTCCATGATGATGTAATGACTATCAGAAATGATGTTGAGATAAATGATAGACTAGACCAATTTCTCCACCCTCTTTGATAGGACTAAAACCCTATCCCCTCCCTCCAGCTTACGCATTAAATCAGACCTCTTCCATCTCGGCATCAATCCCACCACTCTCGGCACCTTCTCCTGGCCCACTTTTCTTCCTTGGGCCACCCCCCTCCCTTCTGTCCACCTGGGCCTCTCTACTCATCACAAAGCTCAAACCCATCCTAACCTCTTCATCAATCTCCACAACCAGGTCAAAGACCAACTCTCAAATTACACCTCCATCTATACTGATGGGTCCAAGGAGGGCAACAGGACAGCTGCTGCTGCGGTCATCCAAGACATCGCCCTCAGTAGCAGACTTTTCGACGAGGCCATTCTCCTTGCCCTCAACTTTATTGAGTACTCCCCGCTCAGCCACTTTGTTATTTTCTCCGACTCAAAGGCTGTTCTTACTTCTTTACTCAATCTTAAATGGGATAACCTCACATGCCACCGCCTCCTCCGGAAACTCCTTTCTCCCACCCTCTGCAGGAAAAGTATTCTTTTCTTCTGGATACCCAGCCAGTTGGCATCCCGGTAATGACAGGGCTGATGCAGCCGCTAAGCTTGCTCCTCACCCCTCCCCTGCCCCTTTTCCCAAAACCTCTCTGACATCAAACCGCTTATCGCCTTCCTTGTTCGAGACCGCTGGCAAACCTCATGGAAGTCCCAAATTGATAACAAACTCCACGTCATCCAGCCCACAATTCCGATCAAAGCCACCATCAACAACCTCTCTCATATTGACAGTCTGGAATATGCATTATTAGCGGTGAGGGGATTTGTATAGTTTCCAATGTCTAGTCTGTCATACGGTAAGCAATATTGTTGTATATAATTTTGCTTTAATGTTATACAATTTTCATTTAGCTTGACTTAGCTTGACACACATATATTCTTAAATTGGAAGCTGTATTATAATCCAGGATGTAGTTCTGGGAATGTGTAGGGGTTGGGGGAGGGTACAGATGGGAAAGGGGTTTAATGACATTCCTTTATTGACACTGGCAAGTCAGGGCCTCTCCTTTCTCTGTTGTTCAATTGATAGAGCTAATAGAGGTGTTATACAGAAATTATAGAGACTGTTAGCTTTGACATGTTTTCTGAGTTACTGGGTGATGTAACCATGAGCTTTTTTGTCTTAAAACATCTGGAAAAACTCAAAGATATTTTGAAGCTTGTAGTAAAATGTAAAAATTAACAAAGCAAATGAAAATGTAAGTGCATCTTTTAAAGCTTAAGTAATTTGAAATCATCTGCCGCTACTACTCTATATACTTCCCTCAATAAGCCCATTCTCTATACTAGCTTTGATTAGTCGAGCATACTGTCCTTCCGACAGTTCTTCTCTAGCAATACATTTAAAATTTTCAACAATTTTTTGTCATTGATGGGTATTTGAAACAATCATTTTCTTGATCACATGCAACTGAAAATACTTCAATGGCAATTTTCTGCAGATTTTAGCAATTGTAATATTATTGATAGAAATTTGAGACCTATTTTTAAATCACATGCAGCACCAAAAGTGCCTTTTTAATTTTTTGAAAGATTATTTTATAATTTTGACATTTGTTTTCCTTGATAGATCTTTGAAGCATGTTCCTTTGAACACATCCACCAGCTTCAGTGCTTTGGCAGTTTTTTCTCCATGTTTGTAAGAGGGTGGGAGGAAAAGGAATGTCTGCGGGCTTACATTTCCCTGAGCAGCCATCAACGCATTGCTGAACAGTTAGGTAAGTGACCTTTTACAAGTGGGTTTAGACCAACTTACATAGATATGTAGTCCAAAATTTAGATTGAAACCCTTTCTTAAAAGGAGGGTGGTAGAATTCTATTCACATCCTTCTTTACCAGGGCCGTCTTAAGAATATTTGAAGCCCTTGGGCAAAGCAATATATTGGGGCCCTTAACACTCCTCCTCCCCCTTTCCCCCCGGCATATTCAGCTTTCACCACCAGAGGGGGGAACAACAGAAAATTGTTTTTTTAGAGTCAAAAGTTAAAAAAGAAAACTTAATAACAGTAACCCAAAATAAAGCTATCAAAGAAGGGTCACCGAGTCCGAGTCGGGAGGAGAGGAAGACAAATGTGCAAATTGCCTTCGTTCTATATTGGAAGTTGTTGATATAAAGTCGGGAAATCCCCTTCAGTTTTCTGGATTTTTTTTTTAATTTCCGGCTTGACTTTTTGATGGAAAATTAATCTATTTAATTTGTGTGGGTGTGTGCATGTGTGTGTGGTGAGGGAGGGAGGGGGGAGGATTTTTGCCAGTCTTTAAAAAACGTGGCCTTTTCTAGGAATCTTATCAAGGTTTTGGTCACCCAGGAAATTTTGGCTTTTCCTGAAAGTTTAGTCAGCTTTTGGTTCGTTTGCAGGAATTTCTGACCCGTTTCCTGGACGTTTTGACCACTTTTCGGGAAATTTTACCAAAATAGGCCTATTCATTAATTTTACAATATTTTTCAATTTTATGTTATAACTTCAGTCCTAATTTCACCTCCCAACTGAGAAGTATGTAATGCAATGCGTAAGATCCCAGAGATCCCAGAGGGAATTCACCCCTCTTTCCTGCTTCCTGTGCCTCTAATCTGCTGATCATACTCTTTTGGAGAAAATGAAGAGCAAGATGAAATATGTGCGATATAATTATATTGGCTCACAAGTACATATACGGTTTCTAAATGAATATTGTCCAGTGGAATCATCCAACACTTGCTTGCCCTCAAAAAGACTTTTTACCCAGTAACTATCTGTGAAATTATCCCACTTAGAATAAAAATAATACCGGTTTTTCGAGACAACATTTTCAGATGAAGTTATCTAGAAAATTTTACCAATTTTTTTTGGAAATTAACCAGATTTTTTGCAAATTTGTTGCAGTATGATTTTTCAGAAATTCCGAATTATTCTAGTTTAGTAAATTTTCTCAAGTTTTGGAAAAAATTCTGGCAAGTGCCCCGGCCCTAACCTTCCAGTTATTACGCTGCAACACACACATTCAAAGTAAAAGTTTTTCAACTTGGGGCTGGCAGTAAGACTTTCATTGCAAAAAAATGCTTATAATTGCTTTGAAAGTCAGTGTTTTTGAAAAAGTCATTTTCAATGCACATGAGTGAAAGCAAATTCAACCGCTCCTTCCCCATTGTGCTACGAAGCTGATTCTTTGTCAGTTTCAATCAATCTTGAAAATGAATTCTCCTCTGTACGTGTGGTCACCAGTGCACACTCACCATCATGCACGTGAGGCTGAGTGCGATTTCAACATTGTGAAACACAGACTGAAGAAGGAAAACTGATTTCCATGTTCTTTAATTCATTTGCTTGTTATGAAATAAATCAAAATACACATTTCGATATGCGCCGAAAATAATATGGTATATACAGTATGCGTTCTGTAGTGCTTGAGCGCCGCTGTGCTGGGTCACGAACAAGAAGGGCTCCCAATGGGGCCTTGGTCCAAAGATCAAATGCCAGATCAAACGTTTATTTTGCTCACAAGAGGACCCCAATTTCACATTTACAGCATTGCTTCGTATGTTTTATTATTACTCATTGATATAAACGTTAATTTTCAAATTGATGATATATTTACGGGGCCTCTAAAGTAGCGGGCCCCCGGGCAACTGCCTAGTATGTCCATGCGATAAGATGGCCCTGTTCTTTAATTGATTCTTTTTAAAGAAACTCTTTTAAGGTCAGCCCAACTTGATATCTTTTTTATGTTACACTTTTATTTCTTCTGGATCAAATGTGGTAAGAATATAATGGCAGTTTCTTCTACGAGACCATACTCTTCGGATAATAAGGTGCAAGGAAGGGGAGTTCTTTGGATTTGAATTGTTTGTTGCACTTAAGCCCTCTAAAAACTACAACCCAGGTAACAACATTACCCTCTTCTGTATATTGATCCTCTAACGTCTCCCTCTCTTCAATCTGGGGAGGGGGGGGGCTGCCATAATTGTTTTTTCTGAATAAGACTCACCACTGGGTAGGGTACAAGGGAATTCTTGTTGCACAAACATTTCTTGCTTAAAAGCAAGTTTTTTACACTAATTAAAAAGACAGTTTATTGAATGTTTGCTCATTATTCATTCATTATTTCACAGCTATGAAATATATTCATTCATCTCATCTCTTGCTTGTATTCTTATGCCTTTCTACGTCTTCTGCAGCTTCAGTATTAACAAGTACACCAGGAGCCTTGAGCTGCATCGAGTACAACATCCGGCTCTTCCTTCGTCTTGTGATTCTTGATCGATGTGAATCCTTACAGGATCTGGGAATGTGGATTAATTTCATCCTGAAGCCCTACCCTTTAGTCCATCAAGCCAGATTAATCTACCTTGTGTATGGCCCTGTACTTTCATCACAAAGTGAGTACAATTTGATTCTTCTATTTAAGAAATCAGTGCAGCAGGAGGTAGCAGATGCTGAAGGCAATGCATTTCTACCTCACCCAGATACACTTTAACTTTTATGAAACTACTGTACCATCAGTTACAGATATACATTACTGATGCGAGCAGTTTGACACCAGCACTTTACTGGCACTTTGTAGGCATCTTATACTGGCGCTTTGTACCGGTGCATTTGCTGGCGAGTTAAAAAAAAAAATGGGGGCTATTTTGGTCACCTTTGTAAACCATCGCCACTGCAATATAACTGAGCTTTAATAGGACTTAAACAGTTTAACGAAGTACGGTACAGCTGTACTTTATGTTCTACAAAACAAATTAGTGTACATCTGACCTGAAATTGAGTGATTTGCTTACTTCATTTCTTGATTGCTCGTGATAATCCATGGACTTTTGGAAAGCATGTTAAGTTAAACGGTTAGCAAAACTTTTTTTAGACTTTGAAACAAACAGAAAAAGCTGCGCACTGTTTATCGTAGCGATTGGCAGCTTGCAAGTTGTTAAGACTTAAAAGTTACAGGTACATGTAGGGTCCTGGGAAAATATGTGCAAAGTGCACTTGAAAAAGTAAATAAGAGTGGGAGAATCTGGAACGAAATTAACAAGATTGCAACTTACTCGGATTTCAGATATTATTCTGAATATTTAGTCCTGTTCCAAAAATTGTTTAAAAGTTAAAACACGTTAATAAATAACCATCCAAAGGTAAAGAAACATTTTGTTTATTACTTCTCCATCATAGAAAGAATTGTTTTATGTTTTAAACTGTACATCTGCAAACGCCATTTTCTTATTGTGAAAACATATGCTCCACTTCCATCTTCCAACTTTTGCAATAGCATAACCATCAAAATGCAAAAACTACCAGAAACCAGTGGTACATTCTTTCCAAGAAAAATATCGAATTGTGAAGTGTAGAAATGGTGAAGAAATATTCTGAGTGCGGGAGAAGAGTGATGAGGGCATCTTTAGATTTCATTTTGCAGGGAAACAAATCAAGAGAATGGGGGTGGGAGTGGACAACTTCGGAAATTGATTTTGATGTGTTCTTTTCATGTTGCATTGTTGACTCGCGTATTTCACAGTGCACAACACAACTCAATTCAATTTTTGTTGAAAATCACTTTTTACCACTATCAATTCCAAACTTTCTTAAACAAAACAACTTTTCTGATCATTATCTCTTTAAGACTTTGTTCTTCCATTCATTTTTCATTGGATTTCTGGTTAGATCTTCCAATTTTTTCTTCGTTTCTGGCCTACACCCATCCTCCGCCTAGCCTAATACACACATCGCACCAGGGCTTGTCACCTAGTGCGGGCAGCTCCCAGGCCTTTCCTTACTTTCCCCTCCACCTCCTTTTACACCCGGGTTTTTTCATTTTCTCTTTGCTCCACTGTCCCTCCCTGCCCCCGGAGTATTTTTGACTTCAGTGATTTGTCTTTTTCACCTTCACCCTTTTGTTTCCATCACACTTATGGAAACATCAGACCACAGTTTCTCCCCTCCAACTTCACAACAATCTTTGAAACGCCTCGAGCGACCTTCCCCTCCCCCTCAGCCCCCTTCTTCCCCCTTCCCAGCCCTCCTCCCCTCCTCTCCTTGCAGCTTCCCACCACCCACCACCCTCCCCACCCTGGCCAAAGCTCATCATTGTCTCCTACCCTCCTGGTGACACAGGCCTCAAAACACTCTCCCTGACCACATAAAACTCCTTAGACCTGGAGACCTCCTGATCAAATGTTCCACTTTCACCCAATCAAAACTCCTCTTAGCTTCCACTACCCTCACCAACACCGGATTCAACATCTCCTCCCCCTCACAATTACCTCAACTCCTCCAGGGGAGTCATCTAATGTCCTGATCTTCAGGGACCCCCCCTGAGGAAATCAAAACTAAACTTGAGTCGCAGACCCTCACAGACGTCCGGCAGCTTTCTCTCACCCGCAACAGCACCACAATCCAAACCAGCACCTATTTCTTTGTTCTTTCAACACCCCCGCCCCCTTCTCTATCCACGTTGGCTACCTTAATGTCCCTGTCTTCCCCTATATCCCAATTCCCATTAGATGCCACAAATGCTAAAGATATGGCCACAGCAAAAACAACTGCTGCTCCCAATCCTGCTGTGCCTCTTGCGGCTCCCCATCCCATGATACCACTACCTGCAACAATGAACCCAGCTGCATAAATTGGTCTGGAGATCACCCCGACTCCTCAAACTCGCACCCGAAGTGGCTCAGAGAGAAGGAGCTCGTATCCAGGATTAAAATCATTCAAAATGTTTCCTATCCCACAGCCAGAAAAATATTAAACTTCAAATCCTCAAAATAACTCAGCCAAAATACCCGCACCTGTTCCCAAGTCATCAACCAATCCAACACTACCACCACCACCACCATATACACACAACCCCCACCCCCTCACCCACTCACATTATCTCCAGGGGCATCCAGACCGACATAACCTGGATTGACCAATTTTCCATTCAGGGAAAAACCGCCCCTACCTCTCCCTCTATCCACGCCCATCCCCCCTCTACCTCTTCCTCATCCACCAACACCTCAGGCCCTTCTCACCACCATGCTACATCCCTCCCCCACCCCAGGGTAAACCTTTTCACTAACAATAACACCCCCTTTCTTTCTGCCCAAATGATCTAAACTCTCACAAGATGACCTAAACTTGATGAATAACCAAAGACAGCTCACATAACATCCACAGATCCCCTGCCAACTGACATGGACCACCACAAACCTCAGCATCCTTACCCTCTACCCCCCACCACTCAGACCAAAAAACCCAACTCAACACCAACAGAACCCCCTCATCGATCCAAACCTTTCCAACTCAAAATGCCATCTTCACAACACCAATTCCCCCAGATTGCCCGGCAATGACAGGGGAGACTCCTCAATCAAACTTTCTTCTTTTTTGACCCTCCCCCTCATCGACCACAAACCCTTTCAAAACATGGAGGTTGGACAGTTCCCTCCAGACTCAGGCACCCTCAGTGGTTCTCTCCTCATCACCTCTAATGGCAGACATACAATGGAATTGTCGCGGTCTCTCCGCCAACTTCGAAGAACTAAAACTTCTGATCTCTATATATCTTCAACCCCAGCATTATCTTCCTACAAGAAACCTTTCTCTCTTCCCCCGACGCCATCCCCATTCCAGGGTACATAGGATCTCATTTTATCACCCAAAACGCCAGGAAAGCCTCTGGCGGCTCCTCTATTTACGTCAGAAATGATATTCCCTTGAGCCACATCCCTATCCAGTCTGACCTTCAGGCTACTTGTCGTCTCGCGACCTTACACGAAACCATCACTTTTTGCAGTCTTTACATCCCCCCAACTCCCCTTTACCCCCCTCTTACCTTGACGACCTCATCTCCCAACTTCCTAAGCCCTTCATCCTGACAGGTGAGTTCAATGCACACAACCCCCTTTGGGGTTCCTCTACTGCTACTGTCAGAGGAAAACATATTGAAAATCTCCTGAAGCACCACAACCTTTGCTTCCTTAACAACGACTCCTCTACTTACTTACACCCAGGTACTGGCACTTTCACCAACCTGACCTCTCCATCTGCGACCCCTCCCTCTTTGTTGACTTTTCGGACTGGAGTTTAATGGTCTTCCTGGCTTTGGCTCTGGGAATGCAGAAGTATCTTTAACCTTCCCAATCAACTGGAGATTTCAGCACGCAGACTGGGGCCTCTATTCCACTCTGTGCAACGTCTCCGTCACTAAGGACATCCTTCTCTCCAATCACCCCGTCTCTCTCTTCATACTCATCCATCTTTTCAGCCGAGGCTAAGGCCATTTTCCTTGCCCTTAACTTTATCAGCCACTTTGCCATTTTCTCCGACTCAAAGGCTGTTCTTACTTCTTTACTCAATCTTAAATGGAATAACCTCACATGCCACCTCCTCCTCTGGAAACTCCTTTCTCCCACCCTCTGCAGGAAAAGTGTTCTTTTCTTCTGGATACCCAGCCATGTTGGCATCCCTGGCAATAACAGGGCTGATGCAGTCGCTAAGCTTGCCCTCAACCTCCTCCCTACCCCTTTTCCAAAAACCCTCCCTGACATCAAACCGCTTATCGCTTCCCTTGTTCGTGACCGCTGGCAAACCTCATGGAACTCCCAAATTGATAATAAACTCCATGTTATCCAGTCCACAATTCCGATCAAATCCACCATCAACAACCTCTCTCGTATCGACAAGGTTCATATTACCCGTCTTAGAATTGGTCACACTCACCTCACTCACTCTCACCTCCTTATTGGCTCCCCCCAATCCCTCTGCAACAATTGCCACTGCACCCTCACAATTCATCACGTTCTCCTTGCTTGCCCCCTGTACAACCTTCCCAGAGCTTCCCTCGCTCCCCACAACTCAATTGCTGACTTCTTCTAGAAAAATCCTCTGGATAAAGTTCCTTCCTTCACCATGCTTCCCTCTACAACCATATTTAATTTTCCTCTTTCACCCCCTCTCTACTTTGTTTTTGTTTCACACATGCACCTCCTCTCTTGATCACAGCTTTCTGACTTTTTGTTTTTGAATTTTTCTCATTCTTCCCAAGTTTCTTTTCTTTCCTACCTCTAGAACGATCTGACCTCTCAGGCACAATTTGACCTTCGTTGTCGTGGTGCCGTTAAGTCCTCATCAAACAAACAAACAATTCACCTCCAAACTCCTGGAGGTTGCCAATTACACTATCCCAACTTCCACCTTCACCCCAGAGAACTTCAAACCCTGGTTCACCACCGACTGCAAAAAAACCATCTCTCTTAAGAACAAAGCCCCCCGTCTCTTCAAACCCACCCCACGTGAACCCCAAAACCTTGATAACTTTTGCATTCTCAGCCAATGCTAGGAAGACCATTAAACTCAGCAAAAAGGTCTCCTGGGAAACCTATCTCATCCCTGGATCTCCAGACCGCCCCCTATAAGGTCTGGAATATGATCCGTAACTTCAAAGGGAAAAGCTCCTCCAACAGCATCTCTCACCTCATCTATGACAACACCAATATCACTGACCACAAAGACATTACCGACTGCCTAGCTTCCACTATCGTTAATACCTTCTCAAATGACAATCTTTCTTACTCCTTTCGAAACCAGAAAATCGAGGCTGAAAAGAACCCTCTTAACTTCCAGTCCAACAATGGAGGTCACTTAGAGCACTGCCCTAAGGCTGTGCCTTGGCACCACTCTTTTGTCACACTCCAATCACAACCTGAAACAGTCTCCACGCTCACAACTCATACCTCAACCACATTAACACCATCCGAGGCCAACAATCAACTCCCCTTCGACCCCCTTTCCTCCGATTTCTCCTCCCTCTTTGCACTATTCCTGGCCCACTTTTCCGCCTTGGGCCACCCCTCTTCCTTCTGTCCACCTAGACCTCTCCACTTATAACAAATCTCAAACTCACCCTAATCTCTTCATCAATCTCACAACCAAATCAAAGGCTGATGGCGGCTCTCCTTTACTCCTCCTCAACTTTATTGAGTACTCTCCTCTTAGTCATCCTCACCAATCCACTTAAATGGGATAATCCCCTCCTTCACCAACCTCTTCAATCTCAACAAACGCATCCCCCCACCTTTGGGGATACGGATGCACTCCCACTTCTCCAAAGCCAAAATCAACATTTTCTTGATTGCCAGACACACCATCCCACCTGGACTATCCCCCCCCCCCTCCCTTTTCCAAAGGTTTACCTTGGTCTTTCCTCCTTCACGAAAGCTCTCCACAACCCAGCCTTTTTCACTCCCAAATACTGTCAACTGAGACATTTCCACGACTACTCCTTCTTCCTTTTCACCGACTGCTCCACACAGGAAGGCTCCTTTGCAGCCCACGCCGCCTGTCCTGGCCTCACCCTCTCCTCAAGGTTACCTAACGGCACCTCTGTCTACTCTGCAAAGGCAAAGGCCATCCTCCTAGCCTTAAACTTCATAGAACTCTCTTTCCGCCCCTGTTTTGTCATATTCTCTGACTCTAAATCCGTCCTCACTGGCATCCTCAACATACTTTGGCCCAACCCTACCATTCTACAAATCCTCAACAAACTCCACTCTCTTTCCTCCCTAGGAAAGTAAATTTTCTTTTTCTGGATTCCCAGCCACGTTGGCATCCCTGGCAAGAAGAGAGCTGACAGAGCCGCCAACAAAGCTCTGTCAAATAACATCTCTCCTTTTCCTATTCTACTCTCAGACCTCCGTCTCTTTATCTCCAACTACATCAACAAAACCTGGCAAAACTCCTGGAATCATGAAACCAGTAACAAACTTCACACCATCAAACCCAAAGTCGGGACCAACACCCCTCTGCACAGTCGCAACTGCAGGGAAGACATCGTTGTCACTCGCATCAACTTCGGCCACTCCTTTCTTACTCACTCCCATCTCTTATCCGGCTCCCGTGCCCCTCTCTACCCCACTTGCAACACCAATCTCTCCATCAAGCATATTTTCTTAAGCTGTCCTCTAAACCAGAACTCCAGACCTTTTCTCTCCCCGCTCTCCTCAATCTCAGACCTATTCAAAAATAATTCTTCCTCAAACATCATCAACTTCCTCCGCAACAACAACCTCTTCCACCACATATAATCTCCTCCCCTCTTCCGTTTCTACACCAAATCATACCCCTTTTTTTCACATAACTTTTTCTCCCACACTCAGCCTTTTCCCTCTATCTCCCTTATTAGCCTTCCATCTCCTCACAGTCTTAACTCTTACACCATTATTTATCAATACATTTGACTCTTGACTGTTGTGGTGCTGTTAAACATCAACAAACCAAACCAAATTATCTTTTCAACAATGGAAGTCTGTGTATTTTCAAAACACTTAGGAAGAATGTTTACTTCAAAATTATATATATATATTTTTTTTTTTATTCTTTTCTTTCATGTTTCACTTTTGGAACTAAACCAGATATTACAAAGTTTTTGACATTTCCTAATATTTGGTGGACATATTAACTTAATTTTACCCCAGTTTTTGGAATGCTATATATTTACTTCAAGTTATACCTTACTTTCCATGCTATAAATATGCAATCTGGTCCAATGACCAGATTCTAATGAACTTCACATCGACCTAGCTACCAGCCCAGCCCTGACCTCCATAATACCTCTAATATCCCTCACTTCTTTCCAGTGCGTTGTTGCGTTGTTTTCACAATATCGCTGGAACTGGCCGAAAATTTCTTTAAATATTTACCTGTTTCTAGCAATTATCTTCCTTACAGCTCCTACCATGCAGGTTTTTACGCTGTTTGGCATTTTCTTCTAGCCTTTTCAAGTCATTATGCTGGGCATTTTAACATTTTACCACTAGTACTGAGCAAAGCAGTCGAGATATGGCCAACTTTACACCACTGTTATGATCTCTGTTTCAGAAGAGAGAAACAGAGTCCAGGAGTTTCTGGAATCCTTCCTCTCGTCTTGGCGCAGGACGAACTATGTCAGTCTTAAGGCAGCTCACCTCTCGTTCTAAGAGAACATGATCACTGATCTGTCGTCTCGCCACAGTGGAACTCCCACATGGGTGTGCTCCCCACAGGTGACCAGAGCGATCTGGGCAACATTCGGCCTCCCGGACGTAGGTCAGTCTGCCTCCATGGACGATCGCAAGCTACCGATTCTCTGTGTCCTACCTCCTGACCCGCGGGTTTCGCGGAGTCAACACATTTACTTTTTAGGGGACTCACTGCGTGAGTTACATTTTTCCGCCTGTCGCGTTGGTACTGAGGGTACTAAGCAGGGTGATGTATGACCGGTAGTGCCCTTTTGGCCCAGCCAACTGCAATTTCTGCGCCTTCAGACCTACCAGAAAACGGGGTATGGTGCCCCGTCTGGTGTTGCTTTAAAAGTGCGCAGCTGATGTTCAGCGCTAGAATTGCGTACTTCTTGTCATTACGGAGATTTCTTCACGACTTTCTCACGATGGATCGTCTAAAAGCAATCTCTTAAAGTGGTTGGCAATGTTTATGGAACAAGCAGGTTCAAGGCATGGCCCCTTTCATGGGATAATTCATGCAGCTGTTTGAAAAACGCATGCCACATTTATTCCCTTGTATTTGCTTGACTTACCTTTAATACAAAGTTTGTGTTACCTGCTAACTTTTACTCTTGTGAAGTTACGCGCTGACAAATTTTTTCCTTGGTTTGGGGATTCTGAAATTCGCTTTAGCTAACACATGTTTCGTTCCCAATTGTGTATTTACTAGCTACTTCCATCTGGTGGACGAACCCGGTGAATTTTGTTGCTTATTTAAGATAATACTATGATATCTTGTCCGAATACTCTTTCGATTGGCATGTTTTCCAAGTTTCTTACTCAGGTTCATGCGACGTTTGCCTCAGTTACTGTTAACGGGTATTGACATGTTCGGTTTGACTGTAACTAGGTTTACTATTTTATAGTAATGCCTATTTAGAGGTTTTTACTCTTCGAGAGACTAGTCCTTTGAATAGGATAAAACTAGTGCAAGTATTAGGATTAGACTTGAAAATTGGGCTTTGACCTGAACTCCCTTTCCTTCATTCCTCGGTTGCAATCTGATTGCATATTTATAGCATAGAAGGTAAGGTATAACTTGAAGTAAATTTATCCCACTAAGCTTAGAAATATTTACGAGAGTTATACTTACCTTCTATGCGTCCCGGCCCGCCTCCCCTCTCATTCAGGCCTCGGTGGAATGTTAAGTGAGGTATATATGAGGTATTATGGAGGTCAGGGCTGATGGGCTGGTAAATATGTTTTTAAGGTTGGTTAGAAGTGCGTTAGAATCAGGTCATTGGATCAGATTGCGTATGTATAGCATGGAAGGTAAGTATAACTCTCGTAAATATCCCTGCTATGCTTAGCGGGGTAATTTGGAATAAAACATGATATCTGAGTATTACTTAATCTTGTTTAATTTTATTTAGCTGATCCTTTTAGTTTTTATTCATGTATTCAATTTTCATTTTATGATTTATAAATGGCCACGTCCGCTCCGACTATTGTGGCGTCACAAGCTGAGGCCATGCTTCTTAACTTTTCAGGTGGTAATTTGTTTGTTGAAATTCAATTAAATTGAAAATGAAGGATCATAAATCTTGTTGACACAGGAAATAAAGTACTTTATTTTGCATCAGAAGCCAATTGTGGGAGATGAAAATATTTTTCTGAAAAAAGACTTTAGGAACTTTAATTATGCACAGTAAGGTATGTGCATACCTCATACACAGTAGATCGATGACTTTTGACAAAAGTTGCAGTTGAAAATTTAAACACTCACAGTATGTCTCCTTTGATTAAAACACACTTTGCATGAAAAGTATTACCACGTTTTTAACTTCAGGAGTCTTTATTTTACTGCCTATCACTTTATCGGATCTTTATTGGCGCTTTTTTGGCGCTTTGTAGGTGGCTTATCGGCAGCTTTATTGGCGTTAAATTTATCGGCGCAATTGTCAAACTGCTCGCATTGGTACTGTAGGAACTTGGCCTACATTTCGAAGACAGGATATATTTACTGTTTGTCTGTCTGTATGTTCGTCCGTTTGTCCACATCTATTGTCTGACCACATGCATTGTTCAACTATTAGGGAGCAAAAGATTTCTACCCTTGGAATGGAAATCCAACTATTGTTTTTATATATGGGTCATGTGGTGAAAAGACATCAGGATTTCATGTAGGGTGGGATGTAGGGTGGGTTGTAGGATGGGATGGCATGTGGAACAGAGGATGGGATGACATGTGGAACAGAGGATGGGATGACATGTGGGGATTTGTATGGTTTGCGCTGTCTGGGTTTTAAAGACAGCAGTATTTTTAAGTCAGATACAAATCTGTAGGTCGATCAACGTCCTGAAACTTTCATTAAATTGGTCTGGCTTTTGAAGACAGCAGTATTTTTTTAGTCAGATAAAATTCTGTGGGTCGATCAACATACTGAAACTTTCATTAAATTGGTCTGGCTTTTGAAGACAGCAGTGTTTTTTAGTCAGATAAAAATCTGTAGGTTGATCAACGTCCTGAAACTTTTATCAAATTGGTCTGGCTTTCGAAGACAGCAATATTTTTTTAGTCAATACTTTTATCTGTATGTTGATCAATGTCTTGAAACTTTCATCAAATTTTCAATTGATTATAGTATTTACCTACCAACATACAAGTTGCATAACTTTGTTGCATAATAAAATGGCACCATGTTCAGATATCCTCTTTACTGAGGTTCCCAGGTCCAGGTCGATACTCGATTAGTTCCGTGCTTCCTACAATACATTATTACCTTTTTGAATACTTTCTGCAGGTCTTCTCAACTGGTATCACATGGTCAGCCCCAGCTCCAGTTTGGTCAGCATTGGTTCATTCAATGAACTAGGTATTGCTTTCAAAGCTTTGTTTGCTCATGGCTCATGGAGTGAAGACAGCATCATCAGTGTGTTGGAGGAGCTTTCAGGTAGGTCAAGGCCTACAGGGGCATGACTAGACAAAGAGGACATTTCATTTTCCAAATCATGATCAAAATTGTCTAATTTATCTCAAACTATGATTAAATAACAATTTATCTGGAACTATGATTAAAAAAAACAATTTTTTTGGAACTATGATTAAAACAAAACAATTTTTCTGGAATTATGATTAAAAAAACAATTTATTTGGACCTATGATTAAAAAAACAATTTATCTGGACCTATGAAAAAAAACAATTTATCTGGAACTATGATTAAAAAAACAATTTATCTGGAACTATGATTAAAAAAACAATTTATCTGGAACTATGATTAAAAAAAACAATTTATCTGGAACTATGATTAAAAAGACAATTTATCTGGATCTATGAATAAAAAAACAATTTATCTGGAACTATGAATCAAAAACAATTTATCTGGACCTATGAATAAAAAAACAATTTATCTGGAACTATGATTAAAAAAACAATTTATCTGGAACTACGATTAAAAAAAACAATTTATCTGGAACTATGATTAAAAAAACAATTTATCTGGAACTATGATTAAAAAAACAATTTATCTGGAACTATGATTAAAAAAACAATTTATCTGGAACTATGAATAAAAAAAACAATTTATCTGGACCTATGATTAAAAAAACAATTTATCTGGAACTATGAATAAAAAAACAATTTATCTGGAACTATGATTAAAGAAAAACAATTTATCTGGAACTATGATTAAAAAAACAATTTTTTGGAACTATGATTAAAAAAACAATTTATCTGGAACTATGATTAAAAAAAAAAACCCTTTTTCATAATTTCAAATTTCCTAATTAATCATCTCAATGATTTTTGTGGCTTAACTTTTGGACTGATTTTTTTTTCAAATTGAAAACAAATTGAGTGTATAATTTTTTGTTGTTGAAATTGTTGGCTAAGTAAGAGGAGGGGGGGGGGACTGAGGGAAGTTAGAGGGGATATGTAGTACCAAGACCAAATCTAATGTTATATAGTGAAGACACCTTCATCAAGGTCAATGCATGTCTACACTTTCTTCCAAGGGGCAAAGACATTTAATTCTCCAAGTCATGATGAACATTTTCTTCATCTTCTCAGACCATGATTTAAAGACCTTTTTCTACACAACGTTATTTCAAATTTCCCTATTAGTTATCTCATATTTTGCATTTTCAAATTTTGAAAAGCAACAGTAATGAAAAAGAAAACAAGTCTGTTCATTTACAGACTTGTTCCAGGCATGAAATTTGAACCCTTTTTTGTACCTTCCTGTTTTAAGGGTGTCCAGAAGACTGGGACACAAACAACATTGCCAAGCTGCTTCTGCTGTGTGGTGAAGGAATCTGTCTGAGGGTTCTGGCCAGTAAAGCCATCAATGGCAAGATGGCAGATGTAGCCAACATCATAGTAGCTCTTTCCATGGTAATGAAAATATAATTGTACTTTCCATAGGCTAGGACATATTAACAAGAGTCACTATATCTGTTTACTTCTGATACCATGTAAACATTTTGTGTACTAAAATTGACCTCACTATGTACAGAAATAGGCCACACCCACCATAGCAACGCGGTAACTAGGTGGGGCAAAATAACCTCAAATCTGCAATCATGCATGACCAACGCATTGACATTTACAAGTTCATGTGGCCTGTTGCAAAGTTTTGATCCATTTATTTCACTTCTCTGGATCTTTAGAGATTTTGCAAAAAGAATAAACAAAATTCTGTTTGCTAACCCTTCTGTTTAACTGGAATTGGATTTACAAAGTCCATAGCGGACCCATAGGTGCATTATTTGTTCACTATCTTGTCCTCATTCAGTCTGTTGCTAGGCAAATTCATGCGGTGATTGGTTGAAAAAGTTGTCAATCATCTAACTTAGTGAGATTAATTTTCATGAACAGGTAAATTTTGAAGGTGACTTTGAAACCAAAAGCTGCTAGAGGGGGCCCAAAAAGTTTTGGTAACCACAAAAAATTACATATGTTTATATGCAAAAAGTTTATCTTTGTTTGATTCAATAAGAAGGTAAGATTTGATTTTCTGGGTAAAATGGCTGTTTCAGAGAGCTACACTGTAGGGGAGAATTTTCCACTGAAGTTTTTCAAAGTTCAGACAAAGCTAGACTATGTAGCAGAAAATAGAAGTATATAGGTAGCTCAGTTGGTAGAGCGCATGACAGATGCTGGAGGTACCGGTTTCAAGCCTCCATCAGGTCTAACCCATTTTCCACAGCCATGCAGACAGATACACCGAACATCAAAGTGGAAGTACATCATTTGCAGCTCCTGCTCCTCCATTCAACTGTTGAGAGAAGTGGCAAATGGCCCTTTGAATGGCGGTTTTGTAGGACAGTCACACCCCTCCTGGCTCTCTGAACACTATTCGAGAAGAGCAGCTTAAAAACGTGGTGTTCATTCACTTCTCGTCCTGTCGTATCCTGGCCCAGTCAAGTCCAAGTTTCTGTGGGCTGATTCGTCTGGCTGCAAGATAATTTTTTTTTAATAGTCTTTCATTGTCCCTATTTCAAAACAAAATAAGAAAAGACGCGGAGGCTAGGGGTGTTTCGCCGGGACATTTTACAAATATTTCACGTTAAATAAAGCAACTATTTACAAAATGTCAGATAACTTGAAAATATAAAATAATGTGTAAAGAAAGTAAAGGGATTTTTAGTTCCAATGCAATAGAATCAGGAACCTATGTACAGTATGTGGGTGTATGTGTGTGTGTGAAGCCAAGCTTCGAAGATGTGCCCTATTGTTTTTGGTGATGATGTCATTCATATTAATGAGTGTAAAAATGTAAAGCGTTTAATGTAAAAATCTGAAATACTCATATTTCAATAACCGTTTGTCCGTTTTGTTTCATATTCAGTATAGAAATGTTGTTAGCTAGTGTCAACATGCTCATGGTATAAAAACATCAAATCTCATTAATATGCATAGTGGCCAGGGCTTTAAAGTTGTTTTGACAAATAAAGCATTGGACATTTGACATTGGATTTATGTCCCATGGTCTGCAAATGTGCCATATTAATTTTGGTGTTGATGTCATGCATATTAATGAGTGGGCAGGGCTTAATGTAAAAATCTTGAAATTTTCATATTTTAACAACTGCATGTCTGTTTGTTTCATATGTGGGATGATTATGATATTACCTGGTGTGTACATGTTTGTGATGTAGAAGAGTTGAATTTCAATAATGTGCTTAGTGGGTGGGGCTTGATATGATTTCGCTTAAAAGTGCTTGTAAAAACAGTATCTCAAGAATGGTAAAGTGGATTCATGTCATGTGGTACACAGATAGCCCATGGACTGTAGATGTGCCCTATTGTTTTTGGTGGGATATCATGCATATGGGCGGGACTTACAGTGAAAAAATGATAAATGAGCAACTGTCATATTGGGTATAATAATGTTGGTTATTGTGCACATGCTTATGTTATCAGCAGATGTCATTAATAGGCATTGTGGGTGTAGCTTCATGTGAAAGTGCTAAATGATGTAACACTACACTGTATTTCAAGATTTTTATATTAAGCCCGACCTACTCATTAATATGCATGATATCACCACAAAAAAAAATAGGGCACATCTACAGATCATAGGCTATCTGTGTACCACATAATACATTAATCCAGTTTACTGTTCTTGAGATACCGTGTTTACAAGCTTTTTTCAGCAAAATCATATTACAGTAAATGGTATATCAGATTTATACCATATGTTGTACACAGATGAATCATGGTTTGTACATATGTTCTAATGTTGTGGTAGAGATGTCATGAATATTAATGAGTAGGCAGGGCTTACTTACAAATTCTTGAAATAGGATAAATGAGCAACAATTTTTGCATCATATTTGCTTTTTTTTTAAATGCTAATGTTGTCAACATGCATGGTGAGTGTTTCTTATGAATGAATACCATGGAACAAAATATATGATATGCACTGACACGACAGTTAATACAAATTTTGCAAATCAATCAGCTTAAAAAAGCATTGGAACCACAAGAACTTTTGGTTTAAGTTCTGGTTTTAATTATATTCTGATTGGTAATGCAGATAATCAAGCATGAAAACCTGGCGATGCCATGGCTGGTAAATCTGGTCCACAATATCTGTGCATCACTGAAGACTCTGAGAGATGCTCACAGCTTGCTGGCCACCATACCTGATCTTTACAGGAGTCTTACAGTTAGTCATCCAGGGAGCTTTCAAGATGGTGAGTTAATTTCCTTTAACCTAAATCATAGAAGTGTAAATGGATAATGCTGAGCTCCCAATGACTGCTGTGTTAGCAAATGAAGCCAACATGTATTTGCAACTCACCACAATTATGATTTTCCCCATTGACTCAAATAATAAAGAATTATAAAAGTCACTCTATTTAAAAATTGTTGTTTCAATTTTTACTTTCGCTATTCTAGATGATAGTAAGTCATCAGGAAAAACCCATGTCTTTCTAAGATTTAAATGACTGGTGTAGAAAGTCTGTTGTAAAAAGAGTCATGTCACATCCTCACTTTTCTTAATTGTTAAAGAAAAGGTATGGTCCCATAAATAAATTCAGAAGCGTACGCCGCCATGCTGGAATGTCACATATGGTTTTCTTCATTGATCACCAGAAATCTGCGATGTTATCAATTACACATCCACAGGACCGAACATAGGTGCATGCATTTGTTATCAATAACATCCCAGATTTCTTGCAATCAATAAGGAAAATTGCAAACCGGAATTGACGTCACCAGCACGGCGGCAGCATTCACTTCTGAATTTATTTATGGGAAAATACCTTTCTTTTAATGTGTTGTGTTGAAAATTTTTAGTAACATTTTTTGTTAAATCAAAAATAGTTTTTGTGACCTTTTTTGAAAAACATTTTATGTGGCAACTAATGACTTTACTTGACTCCCTGTAAGTACTCTTCCGACTTAATCAATATTAGTAAATATTTGAATAATATATACAAAAATATAGTTTATATATATATTTTTCTAGTTGCCTCGGGTCTCTCGGCCCTTGTTTTTTTTTCTTCATCATGACGAAATGCTTTTGCCTTGACCTTGACCCTCCCTCCCTCCCTCCCTGGACCATGACAGAACCTCCTGCACCAGTACCCCACACTGTACCAATTGCAAAGGTACCCATCCAGCTAACCATCCCTCCTTCTCAAAAGACTGCCCCACCTGGCTTCAAGAAAAGCAAATAACCAAACTAAAAAACCCTAATCCCAACATCACTTACCCGGAGGCCAGGAAGCAATTTCTCGCTTCTCTCCACGCTAAATCGTCCTACTCGAGCGCAGTCTCCTCTAACACCAATATCGCCCACCCTAGCACAACTAAAACTGACTCACATACCCAAACAGACCTCACCTGGCTCTTCTCACCCAGTCCTAAGCCCATCACCATTGCCAACAACCCATCCACACCCATTACCCAAACCACCTCTACCACCACCACTTCTCTCCCCAACCTTCCTTCCTCGATCCTCTAAGACTCCTGCCATCCCCTACCCTAACACCTCTAATGCCATCAAACTCAAGCCAACCTGGCTAACAGTCATCCAATCAACAAACAACAAACCAAGAAACAACCAATCAACAAACAGCCCACCATCCAAACCCATACATATGACACGGAAGAGAACATGGATTGTTTGATTACCGAACATACTTCTCGTCCAACTTTAAAAAACAACCGCTCCTAAAGAAACACGGACAGATCCAAAGAAAAAATAAGCCATCTCAGACCCAACAGATCTTCCTCAAGATAACCCCCTGCCTCCTTATGGCATGCAACATAAACAATAACATTCACAACATTATACAATGGAACATAAGGAGCCTTATAAGGCCAATTCTGAAAAAATTGACCTTCTGGCCACCACCTTCAACCCGGTCGTCTTCTGCGTACAAGTAATCTTCTTGAAAACCACTGACCATTATTCCCTCAACAACTTCGCTTGCTATCACTAACATCAAGTGAGCGCCGACAGGGCCTGTGGGAGCATCTCCATTATTGTTAGACAAGATATCCCTCACAGCCCTGTTCATGTGCACACAGACCTTCAGGCCATCTGTATACATGTATATTTCCCTCCACAAAACCTTCACTCTTTGCAATATCTATATCCCCCTCCCCAACTCCTAGTTCTCTGATGACTGCAAAACCGCCATCAAGAACAGGAAAAGGGCCCTCAGGAACTTCAAAACTAACCCGACCACCTACAACCTCAATCTCTTTGGCATCAGCTGTGCCAAGGCCAGGCAAACTATCAAGGACAGTAAACCAATACTTGGAACAACTTCATCTCTTCTCTCACCACCAACACCCCCACTAAGAAGATTTGGAAAATGGTTAACAGCTTTCACGGCAGGGTGGGCAAGTCTCCTATTTCTCCTGGAATGGTGACCTTCTCACCGCGAAAAAGGACATTGTTAACTGCCTCGCCGCCTCTTTCAGCAACATCTCGTCCTCGGCCAACTACTCCCAATGCTTTCAAAACCAAAAAAGCTCGCAATGAAGCCTAGAGTATCACCTTTCCCTCCAACAACTCTGAGAGCTACAACACCCTTCTCACCCTTTCTGAATTAAAGCAAGCCATCCACGACGCTGGCTGCACCTCCAAGGGCCCAGATAACATCCCTTGCCAGTTCCTGAAATGCCTCCCCAACATGGCCACCACTACCCTACTCACCATCCTGAACCACATGTGATCTTCACACTCCTTTCCCCCTATCTGGAGGACAGCTATTGTCACCCCCACCCTTAAACTAGGGAAGGACAGTACCGACCCCTCCAGCTATCGCCTCATCGCCCTCACCTGCTGTCTCTGTAAAAGTAGGGAAAGGATCATTAATCAGTGACTAAACTGGTTGCTTGAGACCAACAAAATCCTCTCCCCTCACCAAAGCGGCTTCCGGAAACGTTGCAATACCCTAGACCAGTTAATTACGCTCGACACCGCTATCCGAGAATCCTTTGCAAAAAAGGAACACCTCATTGCCATTTTTTTTGACCTCCAGAAAGCTTTTAAAACTACTTGGAAATACGGCATTATCTGCAAACTTTACACCATCGGCCTCTGAGCCCACCTCCCCATCTTTGATCAAAACTCCCTCTCACCCAGGCAGTTCCAAGTTCGTATTCGCCACACCCTCTCCAACATCTACCCCCAAGAAGAGGGCGTCCTCCAAGGCAGCATCCTCTCTCCCACTCTCTTAAACCTAAGCATTAATGACATTGCAGACAACCTTGGCCCCAACATTAAACGTGCCCTCGTGACGTGGACGACTTCACCATCTTCTACTCCTCCTCTGCAACAATTGCCATTGCACCCTCACAGTCCATCACGTTTTCCTTGCTTGCCCCCTGTACAACCTTCCCAGAGCTTCCGCTGCTCCCCACAACTCAATTGCTGAGTTCTTCCAGAAGATAGACTCCAATTCAGCCTCAACCAGCTGCAAGTCCGGTGCAACAATAGTGGTTTTAAATTCCTCAAAGATAAGACAGTCTACATGCACTTCTGTCATCTCAACAACCTCCACCCCAAACGGAACCTCAAGCTCAACACATCCCAAAAGTTGACCAGACTTAAGTTCCCGGGTCTAACCCTAGACCCCAAGCTCTCCTTCAAGCAACACAACACCAACGTACTTGAAACAGAAATGCTTAACCTCCGTCTCCTCTCCAACACTACTTGGGGTGCGGCCCCCCACGCTCTCCTCAAAATCTTAAGACTTACCATTTGTGCCAAGCTTGACTACGGCAATAATGTCTACTGTGCTGCTCACAGCTCTTACCTCAATCACATCCAAATTGAAGCCCTCAGGCTTTACCTGGGCGCTTACAAGACCTCCCCCATCACCAGCCTTCACGTTGAAGCCAACAAACCCCCTTTCTGCTAAGGTGTTGAAAGCTTAACCTTTTCTACGCTTTTAGAGCCCTCACCAACATCTAAAACCCCGTCCACAATTTCTCCACCCTCTTCGATAGGACTAAAACCCTATCCCCTCCCTTCAGCTTACACATCAAACCTGACCTCCATCGTCTGGACATCAACCCCACCACTCTTGGCACCTTCTCCTGGTCACTTTTCCACCCTGCCCCTTTCATCCACCTGGACCTCTCCACTCATCACAAATCCCAAACCCATCCTAACCTCTTTATCAACCTCCACAACCAAAATAAAGACCAACTCTCTAAGTACACCTCCATGTACACTGATGGCTCCAAGGAAGGCAACAAGACAGCTGCTGCTGCCGTCATCCAAGAAATCACCCTCAGTAGTAGGCTTCCCAACTACTCATCCATCTTCTCGGCTGAGGCCAAGGCCATCTTGCTCGCCCTCGACCTATATTGAGTGCTTCCCGCTCAGACACTTTGCCATCTTCTCAGATTCCAAGTCTGTTCTTACTTCTTCACTCAACCTCAAATGGGATAACCCCACATCCCACCTCCTCCGCAAACTCTTTTCTCCCCCGCAAACTCTTTTCTCCCCCGCAACCTCTTTTCTCCCCCGCAAACTTTTTTCTCCCCCGCAATCTTTTTTCTCCCCCATAAACTCTTTTCTCCCCCGCAAACTATTTTCTCCCCCGCAAACTATTTTCTTCCCCCAATCCCCCCTCTGCAAAGAAAGTATTCTTTCCTGGATACGCAGCCATGTTGGCATCCCTGGCAATGACAAAGCTGATTCATTTGCTAAGCTTGCTCTTAACCTCCCCCTACACTCTTCCCCAAAACCCATTTTGACATCAAACCGCTTATCGCTTCCCTTGTTTGTGACCACTGCCAAACCTCATGGGACTCCAAATTGAAAACAAACTCCACAACATCCAGCCCACCATTCCAATCAAACCTATAATCCACAACCTCTTCGGAATAGACGTCCACATTACCCGCCTTAGAATAGGCCACATCCACCTTACCTCCTTACTTGCTCCCTCACCCCTCTACAATAATTGCCATTTCCCCTTCACCGTCCACCATATCCTCCTTGCCTGCCCTATGTACAACCTCCCAGAGCTTCTTTCATCCCTCACAACTCCATAGCTGAGCTCTTCCGGAATAAGCCCTGAATAAGATTATCTCCTTCCTCCATACCTCCCTCTACAACCATATTTAATCCTCTTCCCCCATCCCTCTACCTACTTTCACCTTTTTTTACACCTGCTCTTCCTATTTTGGTCCAAGCTTTCCTGCTTATTAGTTCCCGTCCTTCTATCAGACTTCTATTATCTTTTTTTCCCCTTTCTCTGGAATGATCTAACCTCTCAGGTACAATTTGACCCTTGTTGTCATGGTGCCATTAAGTCTTCATCAAACATCAGTTGGAATTTTCCTCTGGGCTCACTTTGGGCAAGAAGTGGGTAGTATTGGATTCACTTTTCTAGGCATGTCACAGATCGGGTATGCTATGCCATGATTTATAGCAGGGGTGCCAAAATGTTTTGAAGTTGTGGGGCCAAAACAAAATGGCTGCCGTATGTCTGGAGTTATTTTTCCTGAAAATTGGGGCCAAGACCTAATTTTTCAAATGTTGGAGGGGGGGGGGGTGTTGTTTTGGGGGGGAAGGGGGCTAATGGTTGTTTCTGAGAACTTTGGAACTTACTAAGAAAAATATTAGGTTGATTCTTTATTTATTTTATATCAGAATTCTTCTCATTGCAGGGAATTTGACACACATCAATCACATTGCAGAATCCCAAGCAGAGCTGATGAAGGAGCTGCTTATCAGAAGCTTCAGCAATACCAGGCTCAAATGACAAGGTCATTGATCTCAGGTCATAGGTCACTCAACCTTATTGAGTATTCCTCTTTATGTTTTAACCATCAGTTGTTGCAGTACTGGCTTTAGTGTACAGGAGAACTTGACCCAGTTTTTTCAAATGCTGAATTTTTCAAATTTTTATTGGCCTGTTTTGCCAAAGTGATCAAATGTTATTGTGTATGAATCTTGAATAACTACTTGGTATAATTATTGGTGTCGGGGAAGGTTTCATGCTCTCCACGTGGGTCACAAAGCTTTGCTGAATATTTTATACTCTCAAGAAAACTGCACCCTGATGTTTCAATTTACTGCCCCTTTTAAACCAGAATGGGTTGCAGAAATTAACGGGAGAATTGACAAAGGTTACATAATTATTTAATGAAGTGGTCTACAATCCTGAACAAAGTCGCCACCCATTTCCTTCCTACCATGGATTTACAAATCAAATATCACCATGACAACCAAATATCAGATCAGGGTGACCAAAATTTGTGTGCAGTTTGTATTAAACACATACACGTAAATTCTCAGGGTAACCTGATATTCTTTCTGGACAGTGACCAGTAAGCAAGTTGCCTTCTGGTTGTAGTTTAATATACAGTGGTTAATATGCACAGGTTAGTGTGGAAAAGTTTGCCTTGCTAGTTAAATTCTAAAGCTTTATGTCTGCTACATGTAGACTTGATTTGAAGGCTTTGATATTAGTTAGTGCATTGGTATGTGGCAGGAACATATTCCATTCCCTAACCTGGGGAACAATGAGTACTAATATCACAATTTGTTGAATGGTGGCGATGTTATTATATGAGTGCTGGTGTTGTGCCTTCTATGCCTGTTATTTACAGTCTGGAGCTGCATGTTAGAGAAAGACTCCTGTTATGGAATTCCTTGAAAAAAGCTTAAGCGAGTCAAAGTTTTTTTCCCGACTTCAAGGAGTTCCTTGAGTTCAGACAGCATGTCTGGCTGTGGTGCTGTAGCATGTCCGGCTGTGGTGCTGTAGCATGTCTGGCTGTGGTGCTGTAGCATGTCTGGCTGTGGTGCTGTATCATGTCTGGCTGTGGTGCTGTATCATGTCTGGCTGTGGTGCTGTAGCATGTCTGGCTGTGGTGCTGTAGCATGTCTGGCTGTGGTGCTGTAGCATGTCTGGCTGTGGTGCTGTAGCATGTCTGGCTGTGGTGCTGTAGCATGTCTGGCTATGGTGCTGTAGCATGTCTGGCTGTGGTGCTGTAGCATGTCTGGCTGTGGTGCTGTAGCATGTCTGGCTGTGGTGCTGTAGCATGTCTGGCTGTGGTGCTGTAGCATGTCTGGCTGTGGTGCTGTAGCATGTCTGGCTGTGGTGCTGTAGCATGTCTGGCTGTGGTGCTGTAGCATGTCTGGCTGTGGTGCTGTAGCATGCCGGTTATGGTGCTGTAGCATGTCTGGCTGTGGTGCTGTAGCATGTCTGGCTGTGGTGCTGTAGCATGTCTGGCTGTGGTGCTGTAGCATGTCTGGCTGTGGTGCTGTGGCATGTCTGGCTATGGTGCTGTAGCATGTCTGGCTATGGTGCTGTAGCATGTCTGGCTGTGGTGCTGTAGCATGTCTGACTGGTGCTGTAGCATGTCCGGCTGTGGTGCTGTAGCATGTCTGGCTGTGGTGCTGTAGCATGTCTGGCTGTGGTGCTGTATCATGTCTGGCTGTGGTGCTGTATCATGTCTAGCTGTGGTGCTGTAGCATGTCTGGCTGTGGTGCTGTAGCATGTCTGGCTGTGGTGCTGTAGCATGTCTGGCTGTGGTGCTGTAGCATGTCTGGCTGTGGTGCTGTAGCATGTCTGGCTGTGGTGCTGTAGCATGTCTGGCTGTGGGTGCTGTAGCATGTCTGGCTGTGGTGCTGTAGCATGTCTGGCTGTGGTGCTGTAGCATGTCTGGCTGTGGTGCTGTAGCATGTCTGGCTGTGGTGCTGTAGCATGTCTGGCTGTGGTGCTGTAGCATGTCTGGCTGTGGTGCTGTAGCATGCCGGTTATGGTGCTGTAGCATGTCTGGCTGTGGTGCTGTAGCATGTCTGGCTGTGGTGCTGTAGCATGTCTGGTCTTGCTGTGGCATGTCTGGCTATGGTGCTGTAGCATGTCTGGCTATGGTGCTGTAGCATGTCTGGCTGTGCTGCTGTAGCATGTCTGACTGGTGCTGTAGCATGTCTGGCTGTGGTGCTGTAGCATGTCTGGCTGTGGTGCTGTAGCATGTCTGGCTGTGGTGCTGTAGCATGTCTGGCTGTGGTGCTGTAGCATGCCGGTTATGGTGCTGTAGCATGTCTGGCTGTGGTGCTGT
>JAIGNY010004303.1:47500-82500 GCA_020152595.1 Chiridota heheva
TTGAAGATTCCACAGTGGGTTGAATAGTGACTGGTACAGTAAGTCTAATTCAATTGTGTGATGTTATTATTGTTCCCAATGCAATTCTTATATTAACACTTGAATTATTGGAAATTATATTGTTTAATTATTGGGATGAGATAAAACATAAACTTTGCTCATCTATTCCTTTACCTTGCACTCTAAATAAGAGGAAAAATGTGAAATTAATTTTCATAGAATGACATAAAAATTGTTTTGGATCTGCAAGTGTGACATCACACTACATTGGTCACTTTTTAACACATTGGTGAAATGTTTCAAATGCAATAAGTGAAAAAAACATTCCTTTACAGGATTAGTTCAGTGGTTCTTTTACATATTTGTTCCTTTAACATCTTCACTAACATAAGTGAAAATTCATAGGATTATTTCTTAGAGAATTAGTTCAGTGGTCAAGCAAGTCCATCATATATTAAAAGGACTTCAAAAGAAACAAAATAGTAAAGAAAGCATTTAAAAATCTTATTCGGTTTAGGAGATATTCACTTTTTGACTATTTGAATTATTTTTCCTAAAACTTTCTTTAGGTAATAAAGTATAATTACCCTTGAGAGATTCAGTTTTACTACTTTCCTGACATATCAAATGGTTTTAAGCGTTAAAATTGCAGGAAAAAATATACTAGAATACATAAAGACTGAGGAATCTGAGGCTATGACATCACAACTAGTCTTGATTTCAGTCTTTTCTACCCAAATGGTTCAGAACTTTAAACTTAGATATCTCCTTAACAGAATAAGGGTTTTGAATGCTTTCTTCAACATTTAGTTTTTATTGAAGTCTTTCTTATGGACTTGCTTGGCCACTGAACTAATCTTTTAAAGAAAAAAAAAAAATTGTTTTGGTAAAATAGATATAAGTTGATGACATCCATAGGTTGATTTTTGTTGAAATGTTATATTTGCTACCTTGCATTTTAATATAAAAACAAGATTTTTGTTGTTTTTAATCTTGATCAGTATTACAACATTGCAATATTATGTTTTACATTCCACACAATTCTTTTATAGTATTTGTATTACCTTTATATTTTGTCAGAAAGTTGTAAAATTAAATTTGGAGCCAGTGAGATGAATAAATGTTTTTTTTTTTCAAGTGGAGGGAATGAGATGTTTGTTATGAATAAACACTAATGGAACCTTTCCTTTATAATTATGTTCTTTTCATTTTATTCACTTCATGTTTACATTTTTGACTACTAGGGGACAGGTAGAACTCACCACACACAGGGTATGAGAGCAAGGGAGCAAAAGTACCCAAAAAGCGAAAAGGAAAATAAATCTTATTAACACAAGGAGATGAGGAGGAGTCGGTTGAGCCTACAACTGAGATGCAGGAGGATCCACTTTCCAGAGTCTCAACAAGATTTAACCAGTGTAGAGGATGGTCATCTGCATCCCACCATCATTTCTGTTAGAAATAGTGGCCAATGGTGACACTCACTGGATGAGGGAGTGAAGCTCACTGGATGAGGGGGTGAAGCTCACTGGATGTGGGGGTGAAGCTCACTGGATGAGGGGGTGACGCTCACTAAATAAGGGGTGACGCTTACTGGATGAGGGGGTGACACTCACTGGATGAGGGAGTGAAGCTCACTGGATGAGGGGGTGAAGCTCACTGGATGTGGGGGTGAAGCTCACTGGATGAGGGGATGATGAGAGGGTGACACTCACTGGATGAGGCGGTGGCGCTCACTGGATGAGGGGGTGACGCTCACTGGATGAGGGGGTGACGCTCACTGGATGAGAGGTGACGCTCACTGGATGAGGGGGTGGTGCTTACTGGATGAGGGGGTGACGCTCACTGGATGAGAGGGCGCTCACTGGATGAGGGGTGGTGCTTACTGGAGGAGGGGGTGACGCTCACTGGATGAGGGGGTGATGCTCACTGGATGAGGGAGTGAAGCTAACTGGATGTGGGGGTGAAGGCAATGGATGAGGGGGTGACGCTCACTGGATGGGGGTGAAGCTCACTGGATGTGTAAAGCTCACTAGATGAGGGATGACGCTCACTGGATGAGGGGGTGAAGCTCACTGGATGAGAAGTGATGCTCTCTGGATGAGGGGGTGACGCTCTCTGGGTGAGGGGGTGACGCTCACTGGATGAGGGGGTGACGCTCACTGGATAGGGGGGTGATGCTCACTGGATGAGGGGTGACGCTTACTGGATGAGGTAAAGCAATACTCTACATTGGTATTATCGGAAGAGGATGCTTGATAAGAAACTACTCTTACTGCTGATAAGTTGGAAGGTTATAAGTTGTTTCAGAAAAACAAAATTAAAACTTAAGATTCCATAATATGCATCCTTGACGTTATATTCACAAGTCAATATACTCTTAAACTTTTAAATGTTTATTCACATACAGTACCACAACCGACCCTTCTATTACCAAAATAAGCCCCTATTTGTAAGACTGGAATCTTTCCCAAGAGATTAGATGGGAAAGAAGGGGGGAGGGGGTATGATGTAAATAGTAAGCAAACATGATCTTTTCAGCTTTAAAGGAGACATAGTCTGATACAATCATTATTTCATATGATAGGATACAAATCTTAACCAGCTACCAAAAACAGCAAGTCAAAATTTTATTTCTATAGTTATTCATGTTTGAAGTTAACACATGGAGGCTGCCATTTTGTTCAATTCTGTATCGAAATATCGTGCATGATGACATAATTTCCCCAATAGAGACATAAGGAATTTAATGTATATCTTTATAAATGTGATTAAAGTTTTTATTCCAAAGTGATGTGACACAAAGTTTTGACAGAATGTTATGTTAATTTCATGTGTACACAAAAAATTCCTTGACCCTTACAAAAGAAAAACAATTTTTCATCAGATAGAAATCTTGAGGTAGATTATAAAGAAATACAAAGCATTCCAACATCCTGCTGGGCTGATGACATCATAATCTGCATGTTTGAAATCAAAACGGCAGCTCCCATGGTACTATTTAGTAGTAGAATTAAAGTTGTTAATAATTATACAAATTGTGTTAAATTGC
This sequence comes from Chiridota heheva, assembly GCA_020152595.1. Classification (NCBI taxonomy): domain Eukaryota; kingdom Metazoa; phylum Echinodermata; class Holothuroidea; order Apodida; family Chiridotidae; genus Chiridota; species Chiridota heheva. The sequence continues at coordinate 50,553 of JAIGNY010004303.1, forward strand.
TTTAGGGGATATGAAACTTGGTCAGAAAAAGTTGTTATTTCTATCATATGAAATGAGGTTTATGTCAGACTTAATGTCTCCTTTAACACTTTGGCAATATTTTGTACCCTATAATATATTCAAACTTTTATTATAAAACATTTTATTAAAGCTCTGTTGAAAAGAGAGAGCTTCTTTTCTTTGAAATAACACTGGTGTAACTTTTCAAACTCACTATCGTTAAAAATAATTAGCAAGTAATTAAGACTGATTTGAACATTCACATTAAAAGTTATTAATGTACCGAAAGTGTGTTTGAATATTCTTGAGACTAAAGAAAAATGTGACCTCCCATTTTGGACGAGTGCTCCTTAAATCATTATTCTATTTGCAAGACTTGATGAGCGCACACATGGGCCTTTGGCCAAATGTTTGCCTGATATTGGAATAACCATTAACTATGACAGCATTAAGCCATCTTAATCCATTCGGAATCTTGGTGTTGTAATTAGACTCAACAAAGTCCTTATCTTGCCAGGTTGACAATTTACGCTGTTCTACAGTATACTATTTCATATCAGAAACCACTGGAGGATCCGCAGATTTATTGACAGTAACACTTGCCATCATGTTGTCAGAGCATTAATTACATTACAAGACTAGATTATTGTAATGCTCTTTTTATAGTCTTATCCCACAAAGACATGACTCGCCTACAAAATAGCGCAGCCCGGTTAATCTTTGGTGTTTGAAGAAGGACAGATGCAGATCCTTTACTTCATACCCTTCACTGGCTACCAGTATCCGGTCACATACCCTTCACTGGCTACCAGTATCCAGTCACATACCCTTCACTGGCTACCAGTATACGGTCACATACCCTTCACTGGCTACCAGTATCCAGTCACATACTCTTCACTGGCTACCAGTATCCGGTCACATACCCTTCACTGGCTACCAGTATCCAGTCACATACTCTTCACTGGCTACCAGTATACGGTCACATACCCTTCACTGGCTACCAGTATCCAGTCACATACTCTTCACTGGCTACCAGTATACGGTCACATACCCTTCACTGGCTACCAGTATCCGGTCACATACCCTTCACTGGCTACCAGTATCCAGTCACATACCCTTCACTGGCTACCAGTATCCGGTCACATACCCTTCACTGGCTACCAGTATCCAGTCACATACCCTTCACTGGCTACCAGTATCCGGTCACATACCCTTCACTGGCTACCAGTATCCGGTCACATACCCTTCACTGGCTACCAGTATCCAGTCACATACCCTTCACTGGCTACCAGTATCCGGTCACATACCCTTCACTGGCTACCAGTATCCGGTCACATACCCTTCACTGGCTACCAGTATACGGTCACATACCCTTCACTGGCTACCAGTATCCGGTCACATACCCTTCACTGGCTACCAGTATCCAGTCACATACCCTTCACTGGCTACCAGTATCCGGTCACATACCCTTCACTGGCTACCAGTATCCGGTCACATACCCTTCACTGGCTACCAGTATCCGGTCACATACCCTTCACTGGCTACCAGTATCCAGTCACATACCCTTCACTGGCTACCAGTATCCGGTCACATACCCTTCACTGGCTACCAGTATCCGGTCACATACCCTTCACTGGCTACCAGTATCCGGTCACATACCCTTCACTGGCTACCAGTATCCGGTCACATACCCTTCACTGGCTACCAGTATCCGGTCACATACCCTTCACTGGCTACCAGTATCCGGTCACATACCCTTCACTGGCTACCAGTATCCGGTCACATACCCTTCACTGGCTACCAGTATCCGGTCACATACCCTTCACTGGCTACCAGTATCCCGTCACACACCCTTCACTGGCTACCAGTATACGGTCACATACCCTTCACTGGCTACCAGTATACGGTCACACACCCTTCACTGGCTACCAGTATACGGTCACATACCCTTCACTGGCTACCAGTATCCGGTCACATACCCTTCACTGGCTACCAGTATCCGGTCACATACCCTTCACTGGCTACCAGTATCCGGTCACATACCCTTCACTGGCTACCAGTATCCAGTCACATACCCTTCACTGGCTACCAGTATCCGGTCACATACCCTTCACTGGCTACCAGTATCCAGTCACATACCCTTCACTGGCTACCAGTATCCGGTCACATACCCTTCACTGGCTACCAGTATCCAGTCACATACCCTTCACTGGCTACCAGTATCCGGTCACATACCCTTCACTGGCTACCAGTATCCAGTCACATACCCTTCACTGGCTACCAGTATACGGTCACATACCCTTCACTGGCTACCAGTATCCAGTCACATACCCTTCACTGGCTACCAGTATCCGGTCACATACCCTTCACTGGCTACCAGTATCCGGTCACATACCCTTCACTGGCTACCAGTATCCGGTCACATACCCTTCACTGGCTACCAGTATCCAGTCACATACCCTTCACTGGCTACCAGTATCCGGTCACATACCCTTCACTGGCTACCAGTATACGGTCACATACCCTTCACTGGCTACCAGTATCCGGTCACATACCCTTCACTGGCTACCAGTATCCCGTCACACACCCTTCACTGGCTACCAGTATACGGTCACATACCCTTCACTGGCTACCAGTATCCAGTCACATACCCTTCACTGGCTACCAGTATCCCGTCACACACCCTTCACTGGCTACCAGTATCCGGTCACATACCCTTCACTGGCTACCAGTATCCAGTCACATACCCTTCACTGGCTACCAGTATCCGGTCACATACCCTTCACTGGCTACCAGTATACGGTCACATACCCTTCACTGGCTACCAGTATCCGGTCACATACCCTTCACTGGCTACCAGTATCCCGTCACACACCCTTCACTGGCTACCAGTATACGGTCACATACCCTTCACTGGCTACCAGTATCCAGTCACATACCCTTCACTGGCTACCAGTATCCCGTCACACACCCTTCACTGGCTACCAGTATACGGTCACATACCCTTCACTGGCTACCAGTATACGGTCACATACCCTTCACTGGCTACCAGTATACGGTCACATACCCTTCACTGGCTACCAGTATCCAGTCACATACCCTTCACTGGCTACCAGTATCCAGTCACATACCCTTCACTGGCTACCAGTATCCCGTCACACACCCTTCACTGGCTACCAGTATACGGTCACATACCCTTCACTGGCTACCAGTATACGGTCACACACCCTTCACTGGCTACCAGTATACGGTCACATACCCTTCACTGGCTACCAGTATCCAGTCACATACCCTTCACTGGCTACCAGTATCCGGTCACATACCCTTCACTGGCTACCAGTATCCGGTCACATACCCCTCACTGGCTACCAGTATCCAGTCACATACCCTTCACTGGCTACCAGTATCCGGTCACATACCCTTCACTGGCTACCAGTATCCAGTCACATACCCTTCACTGGCTACCAGTATCCGTCACACACCCTTCACTGGCTACCAGTATACGGTCACATACCCTTCACTGGCTACCAGTATCCGGTCACACACCCTTCACTGGCTACCAGTATCCGGTCACATACCCTTCACTGGCTACCAGTATCCAGTCACATACCCTTCACTGGCTACCAGTATCCCGTCACACACCCTTCACTGGCTACCAGTATACGGTCACATACCCTTCACTGGCTACCAGTATCCGGTCACATACCCTTCACTGGCTACCAGTATCCGGTCACATACCCTTCACTGGCTACCAGTATCCAGTCACATACCCTTCACTGGCTACCAGTATCCCGTCACACACCCTTCACTGGCTACCAGTATACGGTCACATACCCTTCACTGGCTACCAGTATCCGGTCACACACCCTTCACTGGCTACCAGTATCCGGTCACATACCCTTCACTGGCTACCAGTATCCGGTCACATACCCTTCACTGGCTACCAGTATACGGTCACATACCCTTCACTGGCTACCAGTATCCGGTCACATACCCTTCACTGGCTACCAGTATCCAGTCACATACCCTTCACTGGCTACCAGTATCCGGTCACATACCCTTCACTGGCTACCAGTATCCAGTCACATACCCTTCACTGGCTACCAGTATCCGGTCACATACCCTTCACTGGCTACCAGTATCCGGTCACATACCCTTCACTGGCTACCAGTATCCCGTCACATACCCTTCACTGGCTACCAGTATCCCGTCACATACCCTTCACTGGCTACCAGTATCCCGTCACATACCCTTCACTGGCTACCAGTATCCCGTCACATACCCTTCACTGGCTACCAGTATCCCGTCACATACCCTTCACTGGCTACCAGTATCCGTCACATACCCTTCACTGGCTACCAGTATCCCGTCACATACCCTTCACTGGCTACCAGTATCCCGTCACATACCCTTCACTGGCTACCAGTATACGGTCACATACCCTTCACTGGCTACCAGTATACGGTCACATACCCTTCACTGGCTACCAGTATCCCGTCACACACCCTTCACTGGCTACCAGTATACGGTCACATACCCTTCACTGGCTACCAGTATACGGTCACACACCCTTCACTGGCTACCAGTATACGGTCACATACCCTTCACTGGCTACCAGTATCCAGTCACATACCCTTCACTGGCTACCAGTATCCAGTCACATACCCTTCACTGGCTACCAGTATCCGGTCACATACCCTTCACTGGCTACCAGTATCCGGTCACATACCCTTCACTGGCTACCAGTATCCGGTCACATACCCTTCACTGGCTACCAGTATCCGGTCACATACCCTTCACTGGCTACCAGTATCCAGTCACATACCCTTCACTGGCTACCAGTATCCGGTCACATACCCTTCACTGGCTACCAGTATACGGTCACATACCCTTCACTGGCTACCAGTATACGGTCACATACCCTTCACTGGCTACCAGTATCCAGTCACATACCCTTCACTGGCTACCAGTATCCAGTCACATACCCTTCACTGGCTACCAGTATCCGGTCACATACCCTTCACTGGCTACCAGTATCCGGTCACATACCCTTCACTGGCTACCAGTATCCGGTCACATACCCTTCACTGGCTACCAGTATCCGGTCACATACCCTTCACTGGCTACCAGTATCCCGTCACACACCCTTCACTGGCTACCAGTATCCGGTCACATACCCTTCACTGGCTACCAGTATCCGGTCACATACCCTTCACTGGCTACCAGTATACGGTCACATACTCTTCACTGGCTACCAGTATCTGGTCACATACCCTTCACTGGCTACCAGTATCCGGTCACATACCCTTCACTGGCTACCAGTATCCCATCACATACTCTTCACTGGCTACCAGTATCCCGTCACACACCCTTCACTGGCTACCAGTATCCTGTCACATACCCTTCACTGGCTACCAGTATCCGGTCGCAATACTTTCAAGGTTCTGTTATATGTCTACAAAATTACAAATAGCCAAGCTCCTGATTATCTCAAAGATTTTATTGGTTTTTACAAACCTGCCTGCACACTAAGATTCAGCAACAATATTACACAGCTTAACATTCCACCATCTCATTCTGCTATTAGAGATAGAACCTTTCCCGTTACTGCTGCCAGATCATGGAACAATCTACCCACTAAGATCAGAACTGCTTCTTTCATTTGTGTATATTAAAGACTCATCTCACCTTGTATTTGTATTACTCTGTAAGTGCCAAGGTACAGTACTTTGGTGAATGGCTTATTCTAACTGCCAGCTATTATTATTATTAAGTAAGACAAGTGCATCCAAAATGTGGCGTTATTGGGCATATCAGATTGCCCTTTTTCATGATTTTAAGGCATCCAACATTTTAAGCAATTTTGAAACTATTAAGCAAGCTAGATAAAGTATTGCTGCTTAACAACTGTACTTTGCTTTTTCCCCGACCCCCTGGATATCTGACCACTCACTATTATTATAATAATAATCGTATTGCTTATATAGCGCTTTAGACTGTCATAGACTGTATCAAAGCGCTTTACAATTATTACCCTGGTCACTGGGCCTTAACTCTCCTGAAACTTTCTCACTCCCTGGGAGTCACAAGCCCCGTTTTATCAGCAGCCATATACAGGCGCGGGCTCCAAACACATAGAACTGTCACAGCCCTCACAGGTACCCATTACAGCTGGGTGGACTGAAGCAATGAAGATAAAGTGTCTTGCTCAAGGACACAACACACTGGCCTGGCCGGGAATCGAACCCAGTGCCTTCCACACCAGAGCCCGACGCCTTAACCACTAGGCCACTGTGATCCACTGGCTCCCCATTCAGCAACGAATTGATTTCATAGTCCTTGTCCTTGTGTACAAATCCGGATCCAGGCAGCTTCGCTCTACATCATTAGCACCACCATTTATTGAACTCAGCCCACAACATTTGCAAATAGATCTTTTTCATGTCATGTTCCTTGCATCTGGAACCTACCTCTTCCCAAACACGTCAAACTTGCTAATCCTCTTGTTATTTTTGTTAAAACAACATCTTTTTCAAGTCGCCTACCATCAATAGCTTGTTTGCTTTGTTTAGTAGTGTTTTACTAGCCTGAGTGTGGTGTATTTTCAATGATCATATTTGTGTTTTACTCAAACACACAACAGCATGAGAAGACAGATTTATTTTGACGTTTGTCGCAAACCTTTATTGAAAGTTAACATTAGCAACAGGGCTTCTGCTTTAATCTACATGTAATTCGTATGCAAGGCTAAGTAAAGATACCCTGAGACAATGTTAGCTAGATTGCTTGAAAATCATGAAAAAAGATATAATTTTTACCAAAATCCAAAATTGATTCATGTGTATATTTTCCAAATTGAGGTCAAAGTTATTTTTCAAAATAAATATGCAAATTTGTAATGCCACCCCAATTAAATAGAATTCAATTTCTATGGAAATCCATTGTCTTGCATAGTAATCGTTCAGTGGTCACACAAGTTCATCTTATACGATAGAGGACTTAAAAAAACAAAATGGTGAAGAAACTACTTAAATACCTTATTCCACTAAGGAAATCAAAATCTAAAAGTAATTTCTCATTTGTATAGAAATGTCGAGTTGGGAAAGTCTATTATAAAAGGTTGGCATACTCATCTTCAATTTCTTTACAATCGTAAATACATTTAATGAAATAATTTGAATTTATAACTAATTTAATGCCTTTTCTTCATACTTAATGCCTTACTAGAATCTATTTTACTAATTTCCTGATATCAAATGATTTTTAAGCCACAAAATTTCAGCCTGAGAAGAAAATATAATAGAATACATAAACACTTTGAAGAATGTGAGGATGTGACATCACAACTAGTCTGATTTCAGTCGTTTCTACACAAATGAGATAGAACTTAATACTTAGATATCTCTAAATCTGGAGGTGCAGTGGCTCAGTGATTAAGGAGTCTTGCTCATATGCGAGAGGTTGATTTCTTCTGCGAGTGCTGCATTGTGTCCTTGAGCAAGACACTTTGTTCCATTCCACTCAGCTTAAAAAAATGAGTAGCCAGCATTGCTGGGGAGTTAACCTATGATGGACGGGAGTCCCATCCAGGGGGAGTCATGTGCTCTCATCTGCTTACGCCAAGGAAACCGTGAACAAGCACTGGCCCTATGCACCTAGTGGCTCGGATGGATTTAACTACAGTATCTCTAAATTTAAACTTGAATATGAGCTTGAGTAAAATTGTTGAATGCTTTGTACACCATTGTGTAATGCTTTGTACACCATTGTGTAATGCTTTGTACACCATTATGTAATGCTTTGTACACCATTGTGTTATGCTTTGTACACCATTGTGTAATGCTTTGTACAACCATTGTGTAATGCTTTGTACACCATTGTGTAATGCTTTGTACACCATTGTGTAATGCTTTGTACAACCATTGTGTAATGCTTTGTACACCATTGTGTAATGCTTCGTACACCATTGTGTAATGCTTTGTACACCATTGTGTAATGCTTTGTACACCATTGTGTAATGCTTTGTACACCATTGTGTAATGCTTCGTACACCATTGTGTAATGCTTTGTACACCATTGTGTAATGCTTTGTACAACCATTGTGTAATGCTTTGTACACCATTGTATAATGCTTTGTACACCATTGTGTAATGCTTTGTACACCATTGTGTAATGCTTTGTACACCGTTGTGTAATGCTTCGTACACCATTATGTAATGCTTTGTACACCATTGTGTTATGCTTTGTACAACCATTGTGTAATGCTTTGTACACCATTATGTAATGCTTTGTACACCATTGTGTAATGCTTTGTACACCATTGTGTAATGCTTTGTACACCATTGTGTAATGCTTTGTACACCATTGTGTCCTCTTTGATATAAAATTGACTTGAGTGACCACTACACTAATTCTTTAATCTTTTTCTACAGTAGTTTGCTTACAGATATATCTGAAAAGGAACTTGAACACTTGATCCTAATAACATGTTAATGAGAAACTCTCATAAAATTCATCAATGGCAATATTTGATGAGCAAAATCTACAGATTTACCCAAAGGCATGCCATAGAAGCATGCCATAAAAGCATGCCATAAAAGCATGCCATAAAAGCATGCCATAAAAGCATGCCATAAAAGCATGCCATAAAAGCATGCCATAAAAGCATGCCATAAAAGCATGCCATAAAAGCATGCCATAAAAGCATGCCATAAAAGCATGCCATAAATTTTGTATATATTTCTTGGACTTCTATCAGTCATATAGTTCAGAAAGAGTACAAGCTTTAAAAAATGCACTTGCACATCAGCATCATGTTAGGTGGTGCTTGTACCGTATCAAATCCTAATCATCAGTTAAGCCATCTGTTACTACAAACAGGAAGTGTCATCTCTCTGGGAGAGGTCCCATGGATGAGAATGGCCATACCTGCAAAAAAAAACACACACACAAATAAAAACTTTCACCTTAACTTATTAAAACATGGCTACTCTGCATTTTTTTTTATTGTTTATGCTTTCACACATTTAATGATCATTGCCATGGTTGAAGATATGTATTCCATATGGAAGAAAACAAACAACAAAGCATGTTATGAGCTGCCTATAACAAATTACTCTGACCTCCATACCTAACAGCTATAGTAGAATGTATTTAAGGTTTCATGGACAAATAGCTTTCTTTCCCTGTTGCCATGGGATAATGCACAGATAGGCTCCTTTAAGCGAATGAGGCAATAGCCGAGTCCGCAGGGGAGATAAACTGCAGATTATCATTATCCCCCAGGAAAAGGAACACAGGGGAATGCTGTCGCCCATTAACCCTGTTCATCTTTCACATGTAAACTTTAGAAGAAAAGAATTAACAAACAGAAACCTAAAATAGAATTCAAGACAGAAAAACAAAAAAAGCAACTTCCCTATGAATAAGTAGAACAACCTTCTATATATTACTTTCACGTCCGTTCTTCACATGTGCACAGGTCATGACAATGCAATACTCCATAGACCTTTTCATATCGGAATTGGTATTATCCGGATAACTAATTTAAATAATGTCACATGGCCAAGATTCACGTGTCCCTAATGGGCCAATTGTATACTGGAAGAATCTTATTGACCAATAAAATACTGAAGGAATCTTTGCCGTCTGCACAATTCATGCACAGTATGGGACCAAGCGTATGAAAGAATATTTTCAAGCGCACATATCATACGTGCGTTATAACAATGAAGGAAATACGCGCGTATTGCTGCTTACATTTTTTTTCTCAAACCTGCACCTGATTGGTTGGAAACAAAGGAAAAGTTCCCCCAGCATTTGATTGGTCGAGGTACTGAAGAAATCACGTTCGGCTAAACTCGGTTTGAAAAGGTCTATACTTTCGTCCAATCACATTGCAGAAACCAAAACTTGGATATACGCTTTTAATGCACTGGACAAAGTACTTTGGCACGAGTGCAATGGCACGGCTTAGGAGGCTCATTCACGAGTGCAAAGTCCTTTGAACACTGCATTAAATATGCATATAAACACAATGCTAAAACATTAATCTTTTTATAAAATTTCTATGTTAGATTGTTTAAAATGCAACTAAAAAAATTGAAAAATGAGAACAGTTTACACATGTCTTCACTTTATTCAAGCATTCTGTTCACCCTGTGCTAAAAATGGGATACACCAAATAATCAAGGTCATGCATTACAGGGATTTAATCAACGGGTCATGACAATGCAAATACAACATACAAATTTGATAACAGAAGTTAAATAATGCAACATAAACTCACCCTACAAATAGCTCTACCTCTGACCAACCCCAAAGGAACAGGTCCAAAATCTCTTGAATCTGTTGAATTATGTCGGCAATCACCCTCTACCCATATATGACCTTCAGGCACCTATGATGGAGACAAAGAGCTGTCCATGATGCTAGAGTGTTTAACGAACTTGACTGATGAAAATTGACAGGATAATTCACTTCAGGACATTTAAAGATGTCACTGGTTTGTTTCAAAATGGGTGGTGAAGAGAATCTACTGTAGAGGAGTGACACCATACCATTTCCACCCACTCTACACAGTCATGACACACACCTATTATTTCTGTACCACTCCCTCTGCACCACTACAATCTCCTACAGTTCTCCTTCTCAACCCACCCTTCCATCACCTCACCACCAACCGCTCACCTACTTGCCACCATCTTATCAACAACACTGCTAACCCACACATTGTCCCTTTCCTCTGATGCACCCCAGTACTCTCCTTCCTTCCTTTTTCTAACCTTTACACAAACAGAAAAGCACAACCAACTTCATTTGATACACCACTTAGAAACATGCTCAACTTGATATTTTGCTTTAAAAATATATGACTTCTCTATCTACTAAACCTCTTACCCAAAACATTACATAGTGTTATTTCGAGGTCATCATAAACCGTTTAATTATCATTTCTATTCAAGCTAGTAAGTATTTTATAAATATCTATTTCAGTTGTATTGAGGTAAGAGGCTCCAATTTTTTTCTTTCATGCCACATACAAATATTTTAAGTGCTATTCATGTCAGTATTACAATTTTCCAATTCTATTGAAGCAAGATTCTCCATTCTATTATTTTCCTTCCAGTGGGACATAAATATTAACTAAGAATTCCTTTCCAAGACAGAAATCTGTTGCTTTCAGTAACTAAACAATGCTAGTGGACCCCCCCCCCCTTACGCACACACACTTTTCAGAAAAAGCTCTATTAGTCCCTTAGACTCCCTTTACTTTTTGGATGTTGATATCATAAGCTACTGTTAGAACCCTGCCCCCCCCCCCTTCCCTTCCTTCTCCCCAAAAACACAGACTTGTAAAGATCGGCAAACAAAGACTTCAGATTTTGAAGCTCGTGTGTATGGATTTATACCTGCAAACAAGCACCCACACTTGAGAAAACACACTCTTAACCGAAGACATACTTTCAAATGTGGGCCTAACACTCACAACATTGGAGTGTCTACAATTAAAAAGTGAACTTTTAAATTAATACATATTTGAAATATGTATTCATGTTATTTTTTTGTAAAGCGTTTTTGAATATGCTTGTATAGAAAGGACGCTATATAAATGTATTATTATTATTATTATTATTATTATTATCATAAATAGAGACATCTTTCAATTTTATAATACTATGGTACCGCTCAAACAACCGAGGACATCCTTGTTTGGAGAGGTGTCCTTGTTCAGGTGGTGTTTTGTCAGGTGGGGTCCTCGTTTGTTTGTCTTTACAAATGCACACACACACACACTCATACTTGGCTAAGTCACTGCCTGAAGATAGTAAACCTCAATTATAAATTATATATTGTAATATACTCACAGTTTTGCTTGTTCTAACAAATTTCCACAAGCTTGGCACATGCATTTCATCAAATTCTGTGGCTATCACTCTCTTACATAAGTAATGATGTGGAGATGAAGGTGACCGGAATACCACCACATCTCCTCTGAAAAGACAGATAAAACAGTCACAAGGCTATTATGGGGGATGGTTTCAAACACCTCCTGTCTAACTCAACTTCAGCGGTGCCAGAAGCTTTGAAAACGTGGGGGGAGAGAAAACACCCTGAACTATCTTCAGTTTTTGTCATTTAATTAATGCTGTTGTTATTTTGCTGGAAAGTAAAGAGTGTGTGTTGGAAGGGGGGAGGAGGGGGGGGGGGGAAGCATGACCCCTTGGACCCTCATCTGGCACAACAGCTTAACTAGCTATTTTAAATTTTGTTACCCTCAAAATTTAGAGAATTACAGTAGTTCAAGGTGAATTAATTTTTTTCAGCAATTGTACTAAGTAATTACCTTTGTTTTTTTCCAAAAAATTATTGACCGTAAAGAGTATGAAATCATTCTGAAATATGATACAAAGCTACATGCAACCTTCAAACCCATCTTTACATCCTGTTTGTTTGTTTGATGAGAGTTTAATGGGACAACAACAGCAAGGGTCAAATTGTGCCTGAGAGCTTAGATCATTCCAGAGGTAGGAAGGAGAGTAAACAGGGAGAGATTGAGAGAAACACGAGAACTAAAAACCAGAAAGCTGGGAGAGAGAGAGAGAGGAGGTGTATGGGTGTAAAAATAATGTAGAGAGAAAGGGGTGGGGAAGGAGGACTAAATATGGTTGTAGAGGGAAGCATGATGAAGGAAGGAGATAATTTTATCCAAAGGTTTCTTTTGGAAGAGCTCGGCTACTGAGTTGTGGGCTGCGAGGGAAGCTCTGGGAAGGTTGTACAGGGGGCAAGCAAGGAGAATGTGATGGACTGTGAGGGTGCAATAGCAATTGTTGCAGAAGGGTAGGGGGGAGTCAGTAAGGAGGTAAGAGTGAGTGAGGTGGGAGTGACCTATTCTAAGGCGGGTAATGTGGAGGTTGTCGACACAGGATAGGTTGTGAGTAGTGGGTTTGATCGAAGTGGTGGGCTGGATGACGCGAGGGGAGTTTACGGAGGATGAGGTGAGATGTGGGGTTATCCCATTTAAGATTGAGTGATAAAGTAAGGACAGCCTTGGAGTCAGAGAAGATGGCAAAGTGGCTGAGCGGAGAGTATTCAATAAAGTTGAGGGCAAGAAGGATGGCTTTGGCCTCGGCTGAGAAGATGGCTGAGTAGTCGAGAAGCCTGCTACTGAGGGTGATGTCTTGGATGTTGGTAACAGCAGCTGTCTTGTCGGCTTCCTTAAATCCATCAGATGGAGGTATAGTTTGAGAGTTGGTCTTTGATTTGGTTGTGGAGGTTGATGAAGAGGTTAGGGTGGGTTTGGGTTTTGTGATGAGTGGAGAGGTCCAGGTGGATAGTAGGGAATGGGGTGGCCCAGGGAGGAAAAGTGGGCCAGGAGAAAGCGCTGAGAGTGTTGGACTAATGCCGAGATGGAGAAGGTCCGATTTGATGCGTAAGCTGAAGGGAGGGGATAGGGTTTTTAGTCCCATCAAAGAGGGTGGAGAAATTGGGGTACCTAATGAGATTGTAAACAGGGTTCTGGGTGTTGGTGAGGGCTCTAAAAGCATAGGAGAGGCTAAGCTTTCTACACCTTAGCAGGAAGGGGGGTTCGTTGGCTTCAACATGAAGGCTGGTGATTGGGGAGGTCCTGTAGGCACCCAGACAAAGCCTGAGGGCTTCATTTTGAATGGTGTTGATGTGATTGAGGTAAGAATTGTGAGCGACACAGTAGACTATATATTGCCGTAGTCAAGCTTGGCACGAATGGTGAGCCTGAAGATTTTAAGGAGAGCTTGCTGGTTTGCACCTAAGTGGTATTGGAGAAGAGGCGGAGAGAGAATGTTGAGGGAGCTGTTGCAATTATAAATTGTACGCCATTTCGGTCCTTCCACCCTCACCTCAATAGCTAGAACCTCCAGCTTTGCCACTGATGCTACCTATTAAATGCCTCATGTTTCATTCACTAAATTTTAAAGCAAACTTTTGTCACATTTGAATATAGGAAGTGTAAATGAGGAGTGATGACTAATTAATGATACAAGATTTTGTAAAATATGGACAACAGTTTCTGTCTTTCCTATATTTTGGCCATTAAATATCTTTTACACTTTTTTGATTGGGGTATGAAGAAGATAGAGAATTTTCCTAACAGTCAGTAGTTCTTTCTCTTTTCTAATCTATGTTCCTTCTTTTCATTTCTTCCTTCTCAAATACAGCTGTGTTCCATTTAATTTTGTAACAAAAGATGAACATAAGATGAACATAAGATTTACATAAGATTTACATAAGATTTACATCAGATTTACATTACATTTACATCAGATTAACATTAGATTAACATCAGATTTACATCAGATTTACATATGATTAACATCAGATTTATATAAGATTTACATCAGATTTACATCAGATTTACATCAGATTTACATCAGATTTACATCAGATATATATAAGAAAATACAACTATTCAGATGATGATATCACAAATTAAGCACTTGAATATTTAGGCTAAAGATTGGTGAATTCTTAAAGGACATATAAAGTCAAATATATTCCTTATTTTTATGACAGAATTAAAAAAAAAAAATCTTTTGACCAAGTTTCATACCCCCTGGAGCAGTCTAACACATTTACTATGGTAGCTGCCATTTTTATTTAAAACAGCAGAAAATGATGTCATCAGCCCAGCAGGATGTTAGAATGCCTTGTATTTTTAATAATCATCTCAAGTTTTCTAGCTGATGAAAAATTGTTTTCCTTTAGATATTTTGTGTATTCATAAAATTATTACTACATGTTAAAACCTTGTAACATTCTTTTAAAATTTGGAATAAAAACTTAATATTAAAATTCATAAAGAATTACATTAAAATCCTTGTCTCCAGTGGGGATGTAGTGTCATCATGCACAAGAATTCAATACAGAATTGAACAAAATGGCAGCCTCCATGTGTCGACTTCAAACATCAATAATTTGAGATAGGAATAAGATTTTGACTTGCTGTTGTTTATAGTTGGTTTAGATTTTAATCCTCTTTCATATGAAATAAGGATTGTATCAGACTTAATTGTCTCCTTTAACTGACTTTTGACTGAGATTTGACATTTTTTTCCACTTTTTGACAACTTTTCAGAAAATGTACCAGATGTTCAATGCTTCAGTAGACATAGAAAATTAGAAAACAAAGCATAGTTTTATTGCCTCCGCCAATAAAGCTGGACATTTGTTCAGGTTAAATTTTTGCCTGCGTTTGTTTGTCTGTTTGTTTTATTTGTCTGTTTGTTTGTCTGTTTGTTTGTTTGTTTGTCTGTTTGTTTGTTTGTTTGTCTGTTTGTTTGTCTGTTTCTTTGTTTGTTTGTCTGTCTGTTTGTATGTTTGTTTGTCTGTCTGTTTGCTTGTCTGTTTGTTTGTTTGTCTGTTTGTTTGTATGTTTGTTTGTCTGTTTTTTGTTTGTTTGTCTGTTTGTTTGTTTGTCTGTTTGTTTGCCATCAAGATATCTTAAAAACTGACAATTGGAGTTGAAATAAATTTTGTGTGCATTGTGTTTGCTGATTAAGGAAGAGGTGATTAAAATTTGAGACATTGGAAGAGGGGACTGGCACATATTGAGGGGTAGGTATAATTTTGGATGGGATCTGTCAAAACTAAGAATTCTAGTTTAGACTTTCCAATGTGCTGAACAATGAATTCATGCCATAAAAGTATTTCCAAACAATTCATTTTCTGGACTAAAGAAAATCAAATCTAGTGGTTGGGTATCAAGAAAATCAAAACAATTGCCTTTGGCATGCATGGAAAAGGATGGAATATGAATCTTGCCTAAAAAGAACTCAAACAATGAATGCTTAGCCTGAATAAAACTGAAAACAATGAAGGTAGATAAACCTGAAGTTTCTATAATGCAATTTTATGCAAATGGCAAATATTGATTAAAAGTTAGGAAGAGATTTGGGGATAAAATTGAGTGGGTTAAGGATTCTGAGATAGATTGTATTGGGGATGGGGTGTACTTTACCAAATTTTCAGGTCATGTTGGATTTATCAAGCAGGCACTCTACAAAGTTTTCCGTTTGGATATTTTTGTGTATACATAAAATCATTCCTTCTCCTGCTTTCTGGCAAAGTATTTGTTCCACTTAAGAATAACATAGATTTTGTCATAAACTAGTGAACAAAGAAGTAACTAGAATTGAAAATCTAGTTTATGACAAAATGTATGTTATTCTTGAGTGGAACAAATACTTTGCCAGTAAGCAGAAAGAGAGGTAGAAAACAGAAAATGTTGGAAGATAACTTCAAGAAATGGGCTAGGTTGGCTTCCCCCCCCCTTTTCCTCCTGAGTGTTGGAGAAAAGAATGAGGTGGCGAAAGCTTGTCAAGTCATCAGTGGTACCCCAATGAACAGCTAGTTTACAGGATGAGTGAGTGTAAAACACATGTTTTATTTGTTTTGATACTTACTTATACACTCGATGCTGGAATTTTGTGGTGAAGTGTTCTGTCAGTAAGATATCATTGTTCTGCACAGTTGGCACCATGGATGGTCCTGTACACTGTGAAGAGAATTGAGGACTAACTAATTATTGATTAATGGAGTGAATTGTTAATTGATCAATGTAATCAACACAAAATAAGTTAATTGGTCCTGTACACCATGAAGAAAACTTAGGAATTGCTAATTAAACACTTTATTGATTAATGGACAGAATAGTTAATTGATCAATATAATAAATAAAAAATAAATTAATTAGTTCTGTACACTGAAGAGAATTGAGAACTTGCTAATCATTGATTAATGGCTACAATTGTTAATTGTTCAATGTAATCAATAACAAATATGTTAATTGGTCCTGTACACTGTGAAGAGAATTGAGGAATAGCTAATTAAACACTTCATTGATTAATGGAGTGAATTGTTAATTGATCAATGTAGTCAATTAAAAAAATATGTTAATTATCCTTGAACACTGTGAAGAGAATTGAGGACTCCCTAATTAAACATTTCATTGATAAATGGAGTGAATTGTTGATTGATGTTAATTGATCAATGTAATTAATACAAAATAAGTTTATTCTAATAAATCAGAGAGGACAGTAAAACCTCAAAAAGATTAAGATGAACTAGAAATCCATCCAGGGGACATGATCCATCCAGGGAACTTGATTCATCCAGGGGACTTGATCCATCCAGGGAACTTGATCCATCCAGGAGACTTAATTGATCCATCCAGGGGACTTGATCCATCCAGGGGACTTGATCCATCCAGGGGACTTGATCCATCCAGGGAACTTGATCCATCCAGGGGACTTGATCCATCCAGGGGACTTGATCCATTCAGGGAACCTGATCCATCCAGGGGACTTGATCCATCCAGGGAACTTGATCCATCCAGGGGTCTTGACCCATCCTGGGGACTTGATCCATCCAGGGGACTTGATCCATCCGGGGGACTTGATCCACCCAGGGGACTTGATCCATCCAGGGGACTTGATCCATCCAGGGAACTTGATCCATCCAGGGGGGAGGGGACTTGATCCATCCAGGGGACTTGATCCATCCAGGGGACTTGATCCATTCAGAGGACTTGATCCATCCAGAAAACTTGATTCATCCAGGGGACTTGATCCATCCAGGGGACTTGATTCATTCAGGGGACTTGACCCATCCAGGGCACTTGATCCATCCAGGGGACTTGATCCATCCAGGGGACTTGATCCATCCAGGGGACTTGATCCATCCAGAAGACTTGATCCATCCAGGGGACTTCATCCATCCAAATAGCAGGGGACTTCATCCATCCAGGGGACTTATCCATCCAGGGGACTTCATCCATCCAGGGGATTTGATCCATTCAGGGACTTGATCCATCCAGGGGGTGATTCATCCCGGGGACGTGATCCATCCAGGGGACGTAATCCATCTAGAGGACTTGAGCATATTAATCCGCTTGCACCAAAGACACTAGTGATAGACACTGACACAAATAAGGATTATTCATCTAACTACTGTTAGGTAATATGCTGATTTTTTGTAACTTGTACACAAAACTGTTTAAGCTTTAAACCTGCAATAAATCTTTAATAAGGTTTTGAATACCATTTTCTTTTGATTTCCTCTGCAAAACAAAATTGATATGCTTTCTTGAGCACTAAACTTATTTTGAAGAAAAACAACAAAACATTTACACTGAAAGATACAAACCCATGTTAAATCTATGATGTACTCTGTGATACAGTGAGTCCCACAGTAAAAAGCTACACAATATTGAGGACGGTTCCAAATAGCTTCCTTGTGCGGACCATGTGAAACCAGGTCCTGTGCCTCATCCTTCTGTCTCTCAACAGTTCAAGCTCAGCAAATTCTCAGTTTCCAGCTGTCTGAAATAAAATGGCATTATTTATAGGATTAGTTCAATATCTCCTTAACAGAATAAGGTTGCTTTTTTTTTTTTTTAAGGGTGCTTTCTTCACCATTTGGCATCTTTTTAAGTCCTCTTTCATATATGATGGACTTGCTTAACCCCTGAACTAAACCTTTAATATCATAGTCTCAAACAAACAATGAATTAACATATTTTGCAGGGCTGGAAAAACCACTTGCCTACTCGCCACAGGCGAGCAAAAAATAATTGTGGCTACTAAAAATGTTATAATATACTGTGGTACTCGCCACACTTAAAAAAGCCTTGCCAAGTTTGGCGAGTGACTTTCTTTGTATTTTTCCAACCCTGATATTTTGTCCACGATAGGTTCATTTTAGGGTTACCATATCCCTCATTTACCTTACAATTTTATATTAGGGGTGTGGGGGGTTAGACTTTTAATGAAACGAAGTGAAGTCAATGTGATAATCATTTTTGATGGGAGATACTGGCGTTTAAGATCAATAAAAGGTCATCTCAGCCCAGTATAAGGTGCACTGCACATGTGCTGTGCACAAAGATTTGTTTTGGTGGACATTTTGTTACACAATCTCTGATATTCAATTCTGGTGCACAAAAAATGTTTATCATTGATAAGGATTTTGGTTCACAACAATCTCCCCTTTGCTCGCTGTGCATTGCACAGTAAATTCTTTCTTTCCGTACTGGCCAGACTGGAATCGGACAAATTTATACGACCAAAAATACGCTGGCGCATTTTTTTTTCTTCCTTCAAATATGCCAAGATTCTCCAGAATTTTCCCGATGTTTGGAGAGGTTTTTCCAACATGCCAGTCACACGCGTTTATAAATCTAGGGATGAAAATTATCCATTCACCAGTCATGAGATAGTTAAATAACAATAAGCATCCACCTATCCAGCATAGCATGTGTGACATCAGTTGCATACTCCTCTCCATCAAACTTTGTCCGTTAGTAAACGTAACGTGTTAGTATGGCTGCCATTAGTGATGGCTGGCCATCGGAGGGTACTACAAAAAGCTATACCCTCCTGTACTGTTTAAAACCTTGTGTTAAAACATAGGAAAACCTCAGTTTAAAGATTTTTGTGAAAACAAAACCATATTACCTTTTTTATTCCGACCACGATGCTTATTTATGTTTGAAAGCCGATCAATGTCTTTAAAAACTGTTTTTACAGTGATTTTAGTTAGTTTTATTAAAGTCTTTACTAGGCTACTTTTAATTCCGTAAAAATTGTCAGATTAGCTCTCCAAACAATGGTCAAAGTTCAAAACATTGCTATCAGGGCTAAAACATTTTAGCGGGGGTAATATGTTTTTAAGATTATTTCATGAAGAAAAAAAAAGATATTCTTATAAAGTACAATTTTATATTCTAAACATTTCTTGGTGTTTTATTTATTTGTTTTCACACAGTTTTTATACTAAAACTATTTAATAAATTTATTTGAACCCCAAAAAATGTTGTCAGCGAAAAATCAACCTGCAGTTTAGTGGAACATCCTAAAACTTATTTGCTGACGTTTAAATAGTTGATCACAAACATGCAGTGACTAAGAAACAAGGCGACCAAAACATCAAATCAGAGAACTTTATCCCATCCTGGTGCTAAATAGTAAAGATTTAGGAAAAGTTTTTTTAAAAAGTGTATTTTTTAGACTATATGGTACAGGGTTCACCCAAAATAAAAATCCATAGGGGCACTATCATTACAGTCAATAGGATTAGGAGAAAACATGATTTTAACAACAAATTGTTCATTCCTCAACTGAAAACTCACAAAAATCTAATAATTATCTGATTTGTCATGATATTTCAGCAAAAAATAAAATTCCACATCCCGGAATGGGTAGATATTATACACATCCCTCAGTACAGATTGACATTGGGATTGCTGTACGAGGACGGCCAGCCATCACCAACATCAGCCATACTAACACAGCTGGCATCAGTCCAACAGTACTACTACTAGTATATTTGTAAACAAAATTAAGCCTTTAACGTTATGCTATTAAATGACCTATTTACCTATTGTGCGAAAATGTTTTTTGACAATGTCAATTTTCCACAAAAACACCTCGTTTTCAGCCATTCCTTGGTGCAGGATTTTTTTTATTTGCTGAAATATCATGACAAATTGGACAATAATTACATTTCTAGGAGTTTTCCGTTGAGGTAGGCTACGTGCAATTTTTTGTCAAAATCACAAAAAATTGAGTTTTCTTCCATTGACCATAACAATAGTATCCCTATGGATTTTTATTTCGGGTGAGCCCTAACGTTAGGCCTAGTTATGGAATCATTTACCATTGTTTGGCAATAATTTCTTTCACTTTAACCCGTTTCTTTGCTGCCATTGTGTGATTGCTGTTGTTTACTGATCTGCGGCCTCACAAAGGTTATGATTTTTTCCTATGCACGCGATTGGAGATGAAAGACAACAATTTTTGTCTTAACTTTATTCAACTTTACACAACTTCCCTAAAAATATTCTTCACTAAAATATTAAAAATCTTTTATCACTAGGTTTACAACAGATTGATTGTTTATTTACAAATTCCTGCCATTAAAACTTACTTGGAAATGGTAGAATTTATCTATTTTCTCTGAAGTCTTCTGTTCGCGATGCAAACAACTATTCAGCCATTACTTTAAAAGCAGAACTAAAGTTAGTTGATTATTCGTGAGGTCAAAGTTTGATAAAAATGTTTACTTGTTAGTTGAATCTATTTAAATGTGCATGAGTTGTTAGCCAATCAGCTGTATGACAACCATAGAAGTAATATGACATCAAACATAAACAATTACGAGTGACAGAAACTTCAACAGTCTGACTAGGAAAAACTTTTTCGCCAAAGCAAGCATAAAGGGTGTTCTAATTTGGTCTTTTAGCACTAAAACAACTTCAAAGAACTATGTATAAGATTTAAAGCAAGAAAGGTACATAATATGGTAAGATAGCAAGCTTGGAGTGAATTTTGCCCCATTGACCATGGACCTAAGTTTGGTAGCCTGATGTTCAAAACACCTTCACCTTTATGTATGGAAAGTGTAATAATGGAGTTACATGCCACCAGTATGTAAGTGTACATGCCACCAGTGTGTCAAAAAGTGTATTGTGGGATATAACATAGCATAACATAACAAAATTATGGGCTAAGAAGGGTTAGTCATCCCATAAAAATCCCAAATTAACACCACCACCACAAAAAAAAAAAAAAAAATAATAATAATAATAATCAAAGATGTTCAGAGTTAGCAAAGAACTTATCAATGTTGACTTTAAAATTGTGAACAGAATTGGAACTAACTACCCACTCAGGAAAACCATTCCACACATTAAAAACTCTTTGCGAAAAACTAAAATGCCGAATATCTATCCATGAGACTAATAGCTATATTAGGCCTACAGTATGTGGACCAGTTGAGCGAAAAGACAAGTTCAAGAAAAATGTTCACAACAATTTTGTGTTCATAAAAAAATTACCAATACCACCAAAATTTTGTACAATCTATTGTTTTCCACCTATAACAAGCATCGATATTGTTTTCATTAAACTCTTTGGGAAATTGTGATGCTATTTGTGAGGGTGATTTTTCTAGCCATACTGCCAATGCCATGTTGTCTGTTTACTCATAACTACTCAGAAACTGGAAATTATCAAATATATGTCATTTGCTACTAAAGTTTTTCTTTATAACAGGAAGATCTGCAAATTTGTTTTCTGTCTACCAGTGTAATTTTGATTTAATTTGGATATTGTGTCAAGATTGTATAGTAAGTTTAAATAAGTCATGGGACTAACTTCCACTAAAAATTTTAGTTCCAAATTGTGTAAAATGGAATGTTATGTCATGCTCGCAGGGAATGATGGAATTTGTTGTTACATACATGTAGCCTACTCCATTATTCTAGTCTTACCTTAGGGCATTAAGGGAAAATTGACTTACTTGGGAAATACAAGTTAAGCCCTACTGTACCTACGAAGCCTACAAGTTATGCAAAAATATTGGTGATCAAATTAATTTTGGCACTCTTTTGATAAGAATTGAAAGAAAATAATACAAAATGCTTTAAATATACAAAGTTTGTACATGGGAAATGTAATTGCAAATTGTTCTGCAATCCTAAAAACTAAAAAGAAATTGTATGAGAAATAAAAAAATAAAAAATTCTTCGAACTTGTCCACATAGGCCTACAATTTTCTACGTGTGAATTAAAAAACATAAAATTGTACACAATCTATAACAACCCTCGCACGGCAATCCCAATTCCTAATGTCAACCGTACTGAGGGAATATAAATAGGCCTAATTGCAGCCATAGCAGATTTTCGTGTAAATGGTGTATAGAAAAGTACCCAATATAGGACCCTACAGTAACAGAAAACAATTCGGAACGGCATGGAGTCACTCTAAACTAGGTAAGAAAATAACTTACGTCGAAATTATAAAAGAAAGAATTTAAGAAAAGAAATCACTGGCATGCTAGTGTGAAAACCTCATCCGGGCTAGCCCAAGTTCAAGTTTGTAAAATAATTTTAAGGTTATGCTACTGCAAACACAAATTTCCCAGGAAAGGTACCACTCCACTAATAATAATTAAGAAAAAACGATATGCTTTAACGGGGAGCTGCAAATCAGCTGAGAGTACGTCAGTTATCTGCATGTTCTTTTGTTTTTTCAAGAGTTTCATATGGTTAGGATGCATACTGTCCACTTTAATATAATAAAATACGAAATATATAGCATTAAACAATTTTCAAACCTTGGTTGAGTGGTGTGGGTTGGGGCAAGAGATGTCCCCAGGCTCTGCAAAATGCAATTGAAAGCGCAATTAACATTGGACTAGCTTATTGTTCGTGTTATAGCTTAAATTTGTAGGATCAACGGCCATTAAATTCTTATTATACTTTAGCCGCTTGTGTAAATGGTCGTTCTACTCGCCTTGGCTGAGCCTGCTGTCATCTTTTCGCCTCCTGTGTGATAAAGTTTGAACTTGTCAATACTTTCTGGCAAAATATGTCATTTTCAGTGAACCATCTCGATCCGCCACTGTTGATATCGGTTCTCCCTTAATACATGACGTTCCACGATCCGCCATTTTCTCCTGGCTTCTTTCTTATAACCTCATACAGGGTGTGAGCGAGACACCACGGCCCTATAAGATACGAAATTATTGGGGGCAGGGGAAGGGGGTGCGGTGACATGGAACTTGATCTCATACAAATATTTGCTATATAATCATGAAAACAATCCTTAGCGGCTTACTTCGATGAAATATTGCCCCTCCAGCTACCGCATACATTGTGCTGATGCTCAAAAGATGCGGTGATGAGAATTAAAGGCATATGGACGTGTCAGAGGCAACATCAACAAAATCGCTTTAAAATCTATTAAAAACCATCATCCAGGTAACAATTTCATAAAAATTGGTTAAATTTGACCATTTTACAACATATATGAATCTCATTCATCAATTTGCATATTTGATGCACATTTTGATAAGTAAAAGAAAAAAACACAGTAATAAACTTTTGGTGTATTGTATTCAATGGTTTATGACCGATGGAGGTATGCAATTTCTAGCGTATTTGAAAGGTGATGGTCATGGGCGGGATTTGCCTATTGAAAGTATGGGTGCGTTTGTATGTGCGTAGGTGTGTGTATGTGTGTGAATGTGTGCGTGTGCAACATTTAATTTTGTTTCGCTTATAACTCAAAACTGTAATACACACATGGACCAAAATTGGCAATTTACGGGTAACCCTGGCCCGGAACGTTTGTTTCAAGGTATTGGGGTACAAAGGTTAAAGGTCACACGTCAAATGAAACTAGTTTTTAGTGATGGCTGTATCTTTTGAAGGAATTACTCGGTATCTTTACAAATTGCATAGATGGGTAGGGTTTAACATTCTAACAAGAATTAAAAATAATTGGAGGTCAAAGGGCAAATAAGTGCTTTTTTTAATGCAAAATGGTATATGAATTTGTGTCCCGTATACTCTGGGGTCAAAAAGTCAAAGATCAAAGAGCTATTGACCACTGTTCACCATTTTTACCTATAGTTATGGAATAGTAAGTGTGACGTGAGCATGAATGGTGTCATAGGCCTACAGTAGGTACAATAAATGTGAACATTTTCGAAAGTTTTTTAGTGATTAGGGTCAAGAGTCAGAGGTCATATATGTGATTTTAGAGGGTATTAATGTACTAATTTGTACAATTTTTGTGCCACTTTAAATTTCGATAGTACAAGACCTATACCAATCTTATGTTTGTTTCACATGGTACATGAACTTTGTACCGTAAACTCTGGGGTCAAAAGTTTATAAGTCACAGAGCTAGTGATCTCTTTTAACCATTATCCCTATAGTTATTATTATTAGCTATTTCTCTCACTATGCTGTATGCTTAAGGCGATGAGATCAGCAACTTTATGGATTGCTTTCTTGTTGATCAGTTGATTGGCTTATCAGTGTATGTGCAAACCAATACAAACAAGTGTCCACGTTCACTTAATAACTAGCCTTTAAGATGGATTGGCGTTCCGTCCAGAGGGAGTTATGTACGATCATCCGCTTGCGCCAGTGAAATCGGGGTTACGCACCGGTTCTATGAGCCTAATGGCGCGGATGGATTTAACTTAGCTTATATGTCATCAGCATGGCTTGTCAAAGTTTGCAGGTTTTTTTCAAATTGACATTTTAAAGAAAAGCAACTCAAAATCTTTGTCATTCCAGTTGAATGTTGAAGTTTCAGTCATTAAATGTACTTTCTAGTTAACAGCTTAAATTGGGAGTATGGTCCAAAACGATCTTGTAAGTCAACAGTCATTATTAAAGAATTATGGCATATTATGCAACCGATCCATATAAGGTCTGCCCATGCATATATAAAGCATTTGCATATTGAGAACAAATTCAAAAGTTAAAAAATGGTCCACTATCAAGCAATTTATGACAGTTTTTCTTTTTTTCCTATCTTAAAACAAAATAGCTAATGTTCTATTTGTATGTCCATATACCTTTAAATGATATGACTTGATCTACACAAATCAAATAAATTGTCAAGATTTATTTTCCACAAACGCATATCGATAAAAGAACTTTACAAAGACTAACAAAGTATATAATATGGAGTGGAGGAGGACTAGATAAGCCAATGCTTTTACAATGTATTCACTGGTCTACCTTTTGATCAAATATATTAAGCAAAAATTCACAATGAAATTATAGAAATTGTGAATGTACAATATGTATTAGACGTCGAGTTATATATCGCCTTTCGCCTGGGCCTCAAAGCGCTGGACCCAATAAGCTGACATGGTATGTACATCATATCGCAAATGCAAAGGAGGATGTGACGTTATTAAGAAGCATTTATGTTGTGAAGTTATGCTAAACATGTGTTTCAGACCAATTTGCTTTGTGTGACAAGCAAGAATTAATAGTAGAAAATAACTTGATCCATGCATCTGGGATTAGAAAAACCAACAACAATTGTTGGATAGTGTTAAAATTAATCATGGCAACACGTTGACTGAAAACTACCTCTGCAAAGTCAATACAGGAACTTCTAAAAGATAAGAGCAAGAAGATGTCGAAGATATGTCAAGACTGTGTTGGTATTAACATCATATTGCAAATGGAAGGAGACTGTGAATGCAATTATATTTGTGCAGAAAATTGTTTTCTGGAACTGCGTGTCAGACAGCTAGGTATTGGTCTCTTTTCATCTCTCTTAACTAGTACAGTATTATACTTACATTGCTTTTTGTAAATTAGCATTCATAGAATATATTAGGCCAAAAGAGCACCCAACTCTTGTATAAATTAACAGCCATTTTGAATTTGCAGTCATATTGGAACTACACATAGTATCATATGTCCACTAATAAGCTGCTTTATCAACTGAACTGAAATATAGTACACTGATCAAATGTAATTTGAATCCTTGCTTTTTGAAATAGCAGATATAATTGCTGAAATGACGTTTGTTTTACTAAAATTGCGGCCATACTTGCTCAAGCAGCGGCCATATTGACTAAAGTGGCGGTTATTTTAGATTAGGCAGCTATCTTGAAATAGCACACATTTTAGCTTTGAGTTAGAATATAGGTAAAAACGATATCAGAGGGCAATATTGATGGCATACAATTGTATATTTTTATTAGCTTCAGTAACTAATGTCAAAACATCTGACGAAAAAAAAGTTTCATCAGCTGTTTTGCATAAAAAGTACACTCTATTTTGAATTTTCAGCCATATTGGTTTCTGAAATCCTTTGTTTTTGTCAACTGAAAATCTGGCACATGAATCAAACTAAAATTTAGTACAGAAATTCACTTGTATTATGAATATAGGGGATGTACTTTTGTAACTTTAATTCTTTTTGCTAAAATGGCGGATAATTTGTTAAATGGTGACCATTTTGAATTTTGCGGCCATTTTGAAATGGTTCCAAATTTAGCTTTGAGGTAGAATAAAGACAAGAAATGTGTTAGAATGTAATATTGATTGCATACAGCTATTTATTTTTGTTTAGTACAGTTTACGATTTCAAAAGATCATCATTTTATTTGTTTGCGGATATTATGAATTTGGCGGCCATCTTGAAATAAATTGCGTTGGCCCTTTATCCAAAATTATTCAGCAGGTTCAACTCAATAAGTGTACCAATTTTCACGCTTTTCAGGAAAAGTGCACAATTTTCCAAAATTCTGCTATAATCTGCTAGACTACTAAATAATAATTAGTTGTCTGATGTCTAACTTCACACTTCAGTTTTTGGAGCCTCCTGGCTAGAGTAGTTTAGTCCGCCTTTACCTAAGACTTTAAATTTGCGCAACGGTCGTATTATTGTTGTCCGTTGTCAGGGTATTAGTGAACCTTTCAGACTCGAAACATACTTTAATGAATCTTAACATATTAAAAATGCTCAATTTACGGCGTAAAACTATATTTTTATGAAAATTAGACATCAAATTTAGCCACATTGGATGGGTTTTGCTATCCATTTTAGCTGATGAACTTGGATCTTTCTTACCCCTAACATCTTTAACAAAAAACAAAAGGGGAACCTAATTATTCCCCTAATTATATAACAACCAATATTCCAAACCATCTCCAAGCCCTGTAGATGATGAAATGGCCGGCACACTTAATAACAGTCTACCCCCCCCCCTCCCCACCCCTGCCTCCCTTCACCTACCTAAAAGGTTTGGAAAACTCAATAAAGGCCTAGATAATGCAACGAAATTTATTTTACTTACTGTTGTAACATTGTGCAGAAAATCACTTTTCCCGCTTAAAAATTCTTCTCCATGGGTCAAATATCCAAAACAAATGTCTTCAGTGGACCACTGCGTGAGGAAAGGGGAAAATATAGAGATATAGAAAATGTAATGTTTATCTTTTAATCACATTTCTTTGGTTCTGATCTTTTTTTGTTTACTCATCTTTCCATAAAGTTTCAATGCTACATACCGATGTTACGTAATAGAATATGCGTGTGCACTTTATACGCGCATTTATGCTCTGCACATGCAGAGTTGAAATTTTCGAAGTAATTAGTGTAAAAGTTGTATACAAAATCATCTGCGTTATTAAGCGCTACTACAACTTTTGTAGAGGTATTGCATGCGGCGTTGAAAATGCACAATATAAGCACTATATGTGGCGCATATCAGACCAAAGATACACACGTACTTCGACGACATGGATTATTTCGTCAGCAACTTATGGCCGATGATTGGACAGGAACAAATATACCGTGCGTGGCGATTTTCCATGCGTCACCATACGCACTGAAAACCACCATTTGGCGGCAGAAAAGAAGCGTATTTGTAGAGCGCATATTATTTCGTAAATAGTTCGTGACTTGTGAATGGATAGTTACCTACAGGTTGAGTATTTTAAAAACCCTTTTACTAGCTTCTTATCGCGTGTATGCATCGCGGCTTGACGCACAAGCGGGCATTAACGAAGAAAAAGTGTGATAAATACAAAGCACGCAATTTTTTTCCAGACAAAAAGGACACTCTTTCTAGGTTATTGTATAAGCGTTTCTACGTAAACTGGACAAACCAACAGAATACGCATGCAACATGACTTTATGGAGAATCAAGACGTTTGAGTGCGCCTCTTGAGCTTATCCATCACGCAGCGGTCTTTTAACCGGTTTGCGCGGGAAGTTCCAAGTATGCGATACGCGTATGGACCTTTTGCGTGTGACCTCATTTACGCTGTGAAGCTGACCCTCAAGTAAGTAGGGAGGGGGTGAGAGTTTCCTGAAGTAAATTCAAACATGCGTATGTATCTGGAAACATACTTATTGTTTAGTTTTAATCTTTAACTCATGAGTGGATAGCGACTAACGCAGTGCGCGGTGTATTTTCTACCTTACGCGCTTTTAAATCCTGTGAAAGAACATATTCTGACGGAAAACAGTGCATGTAGAAATCAGTACAATACTTTCATAATACCAATTATATTTTTAATTTCATCTTTTATGGTGCATGACTTGACATTTTCATCTTGTTCAATTGAAGTGACGTTATACACAGAATCACTAGATTTCTCAGAACCAAACACAAAATTTGACTGTAGTTTATCAGTATGTTTAATGACAATGGGCTGTTGGGCCGTACAATTGAAAATAATGTACGTTATCTATGTAAGATTTTTCTTCAGTTTGTATATAATTTTCTCTATCATCATCAGTGCCGTAGCGGACTGGAAACGTGTGTGTGATGGGGTGGGATGGTGGAAAGAAGGATGAGTCAGTGAGATTTGGACGAGCCGGCGAAAACGAACTACAATTTGGACAAGGAACATGTTGAGGGGGGGGGGTAGGTGGAACGTTATAATCTCGGTCACATAAAAAGAAATACATTTGATATTGAATCTCTCCTGACAGCCTGATCGAGGAGTCAAAAATATTTGAAGCTTTCACTTAACCCCCGCCGCAGTAGGTCACGAAGTATGATCTAACAATCACCGGCATATCACGAGGAAACAACTTTACTGATTGAAGAATTCATCTCTAATTCGAATAAGCTACTAAAGAATAAGTTGTCTGCTACGCTACCTAACTTCACACTGAAGTTTTTGGAGCCTCCTGATTTGGAGTGGTTTAGACTTCCTTTTGATCTTTACGCAACTTTCGTATTATTGTTGTCCGTTGTCCGCGGGTATAAGTGAATCTTTGAGACTCGAAACATACTTTACTGACTCTTAGCAAATTAAAAATGCTCAAATTACGGGGTAAAATTATATTTTGAAGAGTTGTTTTAGTCGGTAAGATTTATTTGCAGAAAACTGTGCCCCTTCCTCCTCCCCGACACACGTGTTTAAAAAAGCAGACATTAAATACATCCACATTGGATGGGTTTTGCTATCCATTTTAGCGAATGAACCTGGATCTTTTTACTTCTGACATCTTTAAAAAAACAACGAAACGGGAACCTAATTATCCTCTTAATTATATAACAAAAAATATTCCAAACCATCTCCAAGCCCTGTAGATGATGAAATGGCCGTCACAATTATTAGCAGTCTATCCCCCCCTCCTTTCCCTCAAGTCTCTTGCATTCACCTACCTATGGTAAAAGGTTTGGAAAACTCAATATAGGCCTAGATAATGCAATGAAATTTATTCTACATACTGTTGTAAATTGTGCAGAAAATTACTTTCCTCGCTTAAAAATTCTTCTCCATGGGTAAAATATCCTAAACAAATGACTTCAGTGAACCACTGCGTAAGGAAAGGGAAAAAAGAGAGAGAGAGAGAGAACGAAAGTGTAACGTTTATCTTTTAATCACATTTCTTCTGTTCTGATCCTTTTTTGTTTACTCGTTTCCATAAAGTTATAATGCTACATAATAATGTTACGTAATAGAATATGCGTGCGTACTTTATACGCGCATTTATGCTCAGCACATGCAGAATGAACGTTTCGAAGTAATCAGTGTCAAAGTTGTATACAACATCATCTGCGTTATTTAGCGCCACTACCAATGTTGTAGAGGTATTGCACGCGACGTTGAAAACGCACGATATAAGCACTATATGTTGCGCATATCAGACCTAAGATACACACGTACTTCGAACGACATGGATTAGTTCGTCAACAACTTATTGCCGATGACTGGACAGGAAAAAAATATACCGTGCGTGGAGAAAAGCTTGTAGGGTATTTTTCCATGCGTCGCCATACGCACTGAATACCACCATTTGGCGGCAGAAAAAAACGTATTTGTAGAGCGCATGTTATTACGTAAATAGTTCGTGACTTGTGAATGGATAATTACCTACAGGTTGAGTATTTTAAAATCCCTTTTACTAGCATTCTATCGTGTGTATGCACCGCGGCTTGACGCACAAACGGGCATTAACGAAGAAAAAGTGTGATAAATACAAAGCACGCAATTTTTCATTTCCAGGCAAGAAAACACGCTTTTGAGGCTATTTTACAGGCGCTTGTACGTAAGCTGGACAAACTAACAGAATAAGTATTTAACATGACTTTATGGAGAATCAAGACGTTTGAGTGCGCCTCTTGAGCTTATCCATCACGCAGCGGTCTTTTAATCGGTTTGCGCGAGGAGTTCCAAGTATGCGATACGCGTATGGAACTTTTGCATGTGACCTCATTTACGCTCTGAACCTGACCTTAAAGTAAGTAGAAGGAGGTGGAAGATGGGGGTGGGGGTGTGGGGGTGAAGGGGTGCGAAGGGGGTGGGGTGGGTTAGAGTTTCTTAAAGTAAATTCAAACATGCGTATATATCTGGAAACATAACTGGATGGGTTTGTTCGTTGGATGGAATATGTGTGACTGGACTTGCAGTGGTCTGATGTACCCTATTTGTGTTTCCATGTTTGTCAATGCTAAGAGGAAGCTTTACTCTTAATCTTTTTTTGTGTCTGAATAAAACTGATTAAAAATGCAAAAAAATACGTACCCAGCAGATTGTGAGCTGCAACAATCGAATATCATTCGATTGTTTTTCTGGATATTTTGTGGATTTCTGGCTCTACCTTTCTTTAAATAGTATTAATTTCATTATTTTGAAAAAGAGCCCCTTAAGTTTTGAGTTTTGATGAAGTTTGCTGTTGCAGTTCCTGTCCGTAAGCTGTACTATGTTTTATTTGGGATTATATTAGTTTCTCTGGAAGTTATACAAGTCATAACTTATCTTCCTTTAGGTTGGCCTGGATACATGAAGCAGTATCTTTCCTTAGGAGAAATGGTCCTTCAATCATTCACAGTTAATGCACATTATTACCTCAGGCATTAAGATACACAGCTATTTTATCACAAGTTTGCAAACAAATTTCTCCCACTAAGACACCTAACAAGGATGAGTGATTTCAATCACAAAAGTGCCCTGATTATACAGCTCTGGCTTTGTATACGCACAAACAGCCTTGGGTTCTTGGCTCTGGTGTGCATGGGAATGGCAGATCATTGTTTGGAGTGGAAACACAATACAATGAAACAAGAAGTCGGGTTGATAATTGTCACACTTGAGTTTTAGAATAGAAAAACTCAGGTGTCAGG
>JAIGNY010004303.1:87500-97500 GCA_020152595.1 Chiridota heheva
GCAATTGGAACCAAGAGTAAGTATCATTACTGGAAACAATACCTATTAAAATTAGGAAATGAAGGAATTCCCTAAGTTTATCTCTGTTTCAAATAAGTAATGGATCATATACCATAGTGGTGTATTGGTCAATTACCCGATGTCTGTTTATGCGCAATGGACAGTTTGATCATGAAAGTTGGTTAATTACCTGTGTCTATTGATGCACGATGGGCAGTTTGATCATGAAATCTGGTTAATTACCTGGTGTCTATTGATGCACGATGGGCAGTTTGATCATGAAAGCTGGTTAATTACCTGGTGTCTATTGATGCACGATGGGCAGTTTGATCATGAAAGCTGGTCAATTACCTGATTGATCAGTTTGATACTCATTAACTATTACCTGATGTCTATTCATGACAAAATTACAATGACTCACACCTTACAAAATACAACGAATAGAATTCACATCTTCTATGAGCCAAAATTCAAGACCAGCGGTGTCAAAGCACAAGACTTTAAACATTTTAAAGGAAAAAAGTAGAAATTGTTGTACGATTTTATAACCTCAACACAACACTCTGGGTTGGTTCAGCTAAAAACAAATTTAACAGTGAGAATGCTTGGAATTGTTTGTAATTTGTAGAGCGGCGTTGCTAATTATGCCCCGTTAGTCATTGAAGCTTTTCCGTTGTTTCGACTTCATAAATACTTGCTTGTCAAATCAATCTCATAACAGAGATGCAAAACGTTTGATCTACTCTTTTCAGCTGTTCAGGCAGCCAGGAAGCAGCTATTAGACTGTCAGATAGTGAGAAAACACAACAATTGTCTTCATTCAAAATTGCATCTTGCTTGACAATCTATACACATATCAAATCTTTATAACATTGGCATAGCTTTGTAATACTACCTTGAATTACTCATTTCAGTCAACCTCGTTATTGCATGAAGTGTGACACTATATATTTTATATGATACTCAAAAAGCAAAATTAAGCAGTGAAAAAGTATTCGCAGAAGTGGTTTTGTTGTAGAACTCTTTCAGCCAGACAGCCATTCTATTTAAATGAGGAATGCTCTTAAAATTGAAGAAAACATTGCTTGTCAAATCAATCTTATTACAGGGAAGCAAAACAATTGATTTATTCTTTTCAGAAAGTCTTTCCAGGAAGAAGCTATTAGACAGCTTCTATGATATCCTCGTAATAAACGTATTCGCAATTCAGCGTTGCTGTAGAAACTTGTAAATCAGACAGTCATTCAGTCTCTTGATTTTATTTAGACGAGGGAAAACTTAGATCATACTTGGCGCTGTAATTCGTATTTTATTTTAAACTGCAAGAGAGATTTTGCTTCCACAACATACAGTCCGGTAGCATGCCTATTAATGGGAACATAAATGTTCCTATTAATGGGAACATTTTGCTACATGGAAGCCGCCATTTTGTGATATTTCCCATGATCCTTTGCTATCCTAACGTTAAAGCCTTATGCAATGTTACATTTTCGAAATTTGAAATACGTCTGGGAAAAATATCTTTGCTAGGGGAAACTTAAAACTCATGAAAATACGTTCATGTCATGGCTACAACTTTTCCACTCCCATTATATGTTCAGCACGCCGTTTTCGAAATATTAGATAAAATAGACAATAGAGCTAGGCTGTTAGGCACTAAACGGCCATTTTGAAAATTAAAATGTTTTTCAACACAATGATTTTTAATATTTGAAGTACATGAATTAGAAACTATGACATTTTATCGCAACATCTGAACAATATGGTTGCATGACTTCAATATTCTCGTGTGTTATAAATGTTCCTATTAATAGGCATGCTTCCGGAATCAGGTAGAGCATTCCAATTATTAACAACTCGCTGGCTGAAAAAGTGTTTACGTATGTCCAAGCGTGTGTGCTCTTTGTAAATTTTAAACTTATTTCCTCTGGTGATAGTGCTTACCTAAAGCTTAAAATGTTTGCAAAGCTCCACATTATCCAAACCTTGAAAAAACTTGAATGGCAACTCCTCCGTCAGCCCTCATCTTAAAATCATTCAGCCCATAGAAATGTTAAAAATTTTCAAATCAATTCTTATACACTAAAAAAAAACAGCCTTTTGTTTTATTTTTCAGGAAGATGAGATCATCTATCAGTCAGTGAGACATGAAATAAACTGACACAAAAATGCCACCGAAATAATATCTTGTTACATATATAAATCTTAATCCATCTACATAGCTTTCCATCGGTATCTTGAAGGTGCCTCGGGGGCCCAGTTCCATATGTGAGGTATATGTATATGTGCGGCCCGAGCAGGTGCCTTTTTTCAGAAGTTTCTTAGAACGTGTATCAAAAATTCCAATTCTGTCATACTGCAGGTCTGAAAAATGGCATATTTTTATACTGCAGTTGTCAAAAATTGTTTAAATTTGAACTGCAGGTATCAAATATTTTCGTAAAAAAATCACACACTTTTATAAAGCAGGTATACAAAAATTGTTGCTCTCATACTGCAGGTATGATTTTGAAATCCTGGGGGCACATACCTACCACTGAAGTATGGAACAGCACCTCGTGACGAGAAGGTGCAGTTGATCTTTAAAGCAGGGTTGGGGTATTGGCTTTTAAGAAGTCAAACTTTTAAACACGTCTTTGACTTGCAAGAAAAGTTATTTTCTGAAAATGTGATTTTTTCCTAAAATATTTGCTTTTTTCAGACTACTTTGGACACAAAAAACTTATTTGGCTGCGCAAAGTATTATTTGTCTTAAATTTGGCCTTTTCTAAAAATCAATTATTTGATGGAAAATAAAAAGAGAGTAAATAATTATTTGTATAACATTCAGACCACGTGATATTATGCTTGTTGTATAAGTTACGTACTAAACTTTTTTTGCTTTTCAGTAGATTGTTCCCCTCACAAAATAGCCCCTGGAGCCGCTGGTGGCCAATCCCTTACAAAATTTGAAGTTTACAAAATTACAGTTTGGGTTGTTTCAAGCTTAATTTACAGATTTGCTATTTTACAAAACTGATTTGTTTTTTGTGGTTGACGCAAACTACCAATCCTGTATCAAAGTGCAGTCGACCTCATAATTGCAAGAAGCTGAACACTAATATATACGTCCATTACTTCATAAACTACAGTGTGGCATTACTAACGTACCATTCTTTAATTTGAAATATCAAATTATTGATTTGAAACTTAAAACTATTGATTTGAATTTTTTTAATTTCAAAATAATATGAAACTTTAAACTATCAATTTAAAATATCAATTCACCTCTCATTATGGCTCTCTTTCTATCTCTCTCATATACAAATTGAGTAATGTACATATCCCTTGATAAATATTCTACACGTATTGTCATTTTTCATTTCTGGAACTGCTGGACAATGTGCAGGCCAAACAAATTCCAAGAATCTGTAAAACAAAAGAAAAAGTAATTAGGTAATAATGATTGCAGTAACGTAATATTAGCTGCAGTGACGTCACGGGAGAACAATGACGTCAATGGTAACAAATTAAACTAGATTAGCCATCTAGGCTAAACGTACCGTGGCTAGTTATTTCTAATTTTGCTTTTTACTTACTGATTGTTTTAGTTGTCACTTTGTTTATTATTTTGCTATTGTTTTTACATTTCTCAATCAATTAGTTTCATATTTATTTCGATAAAGAATCCGTTCTATAGTAGCGCATTAATTAGGAGGTCACACTGCTTTTTTGTATTTATTTCTTGTCAACCTTTGTGGAAAAGAAAAATATCCCCAATCTTAATTTTTTTTCTTTCAATATTCAAAATTCAAATTCAATATTTTCCTTGTCATAATCAGATTATTAAGGTACTAATTTACATTTGTAAGGCGAGGGTATTATACTTTCATAATTGTAAACGAATATTTTTGATGTAGCTTAAGCCGTCCAGTTCTTTAACCGGAAATGCTAAAAATTAAAGAGTTCATAGAAATATCAATAAAAGAAATCATAATTATTTAGAAATTGTCGAAAAGACTGATGAATCAGTAAGCTATACTCCACATCAAGGTGATTTGCTTTTAATCTTGTAACTCACAACTCGCAGTCGATTCTTTCTCTTGGAAATGCAAATGATTCTTGTATACTGCCATCAATTTAACGCATAGAAACAGATACTCTAATTGTTTGTGAAAATAAGATAATTAGTATGCGTACTAAATCCTCAAATCATGTACTTCTGTATCAATTAGGAGGCGCACTACATCTCCAAATCATGTTCAACAGTATCAATGTTCTCTCCCTTTTTGTGAAATGTTAACCATTTTTATGTCACTTGCTATAAGTTGTGATCTCACGTTAACCACTTCGCTCAAAAGTCTATCGTCTATAGTTATGCAAGTAATTCAACTATTATGCGTGCTACAAGTTGCGTGAATGTACACCAATCGTAACTTAAGTAATAGTCTCAGATTAAACATTTTGCACAAATGTTTATGCAATTAACCTAATTGATATGTACAACATACCTCACCATTAAGTGTGGGCAATGCTCTTCACACACATGATCATTTGTGTAAGTAAAATCACCACATCCACATTAACCTTATGGATATTGATATAAATATTTGTATTATTACGCCAATAAACTAATCCATATGCATACCACCCCTACCCCCACCCCACCTAATAATGTTCATTTGAATAGTACCAATATTCTCTACCCCTGTGTCAATTTACTTGAGTTTACACCATTAATAGCTTAAATTATGAGCTCAAGTTAAACGTTTGTGGACGCCGGCGAAGACAACAACGACGACGCTGACGGGAAGATCACTATGTCTCTTCACCCTGCTTCGCGAGACAATTAATGAGTATATTTGACCTCTCACCTTATCTACCAAACCTACTCGATAATAAATTCCATACCTCAAACAGGGCGACTGCGACGACAGTTACACGAATCGTATCAACGTTTCTATTGAGCTCGGGAATGAGGGATTCTTGACAACCCTTGATAGAGAGAGGGAGAAAAGAAAACTTTACAAGAAAGTCTACATCAAGTAATGTATATGTCTACAGTAACGATCTGGTATGCAGCCTATATTCCCGATCGGTCGATAATGAATCAGAGAGAACTTTTGAAACATCTGTTATTTATAAATAAATCAATAAATCAATCGATCGATCGATCGATCGATCGATATATAGATAGATAGATAGAAAGACAGACAGACACACAGACAGCCAGCCAGCCAGCCAGCCAGCCGACAGACAGACAGACAGACAGATAGATAGATAGATAGATAGATAGATAGATAGATTGATAGATAGATAGATCGATCGATCAATTGATCGATTAATCGATCGATCAATTAATCAATCAACATAAATAAGTATAATCAAATAATGAATAAATAAATATATATATAAACATATATATATACATATATATAAATGCATACATACATATATACATATATATATATATATATATATATATATATATATATATATATATATATGTATATATACATATATTTATACACATTTATATATTTATTCATATTTATATATATATATATATATATATATATATATATATATATATATATATATATATATATATATATATATATATATATATACATATATATATATATATATATATATATATATATATATATATATATATATATATATATATAGATATATATATATAGATATATATATATATATATATATATATATATATAATATATATATATATATATATATATATATAATATATATATATATATATATAATATATATATATATATATATATATATATATATATATATATATATATATATATATATATATATATATATATATATATATATATATATATATATATATATATATATATATATATATATATATATATATATATATATATATATATATATATATATATATATATATATATATATATATATATATATATATATATATATATATATATATATATATATATATATATATATATATATATATATATATATATATATATATATATATATATATATATATATATATATATATATATAAAGTCTGGTTTTTTCTCTAGGGAGGGCAAGTTCTTCATCATGGTGTTGCCATGAGGGCGAAGGGGTCTGCTGTTTTAACGTGGCATTTTATCACCCTCTACCAAACGGTAGACTGGCTACTGCAGGGTGGTCCCGAATTCCACTTCAAAACTTCAGCCAGACACACCTATTCAATGACCCTGAGGAGTGCGTCATCGAGCCGCTAGGCTTATGGCGATTGATTGATTGATACCAAAGGTTCCCCGAAAGGTAAAACGGTCCAAAAATGTTGTCAATAGAAATTTTCCTAAAGGTCCAGATTTCTCGGCAATAATCTATTCGCTCTTCCGTAAAATTTAGCCTCTAAACAGTTTAAAGAGCTATCTTTACAATTTACGCCATCAGCAATTATTTTCGTTCTACGCCTCCTACAACCACTCCTCCCCCCCCCCCCCTCCCAATCCATAAAGCTGTATACATCCATCCATATTATCAATGTTTTCAAACAAACATTTACGAAGGGCACCTCTTCCGTCTGTTATTCATAGCAGCAAATGTGTTAATCCAGGAGCATTATGTCCAGTATTTGTATAGGAAGGGCATACTAATGTACTCATTTCTTTATCATGGGTGTAGTTCTACCCTTTGCATATAGAGAAAAGAGTAGCCATATTGCGAGTATTTCTATAGGCAGGGCATACCAATTTATTCAGTTCTTTATTATGGGACGGTGTAGTTCTACCGTTTGCACATAGAAAAGAGAACAGCCATGTTGCCCATGCAGCGGAGCTGAAAGATATTTTAAATTAGGGTGGGGAGGGGAGTTTAGATATATTATTTGTCCCAACAAATCTACACAAATGTATGAGAATCTTATTACGGCCCAAAAGCTATTTTTGAATTTGGGTGAGGGTGGAAGGTGGGGGATTTGTTGAATGTTTGATACAAATTTGGCAACATATTCCGAAAGTGGTAGAGGATTTCCTGTCCTCCCCCTCACTCCCCATTTCCCCGGTTCCTATGTTACTACCATTTAGTGGAGGAATGGGGGAATCTGCCCATTTTCCGGTGGTGCATGTGTCGTTGAACATTGTATGGATTACATTGTAAATAAGCGCATATATCATAAACCATGTTCATTTTACTCACAATATCATATTTCTCCTCAATAGCAACTCTTCCACATCCGTCAAAATAGGCAAAGCAGCAAGAATCGGGAGTTTCCCCGGGAAGAAACTCAGTTGAATAACGTCCCCAGTCTGACGAATTGTTCACCCCGCAGCACATCAACTTAATATTTAAAAGAAATAGGAAAAACATAAACATCTATCTTGAAATAAAACCCAAAATTTCTCTAGAAACGTTTATCTATATAGGCTTACGTCAATATTCAAAATAGTTCAAGCCAAGAATTACAATTTTGATATAAATATAATTATGCATGGTTCCTGTTTTATAATGCCAAGATAATAACTATTTAGAAAACGGGAAACAAGTGGACAAGTGATATTCATCAATTATCTATCGCTAAAAAAAGGAATTTTAATATTTCCCGAAAAGTATAACGATAATAACTTTTGAAGAACAGTCCTTAAATATTGAAGAACAGAAAACAGTTCATGGTTGTTAAAAGTTTAGGGATTTTAAAGACAATTGAACAATTTGTAATGTATGAAGATCGAAGAGAGAACTTTAAGAGGGACTCTCGCCTCAGTATACTGTACGCATGTGTTTATGGAGTGCTAGTCACTTCCGCGGCGGTTTTTGATTGTTTGTCGGTATTTGTGTACGACCAATCAGACAGTAGGGGAGAATCCTGTACTTTAGGTGTAATTAAAAATACACACAAATTTGGGGCTTCGTATTCATTAAGTTTTGGTGTATTTTCTTATCACACCAAAAGTCCAGGATTCTCTTGACTGTCAGAAACGATGACTATTATTGTGTATTACTGTCCATGTTAACACGATATATGGGATTTATAATTGTAAATATGTTTTCCTTACTTTTAGACTTTAAAATGAGTCTTCTTCATTATTATTTTGCTCTGTCCACTA
Organism: Chiridota heheva; assembly: GCA_020152595.1. Taxonomy (NCBI): domain Eukaryota; kingdom Metazoa; phylum Echinodermata; class Holothuroidea; order Apodida; family Chiridotidae; genus Chiridota; species Chiridota heheva. Next base: position 95,591 of record JAIGNY010004303.1, read on the forward strand.
TTTCAGCAGGCGGGTCCCATGAGCGTGGTTATGGATTTGAGATAAGTTTCGAGGAATCAGTTTTTGCCTTTCAAGCAATTATTGTTACACATGATTAAAACTGAAGGATTTATATGAAAATGTACAGATAAGTACAAAAGCTGCCAGACGGTCACTTTTAACCAAGTGTAGTGGATCATTTGGTTAATTTTCTGGATTTAAAACAATTTGGCTAGTGTTACCACTTCCTGTCCGTAGATCGTTAGTGATGAAAGCAAATAGCTACAAAAAAGATTAGAAAACGAAAAAATCTCACATGCGTCTGCATTCGATCCCATGCGCTCGTCAGTCCCGACTCGCCCGTTATGTTGTACTTCTCGAGTACGTGGGTAGTGAGGTCATTCGTGACGTAAGTCTCGACCTGATCCCTGTAAACAAAAGCCAGAACACAAGCGACTACCTCCAGCACAAAATAACGAAAAGAAGTATTGCAAACTAGGGAGAAGTATGAAAGTACGTATCAATTTCGAAAGTTTTCAAATCTGAGTCGGCAATTTCCGGAGAATTAATTTAGATAATGTAACAAGGCTTAAATTCATGTGTCCATAATAAACCAATGGTATACCGTGGGAATATTATCAACCAACCAACTACTTGGGGATTGTTGCCCGTCTGCAATATTCACGCCCGGTATGGAAACAAGCAGATAAAAATAAAATGCTTTCAGACGCTAATCATACTGTACACGTGTTATACATGAAGGTACTACGTGCGCGCATTGTTGTTAGTAACTTTGTTTCCACGAACTGCAGCTAGTTGGGTGAGTAGCAAAACGAAAATTCCCCCAGCATTTGTTTCGGCTAAAACTCGGTCTAAAAAAAGGTTTATAAAGTAAATGTCACATGACATTATTAATTAGTTGATGTTGTTTGACCGCACACGGGTAAAACCATACCCCCCCCCCCTTCTTCCTTCCACTAGCAAAGGCGCATGTGTCGTCATACTCTATTGAAGGAAGGTTCGACAGCAAAGTACAGTGATTATTTACGTATTATTCTGGGATCGACAGAACAATTGAACACTTCTTTTTGCACGTAGCGTTACTGATGTTATCAATGTAGTTAAATCCCGACCCAAATAATCAGAAGCTGTACATTTTATGACTTCATATTATTTGTGTTCGCATGAATTGGCACAAAATCTTTTATTTCAAACTTTGACTCTACACCTACCTGTACTTGTTGTAGTTTGTTTTTTGCAAAGAAACATAAAGCTAAAGGTTTAACAATATCGACCGTCCATTTCTCTTTGACGGACTAGTCCAAATTAGAATTGCCCTACGAAAGTTACGCCCAGGCAGCCTGTATGACAGGTCGTCATTGTTACTCTAAACTTGACAAAATGTGTATCTGACCTCTGACTTTCAAACTTTGTGCCTGAGTATCTAGGGGCACACGTTCATCCCATTTAATACCCCTTCAGTAAATTGTATATCATATTATGGTCAGGAATGTTTAAACTGAGATTATAAAAAGTAATCAACCTACAAAAAATACAGAGGAGCGAATGCAATGTATGTTAGAAAATAGATAAATGGACGAGTATGTTAGAAAATAGATAAATGGACGTAGTATGTTAGAAAATAGATAAATGGACGAGTATGTTAGAAAATAGATAAATGGACGAGTATGTTAGAAAATAGATAAATGGACGAGTATGTTAGAAAATAGATAAATGGACGAGTATGTTAGAAAATAGATAAATGGACGAGTATGTTAGAAAATAGATAAATGGACGAGTATGTTAGAAAATAGATAAATGGACGAGTATGTTAGAAAATAGATAAATGGACGAGTATGTTAGAAAATAGATAAATGGACGAGTATGTTAGAAAATAGATAAATGGTCAAATAGATAAAAGAAAACTGTAA
>JAIGNY010004303.1:107500-250000 GCA_020152595.1 Chiridota heheva
AAACACAGACCATAGGTTCCTTTTTCAAATTGAAAATGTTAATAATAATAATAATATACAGTTCTTATAAAGCGCAACACACACTAAATTCTCATTGAGCTGGATGAAAAATGAAAGAGGGGAAAATAGGGAAACAACTTATAGAAGTGAGAAAAGATGTGTTTTTAATAATGATTTAAAGTTAGTTACGATTTGAGCTTCTTTGATATGAGTTGGTAGATTGTTCCAGAGAAAAACAGATTTTTGAAGATTGAAACGAACGATGACCACATGACTTTGTAGAAACAGAAGGAGGTGCGAGCGATAACTTAGAACTAGAGCGTAGACGGCGAGTTGGAGTGTGCATGTGGATAAGATCCTGTAATCATAATGTTCTTATGCTTGTTCTTATTATTTTGTATTCCAATACAATCTATCTTACGTTTATTGAATAAGGTTTCAGCTTTTAAACCGAAAGACACAATAAACTGAAACAGCAAGTAATAAAAGAAATGATATCATTAGATTCACTCTGTCAATGCGCATTGCAGCTTGCTTACACTCCTGCGACCAAATCTCCTTGTTAGCCTCCTTTTGCAATGAATCTTCCGGCTGCCGGTTGTTGTTTATTTGCGAAATGATGTCTTTTTCATTTTAATCCCGGTAATCAAAGGTCATGCGGCTTGGTACTACAAATCTGTTAATGCAATCCTCACTCCCTGTGTAAGATGGCCGCACCAAAGATGAACAATACAAGGTTCAGCGCCCTGTTGGGCAGTTCAGAAGAACTATCGCATCAGTTTATCAGTTCAGGAGAGACTCGAGTCATGCCGTGTGACCTCGGTTTGAGAAGACAATCATAAACAAGTTGAGGGTTAGTCACGAGTATGTGTAAGGGTCCAACGAAACATTAAAATGTTCCGATCCTAGTTTGTCTATTTATTGAATTAAAACTCTAAAATGTTTTTCATGCATATTATTATTTTAACTTATGAAGAATGATTATGGATAATGAATTTAGAAATCCTCTGAAAGGGAACAAGGCTAAGCAAATAAACTTTTTTAATATGATTTCAAAATCCTCTGGTGAACGAGATATTTTGCTCTTTGAAATAGAAGAAAATGTTTTTAGTTTCAAATTACAACAATAAATTTTGGAACATTGACCTTGTATTTTCTATTTTATTTAAAAACCAGTGCTTACTGCTAACTTCATAGACAAAATTCAAAATTGGAAAGCTGCATAATGTGACATGATATCTAAAATATCCTCCGATCGGGAAAGTGTATTTGATAAAAAATACTGTACCTCTGCGTCTCTTTTTCGGTTTTGCTTGAATATAATAGTAGAGCATTGCGTATATTCTCGGTAAGAGAGTATGTCCATCATGGTGACTCTACTAAGTCCAATGGCACTTGAAACAACGGACAAGGAACTGATGACAATCATAGCTAAGAAAAAGTCAGCTGTGAAAACAAAACAGAAAAGAAAGATTCACAACCAGAATTTCATGACGATACTGAAGAATGATTGGCGAAAATGTCGAATTTAAAAGAGTAGGGTTGGACAATGGTGTAATGCGGTGTATTTTTTCAATGATAATTACATTATGCTCATTTAGAAGTTTTGGCTTTTATTGCTAACAATTTTATTTTTCATAATTATATTCTATGTCTATCATAATGTTTAAATGTGTTTAGGACTGATCTATCTAAATAAGCTCACCATAGTTAATTTGCAGTGCGAATGGATAGTAAGACAATACTTCATTTTGTAGTTAAATGCAACAGCAAACGTCAAATAAATCCCACAATTTCCTATTATTGTAATAAGAATTAAAAGACATTAAACTTCAAGTTAATTAACGTCTCCTTAACGAAAGATACCATGGATAAATGCATTTAACGTTAACGCTGCTGTACTTGCAACGTTCTTTTTGATTTTCAATTTCCTCTTTTGATCTCGAAATATCTGCTATGTTATCGATCACATTTCGGATTTCTTGCAATCTGTAAGGAAAATTGAAAACCGGAAGTGGCGTTACCAGCACAGCGGTGTTCACTTCCAAATTAATTTATGGCACGAAATATTACCTTTAAGATCATAACGACAATAAGAGAATACTTCAGGGCAAAATGATTGTGTCTTCTACCAATATAATGACTTTCTAAGAATAGGGAATTGGTCTCCTGTCGGTGGCATTGAATTGGCCTATAACTGTTGCAATAAGAACAACACTAAGACGTTCGTCATGCTTAGAGACAACTTCTCTCCTGACTCGGGATGTATAACAAACACGGACAAGATTGTGAGACAAAGCAGTCCTGTTGGAATTCCGATAGTATATACGTAAAACGCCGCATTACGGGATATAATGAAAGCGTGATGAACTTCTAAAAACGTATAAGGACAGCAAAGGTAGTTTTTTGCCACTTGCTTCACCTCAAATCCGACAAGATTAAACACACCATTGGATGTAAAAACGGCCTCATTGGCAGAGCTGTCGTTGGGGTAGTACAGACGAAGCTTTAAGGGGGAGTAAAATCCATATCAATGAATATTCTTTCAGAATAAACATTTTACAGGTAGCAGCTAGCTTCATCAATGATATTAAAATTGTAAAGAATATGTAGGTTGGTATCACTTTTGTCGTACTCCAAAATTACATTACTATCATTGGGTCTACCTGGACACTATCAGCAGGAAAGGAAGCTTAAGCACGGGTGAAAACTGCTGAAGCATAGACAGTTCGGGTGAACCCCTCCTTTTAGCCCTCGGTAAAACCCTTCGAAGGAGGGTTTTTTTAGGTCATGGAGGCAGCCATTACCCATCATGCAATTTCCTTCGCCCATACACTTTGTACAGAGTGACCAAGTAAATTCATTTTGTGAACTACGACGGCGTTTGATGAAGTGTGAGAGGTACATGGAATTATGGGGAAACATGTTAGCTAACTTTTATCCAGTACCTTTTGATATGTTCACCAGTCCGAATTTGAAAAAGAGCCAATATATGGCACGACCCATGTTTGAAATGCTTAGGTTTGTTGCGAATAATCTGTACTGTGCTAACATCTGCGTTGTGTTGACTAAGCATTGACTTTTCTTCTTTGACTGCGATTGTCAGTGTTCAATAAATTACAAATTAAAAGGGTTATTTTATATGCATTCTTACATTAAATTTGTTCTTCGCGTAAGTTGTGTTGTTATTTACGTAGCCTCTTGGAGAACGCGTTCAATTAAATCATTTTAATGCAGTGAATTATCAGTTCCTTTGTGACTTTCGTATGTGATGTTCTGTCTGAACAGTGAACGTATTCTAACGTAGGCCTATTGACCGTAACTAATGCTAAGTTACAGCCATCATGTGCGTAGAGTGTACGTTGGACTGTTTGCATTGCAGGCTTGTGTGTAATATATATTGTCATTCGTTTTATTCTTTTTCACCCATTGTCTGTACTGGCGAGTAGCGTTCAGATGTTAGGGCCTAATCAAGTCATGAATAAAACTTAAGCAGTTAGTTTAGTTAATCTCAAATTGCACTGTTTATTCCTTTACGATCTGTCAGTCAGTAGGTGATCGCATAATGCATACCTGAAATAGACCAAATTGAAGTTAGTAAGCAGCTGAGATGTGTGTGCGATTCGTATGTTTGAACTGTCGACTGGTTGCTGAACTGCGCGATGGTCAAACCGTGGAAGCAGGGATTAGCATGAAAGACTCTTTTCAGGGGTTCACCCGAACTGATAGAGCGTACGTAATCTTTACAAGAGTCAAATTTGTTAAAGTGTTGCAAGAGTCAGATAACATAAAGAACCAAAAAACAAAAGATTCAGTTGAGTAACATGTCAGTGAACAGCACGTAGTACACCGGAAAAAGAATCCCACCACACCTTTTTTCAATGTCAGTGTAGCAAATCGGCAAAATTTGTAAAGTGCATTTTAATCCCATATTAATAATAAGATAGAAATTGTTTCCAATAATTTCAAAAGAAGCAATTAATTTTCAAAGAAATACATAAACGTTATCTTAGATCTGCAATTGTGACATCACACGATACACTGCAAGGTCAATTTATTTCAACACACTGATGACTTATTTGAAATTGCAATAACTTCTAAACGGAATAAGATACTAACATGTTTGTTTAAAATTCATGGAAATTTTGATTTACAAACAAATTTACACACAATCGCAAGCACAAATATAAATAACTTTCCCTTCCAAACAAATCAATCTACCTCACTTGAAAACAACATATGGTGTAACATTTAACATTACCTTTGATAACCCATTATATCTGGAAGCCAAATTTTACTTTTTCTAAGCGAGATTTCCTCGATTCCACCATAGCTTTCGGGGTCCCATTGTAGATATTCATCCCTCCATTTCTATTGAGATGCAAAAACATTAACTGATTAAGAAAGCATAGGGCATGGATCATACCCATGGTAACGAAGTATATCTAACCCTATTAAACATTGGTATAAAATGACAATATTATCAGATAGTAACAGTACAGGTTTAGACTAACAATTTGCCAGCATTATTTCGTTCTGTATTTTGCTTTCAAATAGCCATGTTGTTCAGGCAATATGTGCAGATATTGTCCAAAAAACATTAGGTTTTCTGAGAGTTTTGAGCGATTTAAAATCAAGCACCATACTTTTCTTATTAGGCTTTTCTTCGCAAATACAGTATGTATTTCCTATAAATTTATGTGAGAATCTATGTATTTATCGATAGTTAATTTCAAAAGCAAATTGACACTGTCCTGTTGGTAATCCGATGGAGAGAACTGTGTTGATTCTCCGATCAGGAGATCATTCACGGTTAGTATTCCTCGATGCACCAATTAATCCAAATTATTTTTTGTGCATACATAATGCTGTTTACAACCTCATTATGTACCCGAATTTATCCACCCTTACCCTGTTTGATAGGACTAAAACCTATCCCCTCCCTTTAGCTTACGCATCACATCAGACCTTCTCCCTCTTGGCATCAATCCAACCACTCTTAGCACTTTCTCCTGGCCGACGTTTCCCCCACTGGGCCACCCCTCCCTACTATTCACCTGGACATCTCCACTCATCACAAAACCCAAACCCACCCTAACCTTTTCATCAACCTCCACAACTAAATCAAAGACCAACTCTCAAACTATACCTGTATCTATACTGATGGCTCCAAGGAAGACAACAAGACAGCTGCTGCTGCCGTCATCCAAGACAACACACTCAGTAGCAGGCTTCCCGACTACTAATCCATCTTCTCGGCCGAGGCCAAGGCAATCCTCCTCGCCCTCAACTCTATTAAATACTCTCCGCTCAGCCACTTTGCCATCTTCCCCGACTCCAAAGTTGTCCTTACTTCATTACTCAATCTTAAATGGGATAACCCCACATCTCACCGCATCCTCAGTAAACTCCTTTCGCCCCCCCCCTTCCCCCCTCCGTAGAAAACATATTATTTTCTTCTGGATACCCAGCCATGTTGGCATCCCTGGAAATAACAGGGCTGATGCAGCTGCTAAGCTTGCCCTCACCCTTCCCCCTACCCCTTTTCCCAAAACCCTTTCTGACATCAAACTGCTTAAGCTTTCTTGTTTGAGGCCGCTGGCAAACCTCATGGGACTCCCAAATTGATAACAAACTACACGTCATCTAGCCCACCATTCCGATCAAAGCCACCATTCACAACCTATCCCATGTCGACAACCTCCACATTACCCGCCTTAGAATAGGTCACACCCACCTCACTCACTCCCACCTCCTTACTAGCTCCCCCACCCCTCTGCAACAAGTGCCATTGATCCCTCACAGTCCATCACATTCTCCTTGCTTGCCCCCTGTACAACCTTCCCAGAGCTTTCCTTGCTGCCCACAACTCAGTAGCCGAGCTCTTCCAAAAAACCCTTCGGATAAAATTATCTCCTTCCTTCTTCATGTTTCCCTATACAACCATATTTAGTCCTCCTTTCCCACCCTTTCTCTCTCTCTACATTATTTTTTTACCCATACACCTCCTCTCTCGATCCCAGCTCTCTGGTTTTAGTTCTCGTGTTTTTTTCAATCTGCCCCTGTTTACTCTCCTTCCTACCTCTGGAATGATCTAAACGCTCAGGCACAATTTGGCCCTTGCTGTTGTGGTGCCGTTAAACTTTTATCAAACAAACAAACAAACAAACAATCGTATTAGAATCAGATTAATGTAGAACTCAGGCAACTTAGGCACAGCGATATTTCAGATTTTGTATCTTGAAATACAATAGGGTAATCAAATATGAAATATCTATCACTGTTCGCCTTTCAATTTTACAGTGAAATGTGCGAGAAAAGAGGTGGTTTTGGTTTTGTTGCCCTTAGGCAGTCATGTTGTGATAGAATTTCCGAAGAATAATACTGAAATCTGGCTTGAGAATTGTTTGTAAAATGAGGTTAGAGTCAAATCAACCGTTTATATTGATGTTTTTGTAAGTAAAACAAAGTATTTGTAGATAAGGAATACACAAACCGGCTGTACAACAGACTACGAAGAAGCACCTCTATCTGTCTATTGAATTGACCATTGCTGCGCTCTTGATATCCAAACGAAAGAACTGTGAGACTACTGTAATTCCCTTTTGAATGGTATTACCATGAAAAATGTAAATCGCCTACAGAAACTCCAAAATAAAGCTGCTAAGCTTATCTTCAGGAAACGTCGTCGTGATCATGCCTCACCCTTGCTCAACAAATTGCATTGGCTTCCTGTGTCACAGCGAATTTTATACAAAACATGTGTTATTGTCTACAAATCCCTGATACATCAATCGCCTGAATACATATCCAACAGTCTGAAACTTTATACACCAGCACGATCCCTTCGCTCCTCTTCTGAAAACTTCCTGACTGAACCCAGAACTAACACCAACGCTGGTTCTAGGGCTTTTTCAGCTGCAGCACCCCATGTTTGGAACTCTTTGCCTTCACACATTCGCCATGCCAGTTCACTTGGACAGTTCAAAACACGTCTCAAGACTTTTCTTTTTTAATCAAGTATTACTTACTGAACTTTGGGGCAGCGTTCTGGGCGCTTTGTATCCTATGGAAAAGGCGCCTACTACAAATGAACATGGATGGATGGATGGATGGATGGATGAGAACTCTCCAGATTGGCGGCACGTGACGGACGCGATTTTTCCCCAAATAGGATAGTAATGTCACAAATTTCCTCTGATCTAATTGGCTTAAATTCTAGACCTTAACCCTGACCTAACCATAACTTAACTGAAATGAGCGCAATTGCTATCCTGTATCCTGAGATTACATAATAATAAATTGAACTACGTTCTATTCCAATTTTTTGCAAATTGCAAGGTCACAGTATGCGGATTTTACCAGGAGAGAAGGTACTTGTAAGCCACAAAAGAATCTTAGTGAGAGAACAAAGATTTTAAAAACCAAAATTGGCCATCTTTGATACATATATTCTGCATCTTTGGCCACATTGCCAAAAACAAAACGAAATAGTGATGTCATAGTGATTATTTGCCAACTTGAAATCGATTCACAAATCAAAATACTTATCCACTCTTTTACGACTGACGAGGTTTGGTTTGACTCTATTCCTACCGTAGATACCACATACTCATTAAAATGAAATTTATGATGAGTATTACCATTTGACAGCTAAGCGCCAAGCTAATTTGCTGAGTTCTTTCATTCTGTAATAGATTTATAAAAAAAAAATCAGAATAAATATACTATGATTTGTTTGATTAATTGTTTATTTCTGCACAGGTAAATTGGCTTGAATAATTTTAACACAAGCATTAAATCGCAAATTTAGATTTAAAGGACGTGTAGAGACGTGATCTATTCAAATACTTTCAAGCAGCTATACATTTCGTCTAAATCGTTTAAAATGGACAATTCTACAACGGCTTGATTCTTCAAGAATGATTATAAAAACTGTTGTATGCAAATTTGTGATGTATTATAAAATGATCTTGTATTTTTTGCGTTAAGTTTTAGTTTCAAGATTGCCTTATCATTATTCTTTGAAATGCTGCAGCAAATTTGGCCAAACTGTTTGGATTTTTACCATGCTCTTAAATTCTAGCGAGTCTCACTGAGATTTAGTGTAGAAATTTTAAAATTGATATGATGGTCTGGCACAGCTCGGCCAGTCGTACATCACAAATTTAGGGTAAATAAAAAGTTAATAGAAATAAAATCATCCAAAAGTCCTCCTGACCAATATAAAATTTGCTAAAATGATTACATATTGAAATATGACTACGTTATTTGCGCCAAAATAATATTAGCTATTCGAGTTTTCGGAATTACGTAATAATAACGTGCGTAAATCTCAACAATTAGTTTGTCGGTGAAAACAAAGCAGTTTACCATTACAGCCGGTATGAAATCGGTCACCTTAGATGCCTAAGTTTCTACGTTCGCCTATGTATTTTTGCAGGAAATTATTGCAGATTTGAAGAAAACATCGTAGAAAAGATTATTTTGAAGTTTGAAATATATGCATCGTGCGTGCGTAGGCATAAGCGTGGTGTTCACTTGTGCACATATCGTAGCATGTTTTCACCGACAAAGAGTCCCGGATGTTCAAAATGCCCGGATGACCGAATACTCGAATATAATAATTGATGATTACTTTCGAGTACTTTAGTGTGCCGGTACTTTAAAAGCTGAAGAAGGTAACATTCACAAATTCTATCAGGTAGTTAGGTTTTGCTCTGAATGACAGGTCTAGGAAATGTGAGTGATTCCCTACAGGTATGACATACTTTGATCCATAGTTATCTAGCAGGTCATGTGCAAGACTTTTACTGGCAGCTATGCGAAAAAAGATATTTAATATTATAAATTAAATTCAAATCAATTTATTCTTCTTCATGATTAAACCACCAGCCTTTACATGAAAAGATATGATTACATGAATACATATGATTATATGAATACATATGATTACATGAATACATATGATTACATGAATACATATGATTACATGAATATATATGATTACATGAACAACAGCAATGATTACATGAATACATAAAACTTTACATGAAATAAAAATATATAATTTCATCAAAATAAGATTACATGAATACATCTCCAGATTGTCCAGAAATATAAATGTTATTCAAAATGAATATATATGATTACATACAAATACATATGATTACATGAATACATATGATTATATGAATACATATGATTACATGAATACATATGATTACATGAATACATATGATTACATGAATACATATGATTATATGAATACATATGATTACATGAATACATATAATTACATGAATATATATGATTACATGAATACATATGATTACATGAATACATATGATTACATGAATACATATGATTACATGAATACATATAATTACATGAATATATATGATTACATGAATACATATGATTACATGAATACATATGATTATATGAATACATACATATGAAGAAAGCGCCCCTTGAAACCACGACGGGTTAAATCTGCCAGTGGCAGATTTTTCCCATTTCAAGGACACAGCTCAGGTATTACGTAAGCTTTTTGTAACCCGGTATTAAGACAATTTTGAAAATCCTGCCGATCCACCAGTGTAACTTCCTCCCCTGATCTATTTGTTTCTGATGTGACATGACTTCTGAATGCTTTTCATATTGGTGTTGCTTAATTTAATGCTCATTATTCATTAAGATGTTTCTCTTGTATATACGCCATTGCTCTAATCTATAAATTAAAAGAATTTCTTTAACGTTCGTTCTTTTTCGTTTCGGATTTTCACTAACGATTAAGTTAAGAACGCGGCATTGGAATGCACGACGTTACAACAAAACATTCTCAGACCAATTCCTTCACACAACAAAAATCGGGAATGAGAGTAAATCGGTAGTAAAATCAGAGACCTGCTACCTAAAGCTCCATGGTAATACACAGAACAGAAGGAACTTTTGATAAACTATTCAAACAGTGCGGTTTTTTCATTTCCGCTCACCCATAGAGCTATTAACTGAGTTAATAGCTCCATGGTTTATTACAGCGCTGCTGGCAATGTCGGTCATGCATGTTATTGTTATGATGTTGTAGGCCTACTGCGAATTTGCGCGTGTTCCTAGGATTGTACCATTATCAATGTTTACGTGATCTTCATCCCCATAAACTAAGTTAATGTTTCTTTAAATATGAATCTTATTAGATTTTCGTTAATCATGGTTATAACAAGAAATGTTCTTACCAGGTTTCGTTTGCTAAAAAGACATAATACATATTATAATTTTATTTAAGTAAAATATCCCCTCGTGTGATATTGGGTGAACCCAGTTAAGATGGGGAGGAAGGCTTTTGGATAGAATGCTCTTCATGATTTCAAAAGTTAAAAATGATTTACCACAAAATACGAAATATAGCATCAATTTTGTTTTTGAAAGGTTTAATTCTCTAACAATTTGCACAAGTAAAACAAATTCCACATATTTCATACACTAAGAGCACAAATTTTGTGGAAATGAAATAGAAAATTCAAAACTTTTCTAAGACCTGGATGTCAATGTCACCTTATCTTTCCTGCGGTTACTAGAATGCCACAGGCACAGAAAACAAGGATAGAGTAGCGTTCAAGGGGCGGATTCTGTAATGATGATTACATGAATACATATAATTACATGAATATATATGATTACATGAATACATATGATTACATGAATACATATGATTACATGAATACATATGATTACATGAATACATATGATTACATGAATACATATGATTATATGAATATATATGATTACATGAATATATACATAATAATGAACAAGCAGCAAAGCAATACAAATAACAGCAACTAAAACTTTGAACAAAAGCTATGAAATAAAAATACTTAATTTCATCAAAATAAGATTCTATTTCTGAACGAATCTCCAGCACTTTGTCCAGAAATAAGCAAATATTATTCAAAATAGATTATTAGACACATTACAAATACAATCATAATCACAGCAGTGCCTATCTAATTATTATTATTGTGCCACTTGGTAATACACATTTAAAACTAATGTTTAGTGGTTTGGCTTGTGGTCAGGTAGTTTTTTTCTGGGTCATGCCAATATTGTTCCCGACACCTACGACATTGCTATTCGCAGCGCCCTCACTCAATATTTCTTAAGTAATGTACACGCTGTATCTTCTTAAACCGAATCCCGAAATAAACTCCGCACGTGCAGTGTATGCATAACTGTACACTGTATGTATGGAGTTTGAGGGCAGTGATGCGTACATTTTCGGTGGCCTTGAGATTGTTGATTTTCTAACATGTGGAAAAACCGAACATTGCAAATGTAAGGGCGTAAACCTGTTATGTACTTAATGAGTTTATAATGAATTGCGATATTAAAATGTAATAAATTATTCCAAAGAAGACCTAAACCATTTGAGTTTTGATCTTAATGCTTTAGTCTTGCATTATTTTACCGGTATGTTTTTTGCACAATACATTTTTCAATTTGTCATTAAAAGATATACCTAAGAATTAAAATATAATGAACGTAGGTCATCAAAAATACCAGAATTTTCACCTAATTTCATAGAAGTTGGTGTTGAACTATAGCTATACGTGTTGTACTAACATTGGCTAAGTTGCTTTAGAGATAGTAGAAGTCCGGTCCACGCTCCCAAACGGGAGATCTCCTGATTTCTAATTATATCCCACAATGCATCTTTCCAAATCAAATTCGCTCTAAAGAAATACATAACGCTTAAATAGGTTTAAGCCAAAGGTAGACAAAATGCATGCGAAATATTCAAATTGGATTAGTGTAAGAGAACTATGAAATTATTTTCTCCATTTTCACCAGCGAAAATTTGACTTTGCCCAGGGAATTTTAACTTAATCTTTTTAAATTGATTTCAATGTTTTTAAAGAGCAGATTATAACATTTTAATCACCAACGAAAACTCATATTACACAGAATTATTAATTCCAATTTTTTTCAAAGTATACAACTTTAGAATTACATAAATTAACAATCAAAAACAAGATAACCGCTCAACTTATTAGCAATGATTTAAATAATGGTCACTGCGCATGTCTCGATCTCCCAATCGGGAGATCTTCTGATGGGGAGCGTGGACCAGACTGATAAAAGTAGCAACAAATTTCATAAAAGATTATCTCAAAAATAATCTCAGGCATCAAAATGCAAATTCTAGTTATGTATAACAGAGATACCTACAATCTTGGTCAAAAATACTTGTTACACCTCAGAATTCCTTCGTTTTCCAATACAGTCATTGCGGAGCATTTTCTTTTATGTATATACGGATAAACGTATTATGGTGTTTATTGTTGTAATTGTAAATAAGATAATTTGTTGGCACAAAAATATCCTAAGGTTTATCTTATTTTGTTTTTCAGAACCTCATTACCAGACGCCCCCACCCCTCCGCTTCCCCATATCGTGAGATTGGCTGCGTACACGAACTGTTAAGAAATAGTTTTTACGATAACATAGGAAGTGTTACGTCTTAACAGACGATATGTCAGTCATGCAACGAAACAATTTGCAGTTGAAAAGCAATTACTATTTATTGTCAGATGAGCTCAATAAGTTGTTTTTGTACACAAAAATTACCACCGGGTTTTAACAATGATCAATGTGACACCCAAGTTACGCGCTACCCGTCCGTACCTGTTTTTACCCAGCTTATATTTTCTTTTCCCTCCAAGCAGCACTACTGCCTCCATATACATGTACAGTGCCCCATTCGTTCACACTTCTGCCAATGGGGTATCCTTAAAAATCAAAAGCTATTTCTTGTCTTATTTGTATTAAAACTACATACTTACGCTTTGGAATTTTAGCAGAACTTGTAGAAATTAATAATAATCTAAAGGTAATAATGTAAGATGCCATCATTGTCTTCTGATTTAGTATTTCATTAATTTTTTACATCCACTTTGTTCAAGGTTTTCTTCTGATTCTTAACAATGACCACTTAACTTTCGTTCAATACTCCTTGTGACTGTTAAAGTAATTATGGTAACATCTGAAAGAGCACTGTTTTAAGATGCAAATTCTCGGCGGGTAAAATAGTGCAAGTCATGCAAAACAAACTTGTGGTGTTAACGGAGAAAACTTATTCCTTGATTAACAATAACATTGAAGTAACAACGTTGAATAGAAAGCTCTATATTATAACAGAAAAAAGAATAACAAGAAATGTTAAAACAACGATTCACGCAATGCAGCTGCTGTATAAAGTCCCGGATGTACTTTTCAATTTGGTATCTACTACCATCTATTGAAAAATTAAGACTTCTAGTTGATTATATGTCGATGGATCAATTTTGTAATGAATACAAAATACCCGTAAATGACAGAAATCTAGCAAAATGGTTTTGAAGATGAGGGTATATATCTTGTGTTTTAATAGAGCAAGGTCAGAAGTTCAATCCAATGATACACTGTAGTGCAATGTTGTTCACTCTCCCTCTGTTCAGGGCAAATCATTTTTAACATAGAAGCAGAAATCGAATTCAAGAACACGCACATTTTATTAGAAGCACTTATTTTGCGAGAAGCACTTATTTTGCGAGAAGCATTAAAACTCCTCCGTATTTAGAAGTCAGAGCTATATCATGCCAATATTGTGCCACGACATCTATGACATTGCTACTCGCAGCGCCTTCACTCAATATGTTTTACATAATGTACATGCTGTGTTACCCTTAAACTATTCCCGAAGTAAACTACGTTCGTACATAGATACGTACAGTGTATGGATAAATGTACACTGTATGTATGGATCCTAGGTGCAGTATTGCGTTAATTTTTGGTGACCTTGAGATGTTCGACTTTCCAACGTGTGGAAAATGCGAACACCGCTGATGTAGGGGCGCGAATCTTACATGAGTATTTTTTTTTTTAATTATACGAAACAAACAAGGTGCACTGACTGGAAAACTATATCTCATTCCGTACAGGGTTAATCGTTGAGTACTAGATATAATGAGACGTGCAGTGACACAGCCTAGTTACCGGGTTCCATTCCCGCCGCGAGCAGTCAAGCAGGACGACACGTGTAACATGACTCGACTAAGTTGATCGAATTCAGCGTATATGCTCTTGCCGGCCCTACGTAAAGTTTATAGCCGGTAGGCCGGTACTGCAGTCTAGTAATAGCAGACGCGTCGGGACAACTAATGCTAGGCCTATTATATTGATGTCTTGCAATGTTAAACAAAACAATTTGATGCCTCAAAATTGTATAGTACGAGGTAGTCATAAACGACAATATCCTGAAACAAAATTCGGTTTTACTGTTTGCCATGCCGTGGAAGCAGCCTTCAGTATGCAAACGGTAGCTTACATGTGCTGTACCTAACTGGAATCGTCGTAGACTAGGCCTATGGTTTTTTCGAAATGCTAGAATTTGTTCCTTGCATTTTAATTTAGCCGGAAACAAAAGACCCTATGCTGGTCTCAACCCCATCCATTGCATCCCAGGTATGTTTCCACATATCTTTGCTTTCCAGTAAGTTCATATTTACAATGATACAATACAAATGCGATGACATTAAAAGCGAATTAGCCATAGCCTAATGTTAAACAAGTTACAGCAAGTTAGTGCACACGACGACGGTACGGTGTACAGTAGTGCACAGGTAATCCTAGCGTTATGGCAAACAATCATCATGTACACAGGTGTTCCTAGCGTTAGGCAATCTATATACTTAGGCCTAATACACACACACACACACACACACACATATATATATATATATATATATATATATATATATATATATATATATATATATATATATATATATATATATATATATATATATATATATATATATATATATATATATATATATATATATATATATATATATATATATATATATATATATATATATATATATATATATATATATATATATATATATATATATATATATATATATATATATATATATATATATATATATATATATATATATATATATATATATATATATATATATATATACATATATATATATATATACATATATATATATATATATATATATACATATATATATATATATATATATATATATATATATATATATATATATATATATATATATATATATATAAATAAATATATATATATATATATATATATATATATATATATATATATATATATATATATATATATATATATATATATATATATATATATATATATATATATATATATATATATATATATATATATATATATATATATATATAGAGAGAGAGAGAGAGAGAGAAAAAAAGTTTCACGCATTGGCCATTACAAACAAAACAAAATAGCAAAAAATGACAATGTCTCTAGCCAACAGATTTAGTTATAAACCAAATATTTCGAAATCTCCTGTTTCCTTCTTTAGTGGTATGAAGTCAAATGACGCTAGAAGATAACAGCGATGATAGCTTGCACATTAGCACATTACACAGAGCGCCAAAAAACGTACGCGTAAAAAAGTAGGCGCAAAATGGAAAAAGCGCACAGAGTATATATATATATACTCTGCTATAAAAAAAAAGTTGACCAAAACGCAGGTCAACTTTTGACAATGTCTTTTATCGTCATGGATCACTTTTACGTAATACAAAATAAATTGCTATATGCAATGATATTATATTAAGACGTTCGCTTATGTTTTGTGCGTGAGTTTAATAAAGAAGACTGAAAAGCTGCATTTTGTATAAGAGCCTTCGCCACTGACTTAGTTTCAAACAGCACCTTTGATAGATGTATCTTAAATAGCATGAAAAGTTGTCACACACTAGCGACGGTGAAGTGAATGTACTGTACATACATATCAAGAAAACGCCCCTTGAAACATGGACGGGACAAATCTGCCAGTGGCATTTCTATCCCGTTTCAAGGCCAAACTCTCAACCCTGGATGCTTGCTCTCAACAATGGAAATTTGAAAATCTTGCAGATCCATCAGTGTAACTTCCTCCCCAAGCTTCACCTATATGAGTTTGATGTTTTAAGTTTTTCTTAAATAGGTATATGACAGTATGTCTTGTTGTCAGTAGTTGATCATAATTTGTCTTGGTCTCAGCTCACAGCAACTAGCCTAGCCTCGTTGACTGTGATAAAGTAACAGAATAGGGACCATTAACGTTAGGCCACATCTGTGTTGTGCTAGTCTTTAGTACGTTAGTATGGTACTGTAGTCTGTTGTGTTACTGGTCTTGGGCTGTAGAATTAGTGCTAGTTTAACACTCGATAGGTCTAACTTAGAAACTGAAAAAAATGAAGAAACTCGAAGTCAGGACTGGAGCCTGGAGATGGGTGTCTAACGTTAGGAAATTCATAGACTATATCCGAGATGTTAGGTTCGAAGTTCATGCAGCTAGGCCTATCAGTAATAAATTATATCATATTTTGTTTTCGCAAAGAAAGGGCCTTTGCCTAATGTAATTGTTAGTAGGCTAACTGTTTTCGTTGTCAGAAATATCGGCATGGTTATGAATATCCCGCAAAACTCTTAAGTATATATTTTTGAGTTGGACTCGAAATTTTACCCTGTCAATATCTAGGCCTAACGATAGTAACCTACAGTAGGCTAGTTAGATAACATCTCCCTCTACAGACCCCTAGCTTTGCTTTTTTATACACAATTTTTGGCATGCACCTGAAATATGCCAAGAGGATTTTTTCTATTATAAACATAAAGTATTGAAGGATTAAATTTCTGGAATAGCCAATTACAAAATCATTGTCAAAAGCCGGCTGCTTTTCTACAAGTTAAAGGTATATGGACAAAATGATAGAGATTTTTGTATGCACCATAAAGAGTTTTCTGTCATTCTGAACAGAAGTCTTTAATTTATGTTAAACATAAGTGTAGTTTCCAAATTGTGGCTAATAGAAGTTTGACAACTTTTTTATTGTATCCAAAAAATTTGAATTTTGATAGAGAGGACCACTTACAAATTTCTAGAGCGATTCTTCAAATTTCAATCATAAATCTAGGTCAATATTTAGGACAATCTACAGTACATTAGACTGTTCCTTCCTGCTTATGACTCAAATTTTTCCACATCATATTCAACTGCTACCATACAAGAAACTTTGGAGGATTTAGTATCAATTAATAAGTTTTTCTGTCGTGATATCACAAATTTTCAATAAACTTTGCATAATTATTTTAAAATAAGGTTTTCATGATTTAAAATGCTGTAAAATGGTCAATTTTTACCTGATTGTGATGAAATATTTTGCTGTTTTCATAGCTTTATTTTTTTCTCCAGAAGCTCAAGTTGGTAGATTACTTAAACAAATCAGATCAAATCCAGTACAGTTTGTAATTTTCATGTGATTTAATGACAAATTTACATGTCTTCTTCATCCTTTAACCATCAAAATTTCAATTCTGTAAAATGCCTTTTTTTCCTAGTTCTTTGCCATTTTGTTTATGATTTTTGCAACCAGAAAACCGTTAAGTGGTTCCGATGCATTCTTTTATTGTTGGTTGATTTTCAAGTTTCACACAAAATGGCATTGCACATCATGAAATATGCTAAAACAAAAAACACATATTCATAAGCCATGCCCACCATGCGTGTCAATGAAATAGAACCTGTTGACAAAACTTGTATGATGCAAAACGTGCATGCGGTTGCACATTTTTCACTCACATTTAAGAATTTTACGTAAAGCCCCACCTACACACTATCAAACCAATAGGTCACATATACAGACCATAACTCACCTAATGTACCATGTGTGCGATGTTTTTTGTAGTACTTTCACACTGAGGCGCATATATTAGTGATACAAGCTGCTGACAAAAGAAGCATGTACACAATAACTGAAAATAACATGCAAGTATGATGCAAACAGACATATGGTTGCTATAAATTTTCACTTTTTAAAATTATTTTATTTTATGTTAACCTTCCCCCCCCCCTCCCCCTTTCTCTTCATTAAGCAACATGTCTGACATCACAACCAAAAACAAACAATGGGCTATCTGGTACAACATTATGTCCTGTATCCGATGTTTGTTCTGGAGTTGCTGTGTTAGTAATCTCTTTTCAGCAAAACCATACATGCCCAACATGTATGATATTCAACAATTTTGTACTATGAATATGTTTATACTAGCTAACAACATCATTATACTAAGTATGAATCAAAACAGACATGTAGTTGTTAAAATATGAGCATTTGAAGATTTTTAAATTAAGCCCTACCTATTCATTGATATGCATCACATCACCACAAAACCAATAGGGCAGATATATGGATCATGGGCTATCTGTGTACCACACATGACATGAATCCAGTTTATCATTTTTCAGATATTATATTAACCAGCTCTTTTCAGCAACATCATGATAAGCCCCTGCCCTGCCCACTATGCATGTTAATAAAATTCAACAATTTTGTTTTCTGAACATATACACACCAGCTAACATCATAAATAAACCAAATATGAAACATAAGAGGCATGTGTAATTGTTAAATATGAGCATTTCAAGATTTTTATATTAGGCCCATGCCTACTCATTAATATGCATGACATCACCAAAAACAATAGGGCACATCTACAGACCATGGGTTACATGTATGTGTACCAAATATTACATAAATGCAGTTGATCGTTCTTAAGATGCTGTGCTAACAAGCTTGTTTCAGGAAAATCATAATAAGCCCCGCCTTCTATGCATGCATACTGATGAATTTTAATGTTTTTATACCATGAATACATACACTAGTTAACAATATAAATGCAATGAACAATAATGAATACGAAACTAAACAGATATGTGGTTGTTAAATTATGAGCATTTCAATATTCTAAAATTAAGCCCTGCCTACTCATTAATATGCATGACATCACCAAAAACAATAAAGCACATATACATATCATGGGCTGTGTACTAAATATGACATTAATCCAGAGTATCGTTCTTGAGATATTGTGTTAATAAGCTTACTGTTACAGACACACACATATACATACATACATACATTCATCAATTAAAGACACTAGTGTTAGTCTACATGCTTTCAACTGGATTTGACCATAAGTCGGTCACCTTTTAGAGGCCTAAATGTCTACATTCGCTTAGAAACTTTTGCACGAAAATGTTGCAAATGGGGAGGAAATTTCGTAGAAAAGATCATTCCCAAGTTTGAAATATATGTATCGTGCATACATAGGCTACAGGGTGGTGTTTACTTAAGCACAAATCGTAGCATGTTTTCAAAGACAAAGATTCTTTGATATTGAAAATGCCCTAATGACGGAATACTCGAATTGAACCAATTGTTGTACATGTTTTCTGCTCTGTACATCCCTCCAAGTTAAGGACAAGCGCAAGCTTTTTTTCTATGGAGTACAAAACTCCAGTTCTTGCACCGTCTTACTGTAACTAAGTTACAGTAGGTATGCTACGGTCTGAAGATCTGTATGCAGGCTAGGCCTGTAGTAGCATGTTCAATTATTGTTGTCCGTTGTCAGGGTATCAGTGGACCTTTGAGACTCGAAACGTACTTTACTGAATCTTAACATAATAAAAATGCACACATTTTGGGGTAAAACTATATTTTAAAGAGTTTTTGTTAGTCAGTACGATTAATTTGCAGAAAAATGTGTCCTCTCTGCGCCGTCACACGTGTCTATGAAAATAAGACATAACATGCATCCATGTTGGATGGGTGTTGCTATTCATTTTAGCTAATGAACTTGGATCTTTCTTACCCCTGACGTCTTTCAGCAAAAGACGAAAGAGAAACCTAATTATCCGCTTAATTATATAACGGAGAATATTCCAAATCATCTCCAAGCCATGTATAGATGATGAAATTATTAACGGTCTACCAACCACCCACTCCCCCCCCCTCCTCCCTATTTACCCTTGTCCTTCCACCTCCCTGAGTCTCTTGCATTCACCTACCTATGGTAAAAGGATTGGAAAACTCGATATAGGCCTACATAATACCATGAACTTTATTCTACTTACTGTTGTAACAGTGTGCAGAAAATCACTTTTCCCACTTCAAAAATCTTCTCCATGGATAAAATATTTAAAAAAAATTACTTTAAATAGTCCACTGTGGAAGGAAAGGGGGAAGTAGAGAGAGAAAGGAAATTTAACGTCTGTCTGTTAATTACACTTCTTCTGTTCTGAATTTTTTTAATTAATCACGTTTCCATAAAGTTCCAATGCTACTTAACGATGTTACGTAATAGAATATGCGTGCGCACTTTATACGCGCATTTCTGCTCTGCACAAGCAGAGTTGAACTTTTAAAAAAAAATCAGTGTAAAAGTTGTATGCAACATCATCTGCATTATTTAGCGATACCACCACTTTTGTAGAGGTATTGCACGCGACGTTGAAAACGCACAATATAAACACTATATGCGGCGCATATCAAACATAAGATACACACGTACTTCAAACGACATGGATTGTTTTGTCAACAATTTATGGCCGATGATTGGACAGGAAAAAATAAACAGTGCGTGGGGAAAAGCTTGTAGGTATTTTTGCATGTATCGCCATACGCACTGAATACCACTAATTGGCGGAAAAAGCAAAGCGTATTTCCGGCGCAGATTGTTTCGTAACTAGTTCATGACTTGTGATTGGATAATTAACTACAGGTTGAGTATTTTAGAATCCTTTTTACTAGCTTCCTATCGTATGTATGCACCGCGGCTTGACTTACAAATGGGCATGAACGAAGAAAAAGTGTGATAAATACAAAGCGCGCAATTCTTCCTTCCAGACAAGAAAAACACGATTTCGAGGCTATTTTATAGGTGTTTCTACGTAAGCTGGACAAACTAACAGAATAAGTATTTAACATGACTTTATGGAGAATCAAAACGTTTGAGTGCGCCTCTCGAGCTTATCCATCACGCAGCGGTCTTTAACCGGTTTGCGCCAGGAGTTTCCAGTATGCGATACGCGTATGGACCTTTTGCGTGTGACCTCATTTACGCTGTGAACTTACCCCTGAAGTAGTAGAGGGGGCCAGAGGGGAAAAGTTTCCGGAAGTAAAATCAAACATGTGTGTATATCTGGAAAAGTGCTTATTGTTTCGTTTCTAATCCTTGACTCGTTAGTGGATGGCTACTTACGCAGTGCGCGGTGCATTTTTTATCTTACGCGCTGTGAAAGAACATATCCTGAAAGAAATCAGTGCATGTAGAAATCAGTGCAACACTTTCATAATATCAATTACCTTTTTAATTTCATCTTTTGTGGTGCATGACTTGACATTTTCATCTTTATAAAATGTGATGACGTCATTCACGGAATCGCTAAGATTTTTCAGAACCAAATACAAAATTTGACTGTAGTATATCAGTACATTCGATGACATCGGGCTGTTGGGCCGTGCAATTGAAAAGAAGTTACGTTATCTATGTAGAAATTGTCTTCAATTTGTATATATTTGTATCTATTATCATCAGTACCGTAGCAAGGACTGGAAACGTGCGTGTGACGGGGTGGGATAGTGGACAGGAGGGTGAGTCAGTGAGATTTGGACGCGATGACGGGGACCAACTGCGATTTGGACAAAAATAATATTAAGGCGGGGGGAGGGTTATAACCTCGGTCACATACAAAGAAACACATTTTATACTTAATCCTCCTAAGTGCCTGGTACAAGATTCCAACAATATGTTAAAGCTTCCACTTAACCCCCGCTGTAGTATGTTACAGAGAATGACCTTAAAATTACCGACAGATCACGAGGAAACAACTTTACTGATTGAAGAATTTATCTTTTTATCCAACGAGCTGTTAAAGAATACGTTGTCTGCTGCCTATCCTCACACTTAAGTTTTTGGAGCCTCCTAATTAGTTTATTTTAGTCTGCCCTTTTGACCTAAAACTCTAAATTTACGCAACGGTCGTATTACTGTTGTCCGTTGTCAGGGTATCAGTGACCTTTTGACACTCGAAACGTACTTTACTGAATCTTACCATATCAAAAATGCTCAAATTTTGAGGTAAAACCATATTTGAAAGAATTTTTGTTAGTCAGTACAATTAATTTGCAGAAATATGTGCCTTTCCCTGCCCCGTCACACGTATCTATGAGAATTAGACATAAAATGCATCCATGTTGGATGGGTGTTGTTATTCATTTTAGGTAAGGAACTTGGATCTTTCTTACCCCTGACGTCTTTCAACAAAAGACGAAAGAGAAACCTAATTATCCGCTTAATTATATAACAACAAAAATTCCAAATCATCTCCAAGCCATGTAGATGATGAAATTTCCGGCACAATTATTGGCGGTTTCCCCCCCCCCCCCCTCTCCCCCTCCTACCTCTCCTCGAGTCTCTTGCATTCACCTACCTATGGTAAAAGGTTTAGAAAACTCGATATAGGCCTAGGCCTAGATAATACAATGAACATAATTCTACTTACTGTTGTAACAGTGTGCAGAAAATCACTTTTCACACCTCAAAAATCTTCTCCATGGATAGAATCCAAAACAAATTACTTTAAGTGGTTCACTGTGGAAGGAAAGGGGAAAATAGAGAGAGAAAGACACTTTCTCGTCTGTCTGTTAATCACATTTCTTCTGTTCTGATTTTTTTTGTTCACTCACGTTTCTTTGAAGTTCCAATGCTACATGTTACGTTTTAGAACATGCGTGCGCACTTTATACGCGCATTTCTGCTCTGCACATGCAGAGTTGAACTTTTCGAAGTAATCAGTGTAAGAGTTGTATGCAACATCACCTGCGTTATTTAGCGCTACTACCACTTTTGTAGAGGTATTGCACGCGACGTTGAAAACGCTTAATATAAGCACTATATGCGGCGCATATCAGACCTAAGATACACACGTACCGTACTTCAAACGACATGGATTGTTTCGTCAGCAAGTTATGGCCGATAGTTGTAAAGGAAAAAACAAACAGTGCGTGGGGAAAAGCTTGTAGGTATTTTTGCGTGTATCGCCATAAGAAGTAATTACCACTAATTGGCGGAAAAAGAGAAGCGAATTTCACAGAGCGCAGATTGTTGCGTACCTCTTTCATGACTTGTAATTGGATAATTACCTACAGGTTGAGTATTTTAAAATCTTTTTAACTAGCTTCCTATCGTGTGTAGGCACCGCGGCTTGGCTCACAAATGGGCATTAACGAAGAAAAACTGTGATAAATACAAAGCGCGCAATTCTTCATTTCCAAACAAGAAAAACACAATTGCGAGGCTATTTCATGAATGTTTCTACGTAAGCTGGACAAACTAGCAGAATAAGTATTTGACGTGACTTTATGGAGAATCAAGACGTTTGAGTGCGCTTCTTGAGCTTATTTATCACGCAGCGGTCTTTTAACCGGTTTGCGCCAGGAGTTTCAAGTATGCGATACTTGTATGGACCTTTTGCGTGTAACCTCATTTACGCTGTGAACTTAATCTTGATGTACGTAGAGGGGATCAGAGGGGAACAGTTTCCGGAAGTAAAATCAAACATGCGTGTACATCTGGAAACGTACTTATTGTTTCGTTTCTAATCCCTGACTCGTTAGTGGATGGATACATGCGCGGTGCATTTTCTAACTTATGCGCTTTTAAATCTTGTGAAAGAACATATCCTGACTGAAATTAGTCCATGTAGAAATCAGCGCAACACTTTTGTTATACACTTTTTATTTTCATTTTAGTATTTCATGTTGAATGTTTGTTTGTTCGTTTGATGAGGGCTTGACGGCACCAATATAATGAATGAATTGACATTTTCATTTTGATAAATTGTGGGACGTCATACACGGAATCACTAAGATTCTTCAGAACCAAATACAAAATTTGACTAGTATATTAGTGTATTCGATCACAATGGGCTGTTGGGCCGTCCAATTGAAAAGAAGTTACATTATCTATGTACGATTTTTCTTCAGCTTGTATATATCTTTCTCTATCATCATCAGTACCGTAGGCACTGGAAACGTGTATGTGACGTGGAAAGGTGGAAAGAAGGGTGAATCAGTGAGATTTGGACGCGATGACGGGGACCAACTGCGATTTGGACAAAGAGCATGCTGAGGGAGGGAGGGAGGTAATAACCTCGGTAACATACAAAGAAATACATTTTATACTGAATCCCTCCTGACTACTCGATAGAGAAGTCAAAAAATATTTTGAAGGTTCCACTTAACCCCCGCCGTCCTAGGTCACGGAGTATGACCTGAAAATCACCAGCAGACAACGAGGTAACAACTATACTGAATAAAGAATTTATCTCTAATTCCAATAAGCTGTTATAGTCCGGCAGATTATAGCAAAATTTTAAATAACAAAATATGAAATTTAGCTCACTGGTAGAGCTTGACGTGCAGAATATTTCTGGATATAGGGGCCAACTTAATGTGTTCCAAGGAGTTTCAAATTAAAAATGGCCGCCATGTCAGCTAATAATAACTGTGTGTGACTACTAATGGTTTTTTATACCTTTCTATGGGATTTAAGACTTTGGTGTAATCCTAAACATAATCAACAAGTATTTGTTTGTTTTTTGTAATATAGTGGCAATATGGCTGCCGTTTTCATAATGGCTGCCATAGATAAATATTTATATATCAGAATTAAGTGTTACATATGTGTTTGGTACTAAAACTTAACTAAATAGCTGCTTTTTTTTCTTTCTTTGCGGTATATTCTATTATTTAGCAAAACACAATATGTGATATTATCCAATATGGCTGCCAAATTTAAGATGGCTGCCTTGTAATATCCAACAGGATTGCAATACAAATTTCCTTTACCTTGAATTTTCTCAGTTGCCAATTAAAAGAATAATGGACATATGTTATAATTCTTTGATGAGCTTTTTCAAGCAACTGTTCAGGATGGCAAAATGAAACAGGATGGCGTGAAATATGGTAGGCCTAGTGCTGTTGGCCTAATTGATGTGGGCCTGATTGCTCTTGGCCTAATTGCCGTAGACCTAATTGCTGTAGGCTTAATTGCTGTGGGTCTAATTGCTGTGGGTCTAATTGCTGTGGGCCTAATTGCTGTGGGTCTAATTGCTGTGGGTCTAATTGCTGTAGGCATTATTGCTGTGGGTTTAATTGCTGAAGGCCTAATTGCTGTGGGTCTAATTGATGTGGGTCTGATTGCTCTTGGCCTAATTGCCGTAGGCCTAATTGCTATGGGTCTAATTGCTGTATGCCTAATTGCTGTGGGTCTAATTGCTGTAGGCCTAATTGCTGTAGGCCTAACTGCTGTAGGCTTAATTGCTGTGGGTCTAATTGCTGTGGGTCTAATTGCTGTGGGCCTAATTGCTCTTGGCCTAATTGCCGTAGACCTAATTGCTGTAGGCTTAATTGCTGTGGGTCTAATTGCTGTGGGTCTAATTGCTGTGGGCCTAATTGCTGTGGGTCTAATTGCTGTGGGTCTAATTGCTGTAGGCATTATTGCTGTGGGTTTAATTGCTGAAGGCCTAATTGCTGTGGGTCTAATTGATGTGGGTCTGATTGCTCTTGGCCTAATTGCCGTAGGCCTAATTGCTATGGGTCTAATTGCTGTATGCCTAATTGCTGTGGGTCTAATTGCTGTAGGCCTAATTGCTGTAGGCCTAACTGCTGTAGGCTTAATTGCTGTGGGTCTAATTGCTGTGGGTCTAATTGCTGTGGGCCTAATTGCTGTGGGTCTAATTGCTGTGGGTCTAATTGCTGTAGGCCTAATTGCTGTGGGTCTAATTGCTGTGGGTCTAATTGCTGTAGGCCTAATTGCTGTAGGCCTAATTGTTGTGGGTCTAATGCTGTAGGCCTAATTGCTGTAGGCCTAATTGCTGTGGGTCTAATTGCTGTAGGCCTAATTGCTGTGGGTCTAATTGCTGTGGGTCTAATTGCTGTAGGCTTAATTGCTATGGGTCTAATTGCTGTGGGTCTAATTGCTGTGGGTCTAATTGCTGTAGGCCTAATTGCTGTAGGCCTAATTGCTGTGGGTCTAATTGCTGTGGGTCTAATTGCTGTAGGCCTTATTGTTGTAGGCCTAATTGCTGTGGGTTTAATTGCTGTAGGCCTAATTGCTGTGGGTTCAATTTCCGTGGGCCTAATTGCTGTAGGCCTAATTGCTGTAGGCCTATTTACTATATAAAATGGCAGCTCTAATGGTGTGTGGATGAAATCTCCGTGCTGTCCTAACTGTATCGTGATAATGTGCAATTGAGCAAATTTAGTTGACTCAACTATAATCAAGTTTTTGAGGGCTGAATCATGATTGATATTAATTTCTAAACTTCTCTGAAGCTAAAAAGACATTTAAAACTTCGTACAAAAGTTATTCAACTACAAGAAAACATGAATATTCAACGCGCGCGTGGTTGCTAAAGCAAAACAACAATCTCGCGTTCGTATGATGTCTAGATTGAACGTACTGTAATGTATTTCCCATACGTACAGTGTAAGCGCATGTGCTGGTCAACCGCAGTAGGTTCACAGTATTAAGCTGTTTTCGAATTATATGTATACATTTATTGACTGATTAAGTACATATGAATTGTTGCCAGAGGTTAGTAATTTTTGGACAAAACCTTGGATGTAATTGCAATTGACTAAGATATCTACTTCTCCAGAAAATCTCTTCTCAATATTTCTTTGAATATGACTTGATTTTGCTTTGGATCAATGTTTATTTTATTGCGTTTGAGCTTAGGTCAAGCTCACTAAGTTGTGGAAACCAGTTTGAAACTGTTCAACAATGATTCATTATTTCCTTTTGCGATGCTAGTAAGTCTACTGCATCTACCAGTTCACTTTGTTTTTGATGAATGGAGTAATTTATGTTGGTATCAAATTCACTTAAGAAGAATTGTTCACCAAAACTTACGACACCTTTTATCATCCCAATGTGATCTACTGGATAATGGACGATTGATTTAATAGATAGCTTTTATAGGTATCCTAGTTATATTTATTCTTTCTAATGTATAGTTGGATCAAAGCATACATCATTGGTTTAGCTAAAATCTGATTGATATTTTCTTCTCGTTGTTAAGGATAAGGAGATAACATACTGTATATGATACAACAATATATACATTATTTTACCTGGACGAAAGTTGAATACACCACAGGATAAATGACTATGCAAATAAGTGGTGTGTCCCAGATATAACCGTTCCGAGCACAACTTCTGAGCCTAGATTATACATTTAATTCTAAAAGGAGCGCGAGCACCAAAAATTGAGGGCGCTCAGTTTTTGCAAATTTCACATATTTTTTATCCGCAACAGATCGATAAACTTCATGCTTCCATAGCCCAAAGCCGATGTGAGACAATGGTTATTTGGATATTAACCAGAAAATTGTTATATCCCGTTGTGTGCTAGATAAGCATTGGATTTTTATATCAACTTTTGTGTAGCGGTTATTATACATATCTACAGACCACGAGGCTCTGGGTTTAAGCCTGGGCTGGGTAAACACGCCAGTGACCCCACAACTGGTTATCAAAGACTGTTGACATTGACTTGGTTGTCGATGTTATGTCTGTCCGTACGTCGTACCTGTGTTCTCGTCCGGGTCGTATTAAGCGTTTCGTGATAGCATTGTTACTATCATAACTGATACGCAGGCGACGACTCCGTCATTGTAATCGTGTGTTCACTCGTCGTTGTCGGGGAACCCCTAGAAAACAGCCTTCACGTTTCGGTATAGTGCTCCTTTAATTCATCATTCTTAAAGCTAACTAATAATTCTCTTTTATTCAATTTCAAGGTCAAGCGTTATGCTGCTCTATGAAATTTAATCTGCCTCAACCATTACTACCTTATATATAGCGAACTAGATCAAAACTGAAAGCAGTTGGTGGTACAAACGCAAAACAGTAACAATGTCGAAATCATACAAATTTACAGACCCAACGCTGCACTCAAAATCTGAAACAACTTCAGATACATCAGGAGAAAGTATAGATTGGCGAAAATGTATCATATGCCAAAGAGGTATCGTCAGATATCCTGGAATGCCCAGATAATTAAAAAACTACCGACGTTGGTGCTGGATATACTCACTTGGTAGATGACCTTCAGCGATTCGATGAGCTGGAATGTCATCCAAAGACTATTAGCCTAAGCTGATTAGATGATGGCAAATTTTGGCTGCAACCTTTGCGTCTCGTAAAGCTAAAAGGCACAAATCTTGCAAAGATAGCTTCAATAACACTAAACTAAAACAAGCGGCAAAGAGAAAGTTACAAACACACAAGACTAACAAAGATGGAAAAGAACTAACTAAGAAAGTAAGCCGCCGCAGTAGTGGTGAATCAGCTGATACATCACAGACTAAATGTTTCTTTGTGGAAACAAATTGCAAAATCTGCATAGGGCATCAAATTTTAAAATATATAAAAATGTCAGACACTGTGCCTTAATTCTGCAGGATACTATTTTGTTACCCAAGCTTAGTGCTGGTGATATGATGTCGAAAGATACTATGTATCATTCTAACTGTTTGAAACCTCTTTATTACAAAACAGAAATGGCACAGAAATATAACAGTAAGGATAAGGTAGCTAAGGATATTGTAGGCATCACAATTCAATGGTTCATTCACACATGATTGTCAACAAGAATCTTTCTCACAGTCCCTTGTTAAGTTAGTTGGAATGATTATAAGTGGTCCTAACATTGAAATGAAAAACTGCAATGCAGGAGATTTTTAAGTAAAGCTTACAGCGTCTCAACTTCTACAGTATAATGTATTTGTGAGCCGTCGTCAGGGATTAGCTAATTCCCATCGCCACAATATAGATCGTGATCCCCCTCCACCCCTACCCCCACCCCACACACACACCTTTCTATGTAGGACTTCTCCTTTATACCAAGACCCGTAATCGTGGACTCATATACAAAATGCATGATATTGGCCTGTCTGTACATATGGCAGAGCGTTATCTATTTCAAAGGATTTTGGAAACAACATATGTGCCAGGTTTGAAGCAGAGCATGTTGTGTGTCCATGGAGCCTTCGGTTTGGCCTCTTCACTACAAGTGCGCCAGAAAACATTGATCACAACCCAAGTTCTACAACAGCACAGGGGGCATTTCATGGAACAGGAATATCACTCTTTCAGCACACGTCCAAGGACGTTCATGGAGAGGACCGAGGCATTACAAACTTTCAGAAAGGTGATGCCAAACAAAAGACATCACCTCACTCCCTGAAGAATACACCAGCATAGATCCTGTATCACAACAAAAGAAAGAGCCCGCAGTTCCTGAGGCTGCTGTTTGTCCATCTCCCGCCAATTTAGAAATTGATGCAGCTTTTCAAGGTGCAGAAGTGTGAGTATCATGTTGTGACGTCAAGTTTTAATGATGGCTTTCAAGTTTGAACTCAGCTTGAACATGGTGGTTTATTATGAAGCGTGTATTAGATAAACTTGACAATTATAAATGATCATTTCTAGTTCTTTTCCGGCATTCCATTACTTTTGTTGACAGCAGTGACCAGTTGTGTAATTTCCATGTTTCAGAAAATTGGTATTCAATGTACGTATTCATTGCTGAACACACTTCATTGGTACATTTCAATATTTCAAGAGTGTCCATACAAATATCTCCTAAACCATCTTGTACTACTCATTTCTGTCTTTTTCTAATCCAATGTACCCAAATCAAAGTCATTACTGTATAGGATAATTAGAAAGACATACACAAAATTCCATCAAAATTTACAAATTATTATTTGAGATATGTTGTTTACAAAAAGACAAAAACTTCAAACATGGACAAAAACCTGTACTCTCCTACACCTTTGTTATCTTTTTACACAAACTACATACAATCAATTTCCTTCTAAGAAACATTCAGGTTGTCATGTTTGTATGATTTCAGGTGGTTAAAACATGTGAAAGATTTTGTAACATTAGGGAGTTTTCGATTTTGGGCGACGGATGGTTCTGCGACGGTAAAAATAAATCAACATGACCGTCCAGTGTATTAAGTTCCGTTCTGCAATAACCCATTTCGATTTTCAGGCGACGAACTTTAATTTGATCACGTGATCGATA
This sequence comes from Chiridota heheva, assembly GCA_020152595.1. Lineage (NCBI taxonomy): Eukaryota > Metazoa > Echinodermata > Holothuroidea > Apodida > Chiridotidae > Chiridota > Chiridota heheva. Next base: position 137,562 of record JAIGNY010004303.1, read on the forward strand.
ATCCGTCACCATAGAGATATGTCGACTGCTTCGTCGCGTTCGTCACTCTTAACTTAAAATGACCAATCTTTATCGAGTCAGAGAAGCATTAGTCCTCAGTCATTGTTTGGAAATACTCGATGAAGAAGAATTTATGCTGCCATATGATGTCAATAAGCCCACCAATCGTGATTTGAAGTACGAAGAGTAAGAAGCATTTAATTTGGACAACTACAACGATGATAAATGCAATTCATATTTCAGGTAGCCTAAATCATAAATGTACTTAACTTCTACAGTATAGAACTACGTATTTAACAGTTAAGCGAAATCTGAAATACCCAGATATAAATCACTTGAATTTTAAACGGCAACCATATGGGTCATTCCATTAAGAGGTCATTTCATTAAGCGACCATTTCATTAAGGGATCATTTCATTAAGGGTCTTTTCATTAAGGGGCCATTTCAATAGGAGCCATTCCATTATGGGGCCATTTCATTAAGGGGCCATTTCATTAAGGGTCATTTCATTAAGGCCATTTCATTAAGGGCCATTTCATTAAGGGCCATTTCATTAAGAGGCCATTTTTATTAAGCAGCCATTTCAATAAGGGGCCATTTCATTGTGGGGCCATTTCATTGTGGGGCCATTTCATTAAGGGGCCATTTCATTAAGAGGCCATTTTTATTAAGCAGCCATTTCAATAAGGGGCCATTTCATTGTGGGGCCATATCATTAAGGGGCCATTTCATTAAGTGCCATTTCATTAGGGGGCCATTTCATTAAGGGACCATTTTATTAAGGGGAAATTTCATTAAAAGGCCATTTAATTAAGGGGCCATTTCATTAAGGGACCATTTCATTTTACGATGCATAGGCTAAGGTTAGCATTCATGTTCGTTATACGAAAAGAAAAAAAAAATATTTGTCATTGATGTATTTCCCTCTCTAAAGTAGCTTCATGAAAATGGATGTACAAAGATTAAATATTTGTTTGATGTGTTTTTTTCTTTTAACGACCGGCGATTCAAGGCGTGTTTTAATCGTAAAAATTGGTGATATTAATATTTTTCGTGGAACTAGTTTTAGGCTACTTGGTGTGTTAAGACTGATAATTTTCATGAGCAAAGGTATACGTTCACGAGCCGGGGCTGATGGAATATGGGGGTTGCATCGTGAAATAACTTCTCGGCAAAAAGGGTATTAAATTTTATCCCCGAAAGAGTAAAATACTCTTAGTCTTACTTCGCTGTGAAAAACATTTTTGTTATTTGAAGTCAAGCCTCAAGGGGAGAAGTAACCAGTTCATTACTTTCAAATAAGATACAGAATGAATGCAGACTTACACTTTGCATTATTTTTTATTTAATGCATTCTTTTTCTATGAATCAACGTCCTGGATCTATCTGCAGGGTGCCCTTTTCATGCGCTGCCCCGCCGCTTATCTTACTTTCCAGCGCCCCTGTTTATTTGTATCTGACCTGTGAAAGTGTGTTTTAATACACCCTCGCACCATTTCGCCAAGCTCCACTGTGCGTCATGTTTATTTAGTGTTTTTAACACTATTTATTTCTTCAAATGCAATATCTACCTACTGTGGTGTAGCGGTTATCATACCTGTCTACAGACCACGAGGCCCCGGGTTCAAGCCTGGGGTGGGTAGACACGCCAGTGCACCACAACTGGTTATCAAAGGCCGTGGACATTGACTTGGTTGTCGATGTTATGTCTGTCCGTACGTCGTACCTGTGCTCTCGTCCGGGTCGTATTAAGCGTTTCGTGATAGCATTTGTACTATCATAACCGAACACGCAGGCGATGACCCCGTCATTGTAATTGTGTGTTCAACTCTCTCTCAAATGCAATTCTACCTCTCACTGTGACTCAGGCATGAAAATATGTTTTTTTTTTTTTTACATTTTTATCCCATTTAAATTTTGGTTTATATTTATATGTATTTTTCATACATATGAAAACTTTGAAATTCTAAATTAAAAATAGTCCACAACATTTAAGTTTCAATGAATGTGCTCATGAGTGATGTGTTACATATTTTAATTTTAAGAAAATAAGTGTTAATGTGAAAGCTACAATAATATTAGCACAATATTGAATGATTCAAATTACAGACAAACTTCATATGAATCACATCATTTCTTGTGTACCTTCTGATGCTATTTTCATAGTCTATTTACCCCATTTTCTTAATCTTTTTCAGGTTTCTCTTTACCATGGGTAGGATCTGCGCAATTTACGGCTGTGGAAACAGTGTAAAGAGGCTGAACAAGTGGTACTCTCATTTATGTGAACTTCATGGTTTAAAGTTTGGTCGTTGTGTATGTAAGCCACCGTTTCAGTTATTTCCATTCCCTACTGAAACCAAGGACCCAGAACGGAGGAAAACATGGACAAAGCTTGTCAACAGAAAAGGTAAAGATGGGAAAAACTGGCAACCATCAAAAGATGATAGAATTTGCTCATTACATTTTGTTGATACAGAGCCAACATCTGCCCACCCAAACTCTTCAGAAAATTTGGGATATGACATGCTGTCAGCAAAAGCTGCAAAAAGCCACCTCGTAAAAGGGAATTGAAACCATCAATGAAAAAGGACTTAAAACAAACAGCACCAGCTGCAGCTGCTGCACCACCATAGGAGGTACCTGTTGTTAAAGAGTTTGAGCCTTCAACAGCTGAAGGAACTGATGGTCCTCCTAAGAAAAAAATGAAGCCTCATCTGGAAGAACAATCCTATCATGCTCCTGCAACTGATTGTGTAGAATGTGTTGATAAAGCAAAGAAAATCAAAGAACTTGCAAGCAAGGTTGCAAAATTGAAGAAGAAGAAGACACACACTACAGTGCAACACACAAATGATTATCCGGTTTTAAAAATTATCTTGAAGAATGACACCACTGTGAAGTCATACACTGGCATACAGTCAAAAGGCCAAGTTTATGGCATTGTACCAGTACCTGTTGCCAAATGGAAAGAAGATAAGGTACTGGTGTGGCAGGAAGAAAGAGTCATCCCCAAGGACAACTCCAATAAGGCAGCTGACCAAGCGTGGACCTGCCCGAACACTCACGGTGAAGGAAGAGTTCCTGTTGGTCCTTCTTAAATTGAGAATGGCCCTCCGATTTCCTTCCTGGCAAGTTTGTTTTGTGTATCGTCGGGAAGCGCCTCGCAAATATTCAACACATGGGTTAAATAAATTCCTGGCTTTTGAGCTTAACCCACTAATCTTCTGGCCAGACAAGAATATCATATTGGAGAAAATGCCTGTGAGCCTTAAGAATAAGTACAAGACATTGAGGTGTACCATAGATTGTCCGGAATTATTTATTGGTCGGCCACGAAATTTGGAACTTCAGGCACTAACATGGTCGGACTACAAGCGACATAATACCATCAAGTTTTTGGTTGCCATAGCTCCAAATGGCATGATATCGTTCATTTCAAAAGCTTGGGGAGGGAGGGCATCAGATGTTTTAATTACAAAGGAGTCTGTTTTTTTTTTAAATTTAATTGACAAGGGGGATATCATACTTGCTGACATAGGGTTCACCATTAAGGAAAAACTTTTGATGAGACATGCCAAGCTAGAGATCCCACCATCAAGTAAAGAAAGGGAGCAGCAAGCACCAGAAGAGGTTGCCAGGACAAAGAAAATTGCTAATGTACGAATCCATGTCGAAAGGGCTATCGGGAGAATGAAATGGTTCAAAATCCTCAAGGAGGTTTTACCAATCACCCTTGTTCCTGTGATAGATGACATTATAACAGTCTGTGCAGCCCTGGTTAACCTCCTACCACCCCTTGTGTCAAAGTGAACAAGTGACTTCTTGCAAAGTCACAACTGCTTATTGTATATAACTTTCAAACGTTTTATTGGACATTGTTTTTCGAAACTATGTAATTTTGTATTATCCATTGCTTTATCATTAATACTTTCAACAATGACTGAAATGAATAATAAATTCCAGTGGTTGCTCTACAGGTGGGGTGGGGGTGGGGGGAATTTCCCCCAAACAATTATTGAACTTCTTTGATGTGGTTTAGGAAAACTGGGGTATGGCTCTAGGCTACATGTACATACAGGAGCTGAAATAACAATATAATCAAGACAGGATACTTTTAATTATCTTCTCTCTTTTCTTTCTTGTAATAAACTCTGTAAAAGAAATAAATATGTACAAATAATATTTACATGTTAATGATTCCATTTTAGGACTAGCTTGGAAAAGCCAGTAAGCTAGCTAAGCAAATGAAGTAATGGCCAAATAATACCAATTTCCAACCCTGTTTCCAGATGCTCTTGACCTGATTTGCAAAGTATATTACATATATTCTTTGAAATGGCCATTTTGTTTTCATGGTCGACTCAACTGCATCATGAACAAGGTCAAGGTGATGAGAATTGACATGGTGTTTTCAAATAACATTTAAATTTAAAAAAAATCCTCAAAAGTACTCTTAAGTAAAGTAAAGTACTTCAAGTATTCTTCAATGGGAGTAGTCATTTTGTTTTGACTATTTTATATAATGGTCACCACCTAGCACCAATGCAGAGTTTCTACTGTGCCGTATAGTGGTGCCTGAAATTCACACAAAAAAAAAAAAAAAAAATTTCTATATGTATTCCAAGTAAGATATTTTTCATATAGAATGTTGATGTCCTAATTTCACTTTCATGCAAATTAATCTGGTTAAAAAATTTAACTTTCTGGTAAGAGAATTTTTTCAAAGGTACTTAAAAGTACTTCAAGTATTCTTCAATGGGAGTAGCCATTTTGTTTTGACTTTTTTATATGAACACCACCTGCTACCAATGCAGAGTTTCTACTGTGCCTTGAAGTAGTGCCTGAAAGTCATTAACAAAAATATCAAAATTTCTATATATATTCCAACCAAGATATTTTTCATATAAAATGTTGAAGTCCTAAGTTCATTTTCATGCGAATTAATGTGGATAAAAATTTACCTTTTTGTTTAAATAAAATAAACTTTTGATCATGGGTATGGCTACAGTGGCCACGACAAGCAACATGACCGACTGGCACAGGCACCAAAAATTTTCCCAAACAGCAGTCATCAGAGACTACCATCAACAGCACCAGCTTACGGAAAGGCATTCACACAAAAGGGGATCAAATTAACACCATCAGCTGTACTTGTCAAATAATATTAGGTTTTCCCTAGTTTACATACACCCCTTAAAGATATGATAGCTCGTCAAGAACACGTATTACTTTTAAAGGAATATTCCCAAATATTTTCATTTAAAATATATGAAAATAGTGAAAATGAATATGTTAATATCTATTTTCATGTGAATGACTGCCTCAATAAGAAAACATATTTTGACTCATTTTCAAAGAATACTTAACGATCAAAATGACAGTGCTGATGATATGACATCACAGATGTTGCCAGAAAAAAAAACAGATTTTCGTCAACATTGTAAAACATTTAGAAATTCTGAACTTTTCACCTGTTGGCTTTTAAGTCTTGTCTCTTTCAAAAATGTAAAAATAAAAATCCGGTTGGAATATTCCTTTAATATGTTTATTCGATAACAAAGAGAAATTCTGATGCAAAGGAATGGAAAAAAACACATTGTGTACAGATTCACATGGATTGTTGCAACTCTCTTGTAACCATTTCTTTTGCCATGTGTGTGGTATAAAAATAGTTTGCTAATTGTTTGATCTCCTTCCACCTTTCACTGTCAAAAGGAATTCGAACTCTTAGGTAACCATGCGAAGAAAAAAAAAAAATGATGTCACTAGCATTTAGTTTTGGCAATGTGCCCAAAAAATTCTTCCAAATCACTTGCTGTTTGTGCTAGGTCCATTAAAGAAATGGGTCGTGTAGTTTGCACATCCACAGAGTTACCAACATTAGTATCCTCCCACGGCTGTTCAATAATTGCTGTAGTTGCCGTTTCTTCCTTCTCCTTCACATAAGTTAAAGCACAAGCATTCATAAATTCAGGCCGAATAGATTAAAAGTCCTCTAATGTCGGAGTTCTTGGCTGAGCGCTTGTCGAGGTGGATGGGGAGAACAATCGCCTGCTGGATGGGTTGATGCCTTCTGTGGATGTTTTGCCTGAAAGAACAAGTGGCTTATAACAGTCAATGTTATGGAAACTTGAATAAGCTTTAACAATTATTTACTCTGCGGATTTGGTCTTGGGGAAAAAAATTACAGTTATGGGGGAAATTCCTGCAAAAATCAATTTTAAAAAATGGCCAGAATTTTTTTTTTGGCCACTTTAAGAATGAACCAGTTGAAACCATTGTGACCATTTTTGACCATTATGAAAACTAAATATTACATACAAATTAGTACTGTTTGGCATTTTTGCTACAGATTTCGTCAAAAAATGAAAAATTGGCCAATGAATTTTTCTTTCTGTCCATGCATTTGCAGCCAATTTAGACTAATAACAAACAAAAAATTGATGTCTGATTTGACTGCTCTTTTTATTTTATGGCCTCATTTTCTTATAAAAAATCACCCCTTTAGAGTAAATTTTCAAATCCACCCTAGAATTCAAACGAAGGGGAAAATCCCCATCCCACATTTTCATTCAAAGGAATATTCTTGTGGATTTTCATTATTCCTACTGTATGTGATAAAGAACATTTTAGTAACAATTTGGTACAAAAAGTGAGGCTGATATCATATTCCATTCAAGAAATATAATTTTTTTTAAAGAGAAGAAAAATGCTTTTAAAAACACATACAGAATATGACCTTCGGTTTGATTATGTAGGCAGGCAAATTCATGAAAAAGTCTTTTGTATTTCTTTGAAATTGACTTAAATTTTTCCCACATTGAAAATGTGACGTACATTGAAAAAGAAAAGAAAAGAACAAAATATTTTTATGTCAAGTGTGCATATCACCATATCCCTTTTTTCAACCCAAAGCTATTTTGGATTATGTGAAAAACATGTTATTAAATTTGCAAGAAATACATAAGAATTTTTGCTGAATTTGCCTGCTTACCTGTATGCAATCAAGTTGAAGGAAAAATTATGTACCAGGTATTTTAAGAGCATCTTTCCTTTCTTTAAATTGTGATGTCTTCTGAATGGAATTAAGATATTAACTTAGTTCTTGTACCACTTTGTTTCTTAAGTTTAATTGTTCTTTACCATAAATGAAAATCCACAGGAATATTTCTTTAACCAAATAAAATAAAATTAACGTAAAAAATATCTTTCTTAGAGAACTGCGGTTTGGTCCATGTCATATCGCAAATTCGTTTTGGCTGAACATTCTTCTTGGCTCCAAAAGCAGACCAGCCACACTCACGTGAAGTGCATGATGGGTTTGTGAGTCCATTTTCTCCAAGCAAAATCGACCTTAAAAATAACTGCGGCGATGTAGTTGCATGTGGAACTGTACCTGGAAAGCAAAAAGAGACGGAAAATTAATTTAATTACAAATCGAACTAAATCTTGACTGGATACTAGACATGGTTATTCATGATAATTTCGAACAAACCTGCAAATACATCCAGTTATTGCACTTCATTAACTATAGGACGCACCCCCTAACTGGCCATGTGATGTTACGCACCCCCCGTCATCAACCATACACAACATTCTACTCACTCGCACATTGAAGGTACTGTAGACCATGATGTGACATCATTACTACTTCGACGCTACATTTGTGGACATTCGATGCACCAATGAATTGCAATTTAATCAATATTGGGAGATTGGTACTTGGGTTTGGGTTAAGTAATTTGTATGGTACATTATGGGATACGATACGATAGCTTTAAATAAATTTGTTAATTTTTACCGAATAATTATTTTTTGTTTATTTTCATGTTAACATACGTGGTAAATTTATACTGATCTACTGGCACCGACCTGCAATTTTGCCAAAATAAATGCAAAAGTTTGAATTATTCTTGTCTTTTCGTGTAATGTTATTATTTCTCGATTGAACATTACTACCCCCGATGGAACACGTTATGTGCTACCTAATAAGTTCAACATCAGAATACACAATTCCACAATTCAAATATGCGCAAACGTCAGACCCCCAAAAAAGGTAGAGTGAACGAACAAGGTCGGGCCTATTTGTACGACGGGTCGTATAAATAGATCTGCCATTGATCGTAATATGTACTGCAGCCGTACATATAAGGAAGTCAGGAATCAATATTTATATGGAAAGAAACATTAACAGCAGTTATTCAAATGAAACGCTGCCAAATCAAATTGTTTCATACTGTGTAGTTCAGTAGTAACCTAGTTCCCTATGCTAAAACAAAAAGAATGTTTATACTCTTTTCCTCATACACTAAAAGAGTGGAATACATTGCCATCAGACATTGTAGGACAATAGGCCTAGTCTAGCTATTGAACGATTTACCATCATTTAACCATAATTCCTTTCACTTTAACCCATGTCTGTATGTTGACATTGTGTGATGACTGTTGTTTACTGATCTGCAGCCCAACGAAGACTATGGTTGTTCCGATGGACGCCATTAGAGATCAACAACAATTTTGTTTTGTAGTAACTTTATTCAATTCTACACAGCATTCCTGAGAATATTCTTCACTAAAATATCAAGTCTTTTTCACTAGGTTCACAACAGATGTACTGTTTATCCACAAAACCCTGCAATTTATAATTTATCTATTTTCTGTGAGTCTTCTGTTCATAATGAAACAGCTATTCATATATTACTTGAAGAGCAAAACTAAATTTTGTTGGCTATTTATCTAGGGTCGACGTCCTAGGCGCCGAGGGGGCAAAGCCCCCAGAAGCTATTAGCGTTTTTTGGCGCGATTTTTGTAGCAGAAAATTGTCTCAATTCCGAACTAAAGTTAGTTAAAAGGAATATTATTTTGGAACACATGTTCAAATGCAGGATCTCGTTTACTTCAATATGTGTCTTTCGGTGGGGTCTAGGAATGGTTTTCATGTTTTTGTAGTAAGAATTGAGCTTTGAGAAAAAATATATACAACGTAGAGAATACAAAATAAATACAATTATTTTCATAACAATTTTTGCACCCCTGTGGGCATTCGGCGCCCTCTCGAAGAGCTTCTACCAGCATGTATTCAATAAAAATGTTTGCCTTTCATTACTTCATTGCAGGAACAGATATTAAAATTGCCAACGAGCTATCGCCATGCATCGATTTCTGTCCGAGCGTAAAATCCAGGGCCCACTCGAGTGCCAATGGGGAAAATGGCTGAAATTTCTGTATTTTTTGTGGAAAATTCATGCGCTTCTGGACTTCACAAATGGAATTTTACTTGCTTTTAGTACATAGATATACTGTAGGAAGAAGTTATTGAACAACACGTAAATTCTCCCAGAGCCTAATTTCTTTTTCTCAGGACAATTTTGGCGCCTCCTCAGAAAGCTTTGATGGGGAAGGGGCTGTTTCTAACCCCACCCTCCCACCACTTCACTGATTAGAAGGATTTTTGACGACTTAACCTATTTGGATTTAGAGTCGCAACTTGGACTAGTACGTGGAAACTAGGTAGGCCTAGAGTACTTCAATAAAAAAAAGTCAAAAACATTGCAAATTAAAAGAAACCTGACAACAAGTCCTTATCAACGCAACCTACACCGAGTCCGTTTCGCGAAAACAAAAATCTCAGTGCAACATTTTTGTTTATTTCAAGTCAAGAAAATCGCATATCATATCCAAACTTGATTGTTTATATCTTTAAAATACAAGCAACGAAAATATTAACACAAATTTTCAAACGTTCACCGCAAAACCTAAAATAAATAACAAAAACTAACCGAATAATGTCTTTTCCAACTCGGTGGTCGCATCGCTCATGTCCATGTTGTTGTTTGATATGACGTCAAAATTAGGTCGTAAGGTCATATGTGTACCAAAAGTTGTCGTTTTCACCACAACACAGAATCACCCCGAATACCGTCCTAGAATTTCGAGGACGACAACATTGCACAGACTACACATGCGCAGATGACTCGAGGCGTGAATTTACCGTCGCAGAACCATCCGTCGTACAAATCGAAAACTCCCTATTTACGGATGGGGACGAACAGAATATGGAGGTCTTATGGGCAGCATTTCATACCAGCAAAGTCAAAAATAATCCTGAAACTTCAATATATATCAGCAGTATTTTACCTTATTTCCTGAAAAGGCAAACTCCATTGCAATGAGAATGTTGTTAAGCCCAATCAATGTTGACTTCCTGCATCCTGGACAGCTTCCAGTTATTGCTTTTGATCAACGTTTGTTTGCACTAGCAAAGCAGGTCCAATGGACGTGGCCAGATACATATGGAGAGGACAAGGTGGTAGTTATGTTTCAAAGACTTCATATTGAAATGACAGCTCTAAAGACACTCGGAGACTGGTTGAAGATAGTGGATGAACAAGCGCCCTCGTTGAAGCTAATATTACTACACTAGAAACAAGCGACTCTTTCCTCAAGGAGTCACATATAAGTAGAACAAGTCATGCACATCATATAAGTGCTAGAAGTCTCTAATATTAATGCATGGGGCATACAGTGAGTACATTGTACATTGGATCAAGAACCAGAAACATTTGACGCTTGCCGCAGTAGGAGAATAGAAGAAAGCTCACAATTTCATTACTGGTTCACAACACTAGAATTTGAATTAAAAGTCCTGTGCTTTGTAAGATCACTTCGTAACTCAAATTTCAAGCTTTACATTGAAGCTCTAGATAATTTTTTCGTTGTCAAAGTTTGGAGAATTACGCTCTGGAAATAAGGCCGACTTAGTGAGATGTCTTTAACAGTATTCATCTACTTCAAAAGAATATAATCCAGAAGTTGATGCTATAATCCTTGATGGAGCTGCCATTGTGAACATGTTGAAGCCAAATCAAGCTAAAACCTTGCAGGAATATCTGCAAACACAAGTGAACAACAGCAACAAGAAACAAGCGTGGAAAAGGTACAAGAAGGCATGTAAAGCCGAATACCAAAGTTTCAAGCTAATTGCCAGACTTTTTAATGATTGATGAAAACAGACAGAGACAGAGCTATTTACTTTCCTTGCTGAACAGTCCGTAACAGTTCAGTGTGAGAAAAGGAAGATCATTACTACAATAGGAAAATTGGTAATATTAAGTTTTTCCAGGGAAGATACAAGCTTTATATCTGCATGTACACATGAAGAAGCCGACACTAGATTGTCGTTACATGCTGCGGATGCTGCTGCAACTGGACATCATAGAGTAATGCTGCGTACAGTCGATGCAGATGTGATTGTCTTGTTCACATCTTTGTTTGCTCAGACAAATCTCGATGAATTATGGTTAGCATTTGGCACAGGGAAGCTTTTCAAATTCATACCAGCTCACCCTATAGCCCAGTCATTAGCTTCTGATAAAACAGCATCTCTTCTTATGTTTCACGCTTTCACTGGTTGTGATCAAACTTCATTCTTCTTAAGTAGAGGGGGAAAGACAGCTTGGGAGACATTAAACGTCTTTCCAGATGCGGTACAAGCTGTTGCTGCCACTGGACGAAACCCTCCTACTGCACAGATTCTGACCCATTGGATGCCAACAATCGAGCGGTGCATTGTTCTATTGTATGATCGGACAAGTTCTTGCACAAATGTAGACAAAGCTAGAAAAGAAAAGTTCACCCAGAAAGGGAAGGCCATAGAGTTGTTTCCCCTACAGCAGCTGCTTTGTACCAACATGTTCAACGAGCAGCATATCAAGCAGGACATTGCTGGGGACAAGCAATACTTCACATGCCAGAATTACCTGATCCATGTCACTGGGGTGGATTCGAGACACTTCACAATTGTGGCAACCTCTTTAGTCAGCGTTATCTGAGGCATCAAAGCCTTATCAAAAAACTTTTTCAAGTGTGGCTGCAATATTACAAGAGGATGTTTAGGAGCATTTAAATGTGTTAAAGCTGACATGGTATTTACATTATATCGCAAATGCAAAGGAGGATGTGAACGTACTTAGGAAGCATTTATGTTGTGAGGTTATGCTAGACATGTGTTTTAGACCAAATTGCTTTGTGTGAGAAGCAAGAATTGATAGTAAAAAATAACTTGATCCATGCATCTGGGATTGGAAAAACCAACAACAATTGTTGGATAGTGTTATAATTAATCATGGCAACACGTTGACTGAAAACTACCTCTGCAAAGTCAATACAGGAACTTCTTAAAGAGAAGAGCAAGAAGATGTCGAAGATATGTCAAGACTGTGCTGGTGTTAACATCATATTGCAAATGGAAGGAGACTGTGAATGCAATTCCATTTGTGCAGAAAATTGTTTCCTAGAACTGCGTGTCAGACAGCTAGGTATTGGTCTCTTTTCATCTCTCTTAACTAGTACAGTATTATACTTACATTGCTTTTTGTAAATTAGCATTCATAGAATATATTAGGCAAACAAAAGCACCCAACTCTTGTATAAATTAACAGCCATTTTGAATTTGCAGTCATATTGGAACTACACATAGTATCATATGTCCACTAATAAGCTGCTTTATCAACCGAACTGAAATATAGTACACTGATCAATTGTAATTTGAATCCTTGTTTATTGAAATAGCAGACATAATTGCTGAAATGGCGTTCGTTTTACCAAAATGTTCAATTTACAGCGTAAAACTATATTCTTATTAAAATCAGACATCAAATTCATCCATTTTTGATGGATTTTGCTATCCATTTTAGCGCATGAACTTGGATCTTTCTTACCCTTGACGTTGACATCTTTTAACAAAAGACGAAAGAGGAACTTAATTATTTTCTTAATTATATAACAAAAAATATTCCAAACCATCTCCAAGCCCTGTAGATGATAAAAAAAAGCCGGCACAATTATTAGCATACTATCACCCCCTCCCCGCCCACCTTCCCTCAAGGTTCTTGCATTCACCTGCCTATTGTAAAAAGTTTAGAAAACTTAATAAAGGCCTAGATAATACAACGAGATTTATTCTACTTACTGTTGTAACATTGTGCAGAAAATCACTTTTTCCGCTTAAAAATTCTTCTCCATGGGTAAAATATCCAAAACGAATGACTTCAGTGGACCACTGCGTAGGTAAAGGGGGAAAATACTGAGAGAAAGAAATTGTAACGTTTATCTTTTAATTACATTTCTTCTGCTATGATCTTTTTTTGTTTACTCACGCTTCCATGAACTTCCAATGCTACATAACGACGTTACGTAATAGAATATGCGTGCGCACATTATACGCGCATTTCTGCTTTGCACATGCAGAGCTGAACTTTTTAAAGTAATCAGTGTAAAAGTTGTATACAACATCATCTGCGTTATTAAGCGCTACTACAACTTTTGTAGAGGTATTGCACGCGGCGTTGAAAACGCACGATATAAGCACTATATGTGGCGCATATCAGACCTAAGATACACACGTACTTCAAACGACATGGATTATTTCGCCGACAACTTATTGCCGATGATTGGACAGGAAAAAATGTACGGTGTGTGGAGAAAAGCTTGTAGGGTATTTTTCCATGCGTCGATATACGCACTGAGTACCACCATTTGGCGGCAAAAAAGAAGCGTATTTGTAGAGCGCATGCTATTTTGTAACTAGTTCATGACTTGTGATTGGGTGATTACCTACAGGTTGAGTATTTTAAAATCGTTTTTACTAGGTTTCTATTGTGTGTATGCACCGCGGCTTGACGCACAAACGGGCATTAACGAAGAAAAAGTGTGATAAACACAAAGCACGCAATTCTTCATTTCCAGACAAGAAAAACACGCTTTCGGGGTTATTTTATAAGCGTTTTTACGAAAGCTGAACAAACTAACAGAATAAGTATTTAACATGACTTGATGGAGAATATGCGATACGCGTATGGACCTTTTGCGAGTGACCTCATTTACGCTGTGAATTTACCCCTGAAGTAAGTAGAGGGGGCCAGAGGGGAAAAGTTTCCGGAAGTAAAATCAAACATGTGTGTATATCTGGAAAAGTGCTTATTGTTTCGTTTCTAATCCCTGACTCGTCAGTGGATGGCTACTTACGCAGTGCGCGGTGCATTTTTTATCTTACGCGCTGTGAAAGAACATATCCTGAAAGAAATCAGTACATGTAGAAATCAGTGCAACACTTTCATAGTATTAATTACATTTTTAATTTCATCCTTTCATCTTTTGTGGTGCATGACTTGACATTTTCATCTTTATAAATTGTGATGACGTCATTCACGGAATCGCTAAGATTTTTCAGAACCAAATACAAAATTTGACTGCAGTATATCAGAACATTCGATGACATCGGGCTGTTGGGCTGTCCAATTGAAAAGAAGTTACGTTATCTATGTAGAAATTTTCTTCAGTTGTATATATCTTTACCTATCATCATCAGTACCGTAGCAAGAACTGGAAACGTGCGTGTGACGGGGTGGGATAGTGGAAAGGAGGGTGAGTCAGTGAGATTTGGACGCGACGACGGGGACCAACTGTGACTTCGACAAAAAGAATATTGAGGAGTGGGGGTGGGGGTGTGATAACCTCGGTCACATACAAAGAAATACATTTTATACTTAATCCCTCCTGACAGCCAGATACAATAGTCAAACAATATTTTGAAGCTTCCACTTAACCCCCTGCCGCAGTAAGTCACAAAGTATGACCTGAAAATAACCGGCAGATCACGAGGAAACAACTTTACTGATTGAAGAATTTATCTACTTATCCAATAGGCTGTTAAAGAATAAATTGTCGGCTGCCTATTTTCACACTTAAGTTTTTGGAGCCTCCTAATTAGAGTAGTTTATTCTGCCTTTTGACCTACGACTCTAAATTTACGCAACGGTCGTATTACTGTTGTCCGTTGTCAAGGGTATCAGTGAACCTTTGTGACTTGAAACGTACTTTACTAAATCTTAGCATATTAGAAATGCTCAAATTTGCGGTAAAACTATATTTTAAAGAGTTTTTGTTAGTCAGTACGATTAATTTGCAGAAAACTGTGCCCCTCCCTGTCCCGTCACACGTGTCTATGAGAATTAGACATCAAATTCATTCACGGTAAAAGGTTTGGTAAACTCGATATACTGTAGGCCTACATAATACAATGAAGTTTATTCTACTTACTGTTGTAACAGTGTGCAGAAAATCACTTTTCCTACTTAAAAAAATCTTCTCCATGGATAAAATATCCAAAACAAATTACTTCAAGTAGTCAACTGTGGAAGGAAGGGGGAAAATAGAAAGAGCAATAAAAACTAACGTCTGTCTGTTAATTACATTTCTTCTGTTCTGATCTGTTTTGTTTACTCACGCTTCCATGAAGTTCCAATGCTACTTAACGATGTTACGTAATAGAATATGCGTGCGGACTTTATACGCGCATTTCTGCTCTGCACATGCAGTGTTGATATTTTCGAAGTAATCAGTGTAAAAGTTGTATGCAACATCATCTGCGTTATTTAGCGCTTCTACCACTTTTGTAGAGGTATTGCACGCTGCGTTGAAAGCGCACGATATAAGCACTATATGCGGCGCATATCAGACCTAAGATACACACGTACTTCAAACGACATGGATTGTTTAGTCAGCAACTTATGGCCGATGATTGGACAGGAAAAATAAACAGTGCGTGGGGAAAAGCTTGTAGGTATTTTTGCATGTGTCGATATACGCACTGAGTACCACCATTTGGCGGCAAAAAAGAAGCGTATTTGTAGAGCGCATGCTATTTTGTAACTAGTTCATGACTTGTGATTGGATGATTACCTACAGGTTGAGTATTTTAAAATCGTTTTTACTAGGTTTCTATTGTGTGTATGCACCGCGGCTTGACGCACAAACGGGCATTAACGAAGAAAAAGTGTGATAAACACAAAGCACGCAATTCTTCATTTCCAGACAAGAAAAACACGCTTTCGGGGTTATTTTATAAGCGTTTTTACGAAAGCTGAACAAACTAACAGAATAAGTATTTAACATGACTTGATGGAGAATATGCGATACGCGTATGGACCTTTGCGAGTGACCTCATTTACGCTGTGAATTTACCCTGAAGTAAGTAGAGGGGGCCAGAGGGGAAAAGTTTCCGGAAGTAAAATCAAACATGTGTGTATATCTGGAAAAGTGCTTATTGTTTCGTTTCTAATCCCTGACTCGTTAGTGGATGGCTACTTACGCAGTGCGCGGTGCATTTTTTATCTTACGCGCTGTGAAAGAACATATCCTGAAAGAAATCAGTGCATGTAGAAATCAGTGCAACACTTTCATAGTATTAATTACATTTTTAATTTCATCCTTTCATCTTTTGTGGTGCATGACTTGACATTTTCATCTTTATAAATTGTGATGACGTCATTCACGGAATCGCTAAGATTTTTCAGAACCAAATACAAAATTTGACTGCAGTATATCAGAACATTCGATGACATCGGGCTGTTGGGCTGTCCAATTGAAAAGAAGTTACGTTATCTATGTAGAAATTTTCTTCAGTTGTATATATCTTTACCTATCATCATCAGTACCGTAGCAAGAACTGGAAACGTGCGTGTGACGGGGTGGGATAGTGGAAAGGAGGGTGAGTCAGTGAGATTTGGACGCGACGACGGGGACCAACTGTGACTTCGACAAAAAGAATATTGAGGAGTGGGGGTGGGGGTGTGATAACCTCGGTCACATACAAAGAAATACATTTTATACTTAATCCCTCCTGACAGCCAGATACAATAGTCAAACAATATTTTGAAGCTTCCACTTAACCCCCTGCCGCAGTAAGTCACAAAGTATGACCTGAAAATTACCGGCAGATCACGAGGAAACAACTTTACTGATTGAAGAATTTATCTACTTATCCAATAGGCTGTTAAAGAATAAATTGTCGGCTGCCTATTTTCACACTTAAGTTTTGGAGCCTCCTAATTAGAGTAGTTTATTCTGCCTTTTGACCTACGACTCTAAATTTACGCAACGGTCGTATTACTGTTGTCCGTTGTCAAGGGTATCAGTGAACCTTTGTGACTTGAAACGTACTTTACTAAATCTTAGCATATTAGAAATGCTCAAATTTGCGGTAAAACTATATTTTAAAGAGTTTTTGTTAGTCAGTACGATTAATTTGCAGAAAACTGTGCCCCTCCCTGTCCCGTCACACGTGTCTATGAGAATTAGACATCAAATTCATTCACGGTAAAAGGTTTGGTAAACTCGATATACTGTAGGCCTACATAATACAATGAAGTTTATTCTACTTACTGTTGTAACAGTGTGCAGAAAATCACTTTTCCTACTTAAAAAAATCTTCTCCATGGATAAAATATCCAAAACAAATTACTTCAAGTAGTCAACTGTGGAAGGAAGGGGGAAAATAGAAAGAGCAATAAAAACTAACGTCTGTCTGTTAATTACATTTCTTCTGTTCTGATCTGTTTTGTTTACTCACGCTTCCATGAAGTTCCAATGCTACTTAACGATGTTACGTAATAGAATATGCGTGCGGACTTTATACGCGCATTTCTGCTCTGCACATGCAGTGTTGATATTTTCGAAGTAATCAGTGTAAAAGTTGTATGCAACATCATCTGCGTTATTTAGCGCTTCTACCACTTTTGTAGAGGTATTGCACGCTGCGTTGAAAGCGCACGATATAAGCACTATATGTGGCGCATATCAGACCTAAGATACACACGTACTTCAAACGACATGGATTGTTTAGTCAGCAACTTATGGCCGATGATTGACAGGAAAAATAAACAGTGCGTGGGAAAAGCTTGTAGGTATTTTTGCATGTGTCGATATACGCACTGAGTACCACCATTTGGCGGCAAAAAAGAAGCGTATTTGTAGAGCGCATGCTATTTTGTAACTAGTTCATGACTTGTGATTGGATGATTACCTACAGGTTGAGTATTTTAAAATCGTTTTTACTAGGTTTCTATTGTGTGTATGCACCGCGGCTTGACGCACAAACGGGCATTAACGAAGAAAAAGTGTGATAAACACAAAGCACGCAATTCTTCATTTCCAGACAAGAAAAACACGCTTTCGGGGTTATTTTATAAGCGTTTTTACGAAAGCTGAACAAACTAACAGAATAAGTATTTAACATGACTTGATGGAGAATATGCGATACGCGTATGGACCTTTTGCGAGTGACCTCATTTACGCTGTGAATTTACCCCTGAAGTAAGTAGAGGGGGCCAGAGGGGAAAAGTTTCCGGAAGTAAAATCAAACATGTGTGTATATCTGGAAAAGTGCTTATTGTTTCGTTTCTAATCCCTGACTCGTTAGTGGATGGCTACTTACGCAGTGCGCGGTGCATTTTTTATCTTACGCGCTGTGAAAGAACATATCCTGAAAGAAATCAGTGCATGTAGAAATCAGTGCAACACTTTCATAGTATTAATTACATTTTTAATTTCATCCTTTCATCTTTTGTGGTGCATGACTTGACATTTTCATCTTTATAAATTGTGATGACGTCATTCACGGAATCGCTAAGATTTTTCAGAACCAAATACAAAATTTGACTGCAGTATATCAGAACATTCGATGACATCGGGCTGTTGGGCTGTCCAATTGAAAAGAAGTTACGTTATCTATGTAGAAATTTTCTTCAGTTGTATATATCTTTACCTATCATCATCAGTACCGTAGCAAGAACTGGAAACGTGCGTGTGACGGGGTGGGATAGTGGAAAGGAGGGTGAGTCAGTGAGATTTGGACGCGACGACGGGGACCAACTGTGACTTCGACAAAAAGAATATTGAGGAGTGGGGGTGTGATAACCTCGGTCACATACAAAGAAATACATTTTATACTTAATCCCTCCTGACAGCCAGATACAATAGTCAAACAATATTTTGAAGCTTCCACTTAACCCCCTGCCGCAGTAAGTCACAAAGTATGACCTGAAAATTACCGGCAGATCACGAGGAAACAACTTTACTGATTGAAGAATTTATCTACTTATCCAATAGGCTGTTAAAGAATAAATTGTCGGCTGCCTATTTTCACACTTAAGTTTTTGGAGCCTCCTAATTAGAGTAGTTTATTCTGCCTTTTGACCTACGACTCTAAATTTACGCAACGGTCGTATTACTGTTGTCCGTTGTCAAGGGTATCAGTGAACCTTTGTGACTTGAAACGTACTTTACTAAATCTTAGCATATTAGAAATGCTCAAATTTGCGGTAAAACTATATTTTAAAGAGTTTTTGTTAGTCAGTACGATTAATTTGCAGAAAACTGTGCCCCTCCCTGTCCCGTCACACGTGTCTATGAGAATTAGACATCAAATTCATTCACGGTAAAAGGTTTGGTAAACTCGATATACTGTAGGCCTACATAATACAATGAAGTTTATTCTACTTACTGTTGTAACAGTGTGCAGAAAATCACTTTTCCTACTTAAAAAAATCTTCTCCATGGATAAAATATCCAAAACAAATTACTTCAAGTAGTCAACTGTGGAAGGAAGGGGGGAAATAGAAAGAGCAATAAAAACTAACGTCTGTCTGTTAATTACATTTCTTCTGTTCTGATCTGTTTTGTTTACTCACGCTTCCATGAAGTTCCAATGCTACTTAACGATGTTACGTAATAGAATATGCGTGCGGACTTTATACGCGCATTTCTGCTCTGCACATGCAGTGTTGATATTTTCGAAGTAATCAGTGTAAAAGTTGTATGCAACATCATCTGCGTTATTTAGCGCTTCTACCACTTTTGTAGAGGTATTGCACGCTGCGTTGAAAGCGCACGATATAAGCACTATATGCGGCGCATATCAGACCTAAGATACACACGTACTTCAAACGACATGGATTGTTTAGTCAGCAACTTATGGCCGATGATTGGACAGGAAAAATAAACAGTGCGTGGGGAAAAGCTTGTAGGTATTTTTGCATGTGTCGCCATACGCACTGAATACCACTATTTGGCGGGAAAGAGAGAAGCGCATTCCGCAAAGCGCAGAATGTTTTGTAACTAGTTCATGACTTGTGATTGGATAATTACTTACAGATTGAGTATTTAAAAATCCCTTTTACTAGTGTCCTATTGTGGGTATGCACCGCGGCTTGACTCACAAATGGGCATTAACGAAAAAAAGTGTGATAAGTACAAAGCGCGTAATTTTTCATTTCCAGACAAGAAAAACACGCTTTCAAGGCTACTTTATAAGCGTTCCTACGTAAGCTGAACAAACTAACAGAATAAGTACTTAACATGACTTTATCGAAATCAAGATGTTGAGTGCGCCTCTTGAGCTTATTCATCACGCAGCGGTCTTTTAACCGGTTTGCGCGAGGAGTTTCAAGTATGCGGTACGCGTATGGACCTTTTGAGTGTGACCTTATTTACGCTAAGAACCTGCTCCTGAAGTAAGGGGAGGAGGGAGAGAAGCGAAAAGTTTGCGGAAGTAGAATCAAACATGTGTGTATATCTGGAAACGTACTTATTGTTTCGTTTCTAATCCCTGACTCGTGAGTGGATGACTACTTAAGCAGTGCGCGGTGCATTTTCTACCTTACGCGCTGTGAAAGAAAGACATTAATCAGTGCATGTAGAAATCAGTGCAACACTCTTATAATACCATTTTTAATTATAATTTCATCTTTTATGGTAAATGACTTGACATTTTCATCTTGATCAATTGTGGTGACGTCATCAAGGAATCACTAAGATTCTTCAGAACCAAATACAAAATTTGACTGTAGTATATTCGATCACAATGGGCTGTTGGGCCGTCTAATTGAAAATAGGTTACGTTATCTATGTAGGATTTGTCTTCAGCTTGTATATAACTTTCTCTATCATCATCAGTGCCGTAGCCACTGGAAACGTGTATGTGACGGTGTGGAATGGTGGAAAGGAGGGTGAATCAGTGAGATTTGGACGCGAAGATGTGGACCAATTGCGATTTTGACAAAGAGCATGTTGAGGGAGGGAGGTAATAACCTCGGTAACATACAAAGAAATGCATTTTATATTGAATCTATCTTTAATTCCAATAAGCTGTAATAGTCCGGCAGATTATAGCAAAATCTTAAATAGCAAAATATGAAATTCGGCTTATTGGTAGAACTTGACGTGCTGAATATTTCTGGATATAGGGCCAACTCGATTTTTTCCAAGATGGCGGCCAAATTGGAAATGGCCGCCATGTCAGCTAATAATTACTGTGTGTAACTGATGAAATACTCTTCATTAGATTTATCTCCATTTGTTCAAAAAGAAATTACAGAAGGTTAGAAACAAAAAAAAACTTACGTAAGAAAACAGAGGCTGTGTCCCATTTGTACGTCACAAGTGTAACGCACAAATTTTCGTATCAAAATTCTTTAAAAAGCTGTAAAATGGCAAATATTTGACCGATTTTGATGAAAGTTTTTGCCTTCACATTATATAGTGTATTTCAAATAATTTCAGCCAAAGTTACTTTGACCTATCCATATTCCTTTAAAGAATCTCTGTTCATAAATTGATGCCGACTTATTTTAGGCTTTTATCCTCTATTTTTATTTTATGATAATTCTATGTCTTTTATCCATTCTGTGCCTGTTACACATGTAACCGTAGCAGAGAATGGATCCTCCCGGACCATTCTTTGGCTGTCACATACGTTACCATACCTCAGGATGGCCCATTCAACAGTTAGCAAAGAATAATGTAAAATAAGTTGTTGCATAATGATTGTGTACAAAAGATGCTTTAAAGAAATTAATAGTAATTCAGAAAGCATGACTGAAACAAGTGTGATATTTCGAATAGCAAAATCAAACAGTATATAGCAGTAAACATACTAGAATGTCTTTATACATTCTAACTTGTATACATACTGTAATAACGTTTGATATGGTGAAAAACCAAACCAAAAGACACATAGTCTGGTTGCAAATGGCCAAAAAATGACAAGTGCTAAACATTTTGGGTACAAGTCGGGAAATGATTTTAATTAATAGTTTAGGTGTATAAGAGTCTAAAAAAACCTGTTTCCACCAAAAAAAATTATTGAGGTGGCCGCCATTTCTAATTTCAAAATGGCCGCCAAATAGAGCATATTTTATAGAAATATGAGTATTTTGGCATGTTTTAGGTTAGGTTCACATTGAATAACTGGTAGAAATGTTGATCTTATATAGAATAAAAAGTCTTAACAAGAATATATATGTTCAGCAGTTGGCAGCCATCTTGAAATTCAAAATGGCCGCCATTTTCCAGATAATTTAAACAGAACATATTTTCACAGTAACTTTTAAGTTTAAAGATGATGATAGATAATAGTTCATTCACAGCTGTTACGAAATAAAATATAGAGCGTGTATCATTCAGAATTTTTTTGGAAACCTCGTCATCTTTGTTTTCAAAATGGCCCCCAAAGGTTTGTTTCTACTTCGAACTTTAGACAAAACATCAAAAAGTTGTTCCATTCAGTATATCTTGAACTTCTCAGTATATTGAAAGAAAATTAAGGTGGGTGTATGTAAATTTGATTCAAAGTAAAATAAAACCTGGTGATTTAATTATTCGGATAAATTTGATGTTGGTGGCCATTTTTAGTTCCAAAATGGCGGAATGGCGGCCATATTTGATTTTGAAATGGATAGCTTTCATAAATTATTTCCCAAACACCATTGCTGGAAGCTGACTTCAACTGTTCAACTTGAGATTATTTAAAGGAAAACATAGCTTGCTACGATATGAAAACAAAACTCATACAAGGTATATTTGAGAAATGACTGCATCATAGTATATTAAAAGGCAAAGATTGTGGATTTCGGCAGTACTCTGTGCATGAACATCCTCGAGTGCAGGGAACTTTCATGGAAGTACACTTGCATCTGCGTGTTGCACACCGCAAACCCTGGAGAGGACAACTGCATGCTATAAGTTCTGGCCACGTTTCTAGCATTGAGTCCACTGTGAGAAGGCGCGGTTTCAGGATTCCATCTGTACTAAGAAACCAGCCGCTCTCCTCTGGAGATGGTAGTGATGGATTTTGTTCAAGAGCCATCTTCCATACACATGTCTGGTAATGGGCTCTTCTAATGTGCAAATGTAGAGCATCTGCAGTAGGTGGTAGTGTCTCAACATTTTTTTTCACCTTGTGAAAAAATGCACTTCTGATTTCTTGTATTTTACTTGATTCAGTAGATGGATCATACAATTTGCAAACAAATGCTTCCGCATCAGACATAGCCTTTTTATCAGGAACTTGAGCTTCACCTAACAGCTCAAGCAGTTGTGGGTGCTTTACAAATTCCTTCCACGCCGATTTTTTGCCTATTCCAGCAAATTGGCTTGTTGTGTCACTGCCTGTAAGGGCATGAAATGCAAGCAATGATGCTCTTGCCTTGTCATCAATTTGGATATGATGAACAGGAATGAAAGATTGTTTTTGCTGTCCCCCTTGCATCCACACTTGTTGACATAGGTTGGGCATATGATATACAAGAAGCACCAACACATCAGTATCACGGCATACAATATTAAGTAGTTGAAATCCTGAGTTCTTTGCATCTTGAGCATGAAGTAGGATACGCGTGTCAGCCTCCTCGTGGTTTGATCGCAGATTTGACACATCTCTGCCAGACGAAGACCATGCCTCATCTGAGTTTGAGAAACCACCGCCAAGAACCAGCTCCTTGTTAGGATCTTCACAGGGATGATTTATCATTTGTGTGCAGAGAAAGTTTGCTAGACTTTCTTTGTTTTTCCCTAGTGTAATGAATCTTTCCCAGCTGCCAATTTTCTGATCTCTGCTGGATACTCTGGTTTCTATCCCCTTGTTTTTTCCACTTGCACGCTTGTTTCGTGTACCACCTTTAATGGAGTTGTCAGATATTGATCAAAAACAATGTCCACCCTGTTGCATGTCTCAGAAAAATGTTTGTAAATTGACTTTTGAAAGTTGTCACACCATTCACCAAAGGTTTTGCTCCTATATGATTGCCAAGAGACTGAATTACTGCCATAGCATCCACAATAGTACATGTAGGACTGTTGCTGACTGGTGGTAGATTCTGTGCTTTACCTTGATCTAGAATTTTGCCTAAATCTGATTTACTTGATGGATATCTCAGCTTTTCATCAACAGTTGCTATTGATAAAGGCACAGGTGAGAGCTCACGTTCCAGCAACCCATCTATATCAACTTCACGTCCAGCATCTAATGCAACAATCACTTGACGTAAAAGATTGATGCGTGCCTTGGTAGTGGTTGTTTTTACTTTATCCACATTTACAGTATGACTGTACATTGTACCAAACGTGTTAAGTTTCTGTCTTTTGATTTTATCATGGAACTTTGTTGTCTTTTTGATGAGTCTGTCATTCACAAAGTCGTGTATTAACTTCTTTCCTGTTTTCTCTGCTTTCACAAAGTCATTCTTCACATCAGTACTAGCAACATCTCCTGTGGTGATTGATATCAGGTCTGACGAATCATTGGAAAATACATCAAAGCGTTCAAATTCTTGAACAAGTTTTGTGATATTTTTCTGATCTCTTTCCATTCGCTTAGGTCCCAGATCTTTATGTTGCAAATCCGTCTCACTCGTCACATGATACATTTTCTTTGTATCTTCGGCGAGCTGAGCCCGTTCATTGTATGTAAGACACCAACGTTCTCGTGCTGAATCTGTGCGGGTAATGCCAACTAAACCACCGGCAACTTTGCCCCGTTTGTTGATATGCTCAAGTGCTTGGTCATCAGGGATTTGATTGAATCTTTGTGAAGTTTCTTTAGTACCGAAGTCACCATCTGCAAAGCTTTGGTAAACCTCTGGTGCTGTCTCCTGTAGCATCTTCATATCTGCTAGAAAAATTATACCCCACCTGGTGTAATTAACATGGTCAAAGAGAGCAAACCAGGGTAACATTTCAGCTAGCGACGAAAGGTACAGCGCCCAGTCTCCATCTCGAAGAGCACGGGTAAATCTCAGAAGAATAGTAACAAGATGCATATACTTCCTCAAAAATTGGAATGTTGTTAGGTCCTTGTGGTCAGCATCAAATTCATCAAGAAGTGTTAATATGGGTACAATATCTTCAATGAATAATGCCAGTGTCGATTCTATCTGCTCATCATCATCTTTGACAAACCCTTCAATAATCTTCCCTGCTGTTTCTCTCAACTTGCTTCCTAACTCCTTCTCATTCTCTTGTGCCCAAACAATAAACTTTGGCCAAAGAATTGTCCAAAGTGCTTCAAGTGTAAGTTTATGTGCACGTATAACTTTGTTCCACACCTTTCCTTTGAGAATATTCTCTGCTGTGTTTTCTCCAAATACTCCACTTTCTACCCATATATCATTGAGACCAGCTCCTTGCATGAACTGACCAATCACTTTTGAAAAATTCATCTGTGTGTGGAAGCCTCCTAACATGATAACAAAATCTTTGCAATCTTCCAACTTCTCCCATTGAAGCATTTTAGCTTTGTTGTAGAGTGCTTCATCAAAGGTAATTACTGTGTATGTTGCATTTAGCTTCTTTGTCATTGCTTGACAATTTTTCATCACTGTCCAAATCGTGTCATAATCATGAGCAGGAGCATTGATTATTGGAAAAGGCCCAACTTCAGTTTGTGGCAAATCATTCTTTGACACTTTCTGGTTGAATCCACTCCAGGCAGGTACTTGTTGGTTTTCCTGATTTTCTTGTCGCAAAAGAATCCATGTCATGTCCATGCAGAATGCTTTGGCTATCATTTCCTTGTCTGGGTCGTACCAAGTGAGCTGTACATCTTTCGGCATCACTGGTTCTAGTTTGCTGCAAGCATGTTTGAGTTTTGAAGCTCACTCATTTCTGATGGAAGACTTGTTTTGGATCTGTTGGATCTTAGCTTAACATTTATTTCTCTTTTTGGCTCATTTGGTGCTTTTTTTGCGAAGAGCCACATATTGTGTTGCATGAAAAGTGTCCATACCACTGAGTGTTTCTTCATTGATATCGATATTGTCGTCTGCATAACGGACATATCCACAATTTTCCCAAGTGGTAAAATTACGTGGTATCATCACTTTTCCATGGTCATTGTAACGCTGAAGAGCATCATCGGCAATGGCTTTGTCAATCTGAATAACATGCTCATAGCTGATAGAATGACCTGCTGCATGGAGAAGTTTTATGAGCCCTTTTGACCTCGTGGCCTGGTGAATAGTAACGCCAAGACCAATATGCTTTGGTGTTAGTTTCTGCCCTCCAGAAGCAAGAAAATGATGTCTTGACAAATACTGAGAATTTTCGTTCTAAGAGCATTCTCATTTTGACTCTCATTTTCAACATCAAATACATCTTCATTGCAGAGAAGACGAATAAGAAAGTAAAGATTATCTGGCACTACCATCTGCGCATGTTCCTCATCAATTCCTCCAACGAAGTCATGACTAGCTGTAGCTTCAATGTCCCGACGTAGTTTTACAGCCACTTTAAAAATCCCGCTTAAAATATCAGTGTCGTCATTTTCTACTTGGTTACTCATAGAAGCCTCACAAATATCTATTCCTTGCACCTCTGTCATATCTTCTACAAATTTTTCCATAGCCATATCTTGAGCCACAGAAGGACATACTAGCTGCGGATCTGTAGTACACAAGGGTTGAACAAAAATCACATTATCACCAAGATACCTCTGTATTTTCTCCTTGAACCTATTACTTCTGTAAACCCCTGAAACCATTGCAAAATCTGTGAGAAGCATATTAGAATATTGTTCCCAAATGCTTGTTAATGTATAAATGTGTCCTTCAGCAACACCTTTTTCAAGATCAGCCATTACATTTTCAAAGCAAATTGTTTCTGGAATGTTATCTTGGTTTTCTTTAAGCTTACTGTACTTCTTCAAAAAACATGTATAACATTTCAAATGATACTTGGCCTCTGCAGCTATAAGATCATGTACTCCAGCTAATCTGTGTCTCATTACGCTATCAAACTGAGCGAGGGTCAGGACTTTTTCTGATGTTGGGAAAGTCTGAACTTGACGTAAATGAGAGTAAGGTATATCATCCTGGCAGTACATGCACTTGTTCCAGTCTACCGAAGGCAGCGATGATCTTCTCGATCTTGATGAATTTTTCAGATTAGTTTCATCTTCCAGGGGAGTTGACTCTCTAGATGAAATGGTAATATTTCGCTGACCTTTGCTTTTGAGACGATTTATGTGAGCTTGGTTTGTAAATACGCTATAGCAGGGTCTATGCCAAAGAACATTTTTGTCAGTTTCCCGTAGGTTGACTATTTTCAAACGGTCTAGTGCGTCTATAAACTTAGTGTCATTGTATTTCTCTCTTTCCAGGGCACTTTCAATTACTCGGGCAATTCCTTCTGGTGTAGCCGACGACAAAAGATGTTTTTTCTTAGGGAACCTAACCTCTTGACACAAGATGCAATTTCCCCACTCAATTTCAGACTCTGTCACTCTTTTTCTGATTAAAGCTGCAGACTCCATCTTGATAATCTTGGAGGGAAACTTAAAAGATGTTTTACTCCCTTTGTAAGAAACCAAACTGATGTATTTTGTCAAATGTAGGATATATATGCAATCATAAGATTTAACAAGGCACTGGTCCATGGGTTAAACCAATACAAAATTGAGTGGTATTAAAAGGATTTTGAAAAGCTCATTAGAACAAAAATTAAAAGGAGGACAGGGATACAAATTTCAGACAAATACAAGTTGTTATTGCCCAGTCGTACCTCTATCTATAACATACACTCAGTCCTTCCCCTCCATGAAGCCTTTGTTAAAGTAAGATACTAACCAAATGTCAGGTATTTTGAAAACATGTTCAAACAAACGGCCATGTACAATTTCTAAGGTGTATACTCATTGCTAGAAGTTTGCTAGTAAATCTAACATTGTCAGATTGAATTGAATTGTAGTTAGGTCTCGGATTATTATCTTAAGGTAACGTCAGGCATGCATTTGATGGTAATTTCCTACTTAATGCAAATTTATATGAATACAATTATATTCTTAAGTATTTTACATTTGTCGTAGAACTGATATATGTAGGTACAACAGTAACACTGAACATGATGTTTTACCTTGTTAGCGGATAATTTCGATCTGAACATACATAGCACATATTTTCTATATTCATTTGACATGTTTAATAAACCTAGCCTTGCACCTATCTTTAAAAATGCAGATATCTTACCTCTATTTTGCATTAATCTTGAGAGCACATGCGTGTGACATATATTACTGCAGCAGTGCTAAAATTTCTGTCACATGGTTGCCAGATGCATCTGATATAAAACTATCAAAATGTTGCAAACTTAGGAGTTAATCAAATTGTTTGCAAAATTGTTCAGTTAGAAGTAAAATTTAAAAATATATTATTTTTGACAATTTATTATAGCGGCCATTTTGATTTTCTTAATCGCCATTTTGTTTTTAGCTGATTGCCATTTTTAGATAAATGAGAAACATCTAAAATTGTCTTATAAAGTCATCTACCATAAAAAAAGCTAACATAATACCTACAATAGTCCTGTATCTAACATAAAAGTTGAGATAATTTATATATACTATGTTCAATAAGGCGACCATTTTGAAATTCAAAATGGCGGCCAAAAAAAGAAAAGAAAAATTGGAAACAGGTATTTTTGTTATCTCCTATACCTATTTTATCTATATGGACCTGTTTCCAGCTTGTACCCAAAATGTTTAGCAAATCGATTTAGAAGCATCTTTTTTTTGCTATTTGCAACCAGACTAACAACAAATGTGTGATATATTACGTCAACAGCAAACTACAAATAGATATCCATTAACCAAATGAAGGCTCACAAGGAGCACAACAAGCCAAAAATTACTGTTCAACTGTGAGCCATGATAATAAGAATAATAAAAAAAAAGGAATGAGAAGAAAATTATAAGGAATGCTGTTAGTAAAACAACATAAGTAAACAATCCGAAGACAGTAATAAACTTGAATTAAAGAAATAGCTCGAGCTTTTAACCTCTTATATTCTTTTTGTTTTTGTTGATGATATAAATTTCAGTGCGAAGATTTCAGCACACGTTACGCATAGGCTAGGCTAGCCTAGCGTCGCAAGTTACTATAGCTACCGCTATTGAAATTTTGACCACATTCTGGTTCCCTATCAATAAAAAAAATATCGTCTGCATGTACCGTACACGTTCTGTACTGCCGGCCATGTCATGCCATATGTATGCAGTGGCGGATCTAGGATTAAAAAAGGGGGGTGGCCAGGGTTTTGGGTTTTGATTTTTTCTTTAAAAATGAAGCTTCTATCCTACTATGGATTATAAATCCCTGATAGGTGTGTGAAGGGAAGGGGGTGCACTTCAAATTTTTGACTAAAATGCTGCACAGATTGCCGGAATTTTCACTTTCCAGACCATGCAAATTGCATCTAAATCCTGATGACAGGCATAAGTAGGAGGAGGGGGGAGGTGCCTTTGCCCCCATCCCTTCACAACCTATGCCTTCTGCATTTTACATTTATTTCAATATCCAGGCCTTAATCTTGATATTCCACCACTTGTATGGTGGTACCGGTGCTTTCACCGAAGACCCAGAATCTGAGCCAACCTATAACTTACCACTTAGTCTGGTTATCTGACAAAAACAAACCGTGTATATGCATCCTACATGTAGTTAAGCCTAATGGCGCTTCCATCTTCTTAGCCGAATCCAAGGCCATTCTCCTAAAAGGCTCCCATCCTACCTGCCCACATTGCCATAATTCTCTCTCTGTCCACCACATCACTCTTACCTGTCCTTATCTGAAATGCTCCAGAGGGACCAGTAACACAGCCAACATCCTCTCTGATCTCTTGAATAAGAACTCCCCCTCTCAATTCCTTAACTTCCTGCACAACATCAAACTCTTCAACAATATATAGTGCGGCAGTGCCCTCTTACCTACCACCTTCTTTTGGCCTGGCCACGCTGTGGGCTAATCTTATCGTTGTTGTACTCACTAAGGTCATCCTCTGGCCCTCTCAACGTCCTCCTACCCCTTTGGTCTTTGCAACTCGCTTCACCTTCTCTCCCCTTTTCTCTAACCTCACTGCACCCATCAATGCACCCATTTTGTCAACCATTCTCATCTAACCTCAGTTGGCGCATATGACTTTGACTGTTAAGGTGCCGTTAAACAAACAAATAAACTGAAGTTATAGCCTATGCATTATTCAATCATATTGCAGTATTATCAGACAATGGTGCTGCCATTCATGGGGTTGACTTAAACTTGGTGATTTAATAGTAAAACACTTGCTTTGCAAGAGGTGTGGGTCCAAATCTCACCCAAGTCCTATACTCCATGTTTGTTCAGTACCGAAGCATGATCTGTAGCTACAAGGATGCCACGAGGTTTTGTGGGGCTCGAGGCAAAATATCAAATTGGGAGCTGGTGGGATCCAAAGGAGGAGGGGGAGGGGGGCGTGACATCAAAAAAAAGAGTCATCGGTCCATCTAAAAACAAAAAGCATTGGGTGGAATTGAAGTCACAAAATAGGTTTTATAGCTACTCTATATTTGCTTTTTATTATTGTTTCTTTGTTAATTTTGGGGTCCTTATAATTGTGCTGTGGGGCTGCTCAATGAAGGGGCACGGGGCAACTTGTCCCTATGCCCTACCCTCTCTTCAGGCCTGTATAGCTGCTTTTGTATCATGCCATTGTATACCATTGTATTCAATTAAAAGTCTATGGATTATATTTCCTCAATGTAACCCCTCATCCCTTTGATCTCTAATGGTCACATTTCCCTAACTTAAGGTTGGTAGCATCTGTGCCATCGTGGCCGAAGGAGTATGTATTGTTTAAATTGTATCGTTCTTTATCAGAAAGATCCAGAATTCATTTTATACACTTTGTTCTACGAAGACTGCAAGTGCTTGGCTAATCACCCTTGCCTAAAAAAGGAATTCACCATCAACATAATGTTCTGTTCTCAGTTAAAAGGGGCTGGCGACCAAAAATTAATTAGTACGCTGCTTTTTACCAGAAAAGTTGTATCCTGTCGCATTTCCCATGCTTTATTGTCATTGATACTTTCTTCACTCGCTGTGTACACAAATTTTTTAACGTGAACGGTCAGTGTTCGCACTAGTTTCATGGAAAAAGAAAGGTTAAAAAAACTGAGAAGATCAGAACATTTGGGGCATTGTGAAAATGAAAACAAAGAATGAAGATTCTCTACTTTAGTGGATCTCCCTAAAAGCTTAGGTTATTTGTTATGAAAACTTCTTTCACTTCATGCAATACTTCCTTCAAGTAGCCTATCGCGCTTCCCTCTTCCTACTGAAAAATTAGAAGAGTCGAGCATCAGTTCTTGTTATTTATTCATTTTCATTTATTGCATTTCTTTTTTTCTTTTCTTTTCCTTTTTTTTTTTTTACTACATCGTGATGCAATAGAGTAATATATAAAAGTGTAGTGTAATGAAAAAATAAATGTCAATACAAACGATAAACAATCCTAACAAATTAAAGGAGTTGTCCATGGATTTTTGTTCCGTCATATAGGATAGAGAAAAAGTTTAGAAACAAATTAGTGAAAATACTTTATCAATATATTATTGCGTTCAGAATGTATATCAAGTTGAAGATGGAAAAAAATGTCACTCAAAAACACCTTGAATAGTTTGTTCTTGAGCAGAGTGATGCAAAATGCATTGACATTTTCCAACACAAATGCCTATAAAGAATCTTTAACATTCCTTGGCAACAATAAATTTCAAACGAGGAAGTACTACAAAGGGCTGATATCCAACTCCTCGGCGATGATGTCAGACAAAAGAAATGGAAGTTCATTGGGCACGTATTAGGGCACGAAGAAAACGACGACTGTGTGACAGCTCTAACATGGGCACCTGATGGAAAGCGTAAAAGAGGGAGACCCAGCACGACTTGGAGGAGAACCGTTGAAAAGGAAAGAAACAAGGCAGGGTGAAAAACATGAAACGAAACCAAAATTGCTGCAGCCTGCAGGACTGAGTGAAAACATTGTGTAAAGGCCTTATGTACCACTTGGCACGAAGCAGCTAGGTAAGGTAAGAGTGACGATGTCATAATTAAATTCTAGCACTATTCTTATGTATTCCTTTATAAAGTCAATCCAAAGTTCTCTACATCATCAAACCCAAATTTTTGGTTCATAATGGTAGGAGTGAAATGCATAATTTAAAAGAAAATATTTTGTAATTTTCTTGGTATACATTACTCTTTTTAAAAGAAAATATCCAGTCAATTTAGAATAAAAAATATATTAAAAAAATGGCATCACAGATGTTGCCAATGTGCCACTTTTGGTCCAAAATTGAAAAATATTGAACATTTTATAACTTTAAAAGCTATTAACATTTTGTTGTATTATCAACATGTGTCTTAATTTGTTCTCTATTATATATGAATTTAGACAAATCTATTATTCCTACTGTTCCTACTGTAGGGCCTACTGTTGGATTACATTAGATATAATGGTTTTCCTGAAAACAGATAAAGAATGAGAACTTTGGGTGTTAATTGGGGGATCATTCCAGGCATCAATTACAGTTTCATTAGTTAAATCTATTAACTGAATGCTAGTGCGACAAGGACAGCATTCTGCGGAATAGTCTGCAATAATTTGTAATGGTTTGGGAGTATTATTTTATCGTTTAGATTGTTGTGAAATTCATATATTGATAACCCACTAATATCCAAATTGTGCGTGTGTGTGTTGCTAACATGCAAAATTCACGGGTGGTCCATTGGACCATGATACCTTTATTTCTGAAAATGTCAAACATACGTGTACATCCCTTCCCCTTGTGGCACCGTCACTGGCGATGGTGTTATAATTATATATCATAAAGTTATAATTATCATTATATGATTATACATGATATTATATTTGAACCATACTAGATGGTTTTAAATGATTATCGGGTTTTCGTGATCATCACGTCCTGTAAGATAAAAATCATACCAGAATATAGGGAAAATCTCAGAAGGGGGTCCAACCCTCTGCCCCCCTCCCTGGATCCGTCCTTGACTGGTCCTTGGTCACACCAATGAGGGGTGGTCAACACAGCTACAGTATATATTAATAATTGTTTGGCTGTTTGGAGAGATGGATCATATATCAACGAAAGATTCAAAGAAACAATTATTTTTGCACTGAAAATACAACTTGATTGTGTAAATATTCAACGAAGATTTATTTATATCTCAACTTTGGAGTCCAGACTGAATGGCCAAATTACTAAACTAGGGCCACAAAGTCAGCTATAGGGGACAATACCCTCCCCAGGTTATTATATATATATTTTTTTTAAAGCATGTGGTGCAAGTGGGGTACAGCATGAAATACTTCAAAATGATTGCTTTTGGAATTGAGGTAAAGTGGGTGGGCCCTTGGGGGATAATTGTATTGTCATATATACCCCCGCCTCCTGGATCTACGTCTATGCTATTTAATAATATTTTTATGGCACAACCCTCTTCCCGCACATATTTCAAAATGGTCCAACCGCATGCCCATGTTTCATTCTTGTACTTCCATACATCTGTGCCCCACCCTCGTGCCATTGGCGATCCCTATACAAATATAGCTTCAGTGTACTAATAACATTTATTTGAAATTCTTGCCATGTCAGTCTATAGGCCTGAAATCACAATCATCATCTTAAATGCTATTCGAAGGGCGGCATAATGCTTTTATGATACATTTCAACAAATTTGAAATTTAAGTAGATAACGCTTAAATGAAGCACTTAATTTTGCATGGCATAATTATTTGTGCGGTATAAGAAAGGATGCAGACTTCTTCATTCCATCCAGTGGTGTAGAACCGTCCAGTTATGTTAAACCGGGAGGAGGGCACTCAGGACGGCCGCTGAACCCCAGAGCTATTTTCGAGGTTAAGAGGGGGGGGGGTGCCGCTCTGCCGGGACCATTCTTTCAGGGATCCCCAAACTCAATTTTAGGGACCTCGAACTCCAATTTTAGGAGCCCAAAAGTTATTTTATTATACAATTTAAAAAACCCATTAAATTAATGCAAATATAGAGTCTTAGATAGTATACCGCTATGGCACCCGTTTTATGATTTCAACGCTATCCCCACGTTTTTCTTTTTTGGACTTTTTTTCAAAATTTTCGACCCCATTTTGCCCCGGATCCCACAAAACCACGGCAGCCCTGCCATGGAGCATCTTTCCTCGGTTTTGAGCGACTTGTAAAATTGACCTTCGTGAGAAGAAGAGGAATTATTTACACGGGCGGCTGTAAAGAATTTTGTTATAAGGGGAAAAACTGTTCATTGGTTTTAAATTGGGGAAAATCTGCTAATGTAAGCTTATTCATTAATAGACCGTGTATGCCTTTTCTCTTCGGATTTGGGTGAATTGGAAAATCGATCTCGGAGAAAAGTGAAAGGAGAGGGGGTCCCCCCCCATGGCGCCGCTAAAAATTTGTTACACACTTCTTGGTAGCTTCTGACTCAGGTGAAAGGATTTCCCCGACCTGCCGACTGGAGTGCGGGGGTGGGGGACTAACTATGATGATATTTGTGGTAGAAATTATATATTGTCAGTTTCTCGACACCTAAAATGATTACTCCACGGGGGATGTGTCGGCTTTCCCTTCCTCCTGCTGGCTGCCACCAACTCTCCCAAATGAATACCTTGATAAGATGGTAAATGGTAACCTTTGACCTTGTGGCCATGCTCAAGGTTCTGCGATCACATAAACACAAGTTTTAAGGATAAGTAGGGGCTATTACGATTCCACATACTCAAAACCTTTAAAGTCCCCTGCAAAAAATAAACAGGTTTCCCATGTTGTTCCATCCTTTCTTTGTTCCCTCTTCCCTTTGTTTCTTCCTTTCTTTTCTCCTTCTTTTTTTCTATCTTTGCAGTCTTGGGCCTATGCAGTATATAGTGGCGTAATTTTGCAGAAACTTTCTTGCAGGGAGGGAGAAACCATACAATTTCCAAATCAAAACTATTTTGCCTGCCCCCACCCCAGCCAACACAGATTTTATGTGTCCTATATGGGGCCAATGTGGGTTAATTTGTGGGGCCTGGGATTTTCATTTGGGCCCCACATGGATTTGTCCATGGGTTTTACAAGGGGCCTATATTGGAAGCAAAAATGGGAGTAAGACAGAAAACGATCCCATACATGGGATCCATATAAGGCATATGTGTGTCCAAAATGGGGCATATATGGGATCCAGATGGGACATATATCCATTTTGGTCAGGTGTTCCATATATATGGTTCATGTAACTGACCTCAATGGATCGAACTTGAAAAGAATAACTCTTTTAGTCTAGGTACACATGAAGAAATACAATTCATTATTTGCATTATTATGTACGCCATAGAGACGTAACTTAAACAAAGTCATACCAGATATAATTTAAACAAAATCATTTCGTATTATACATACTTCAGATTTGATTTATCTTAATCCCCAGATGAAATATATTCACTTCATTTGGTTACTAGAGCACAAAAACAGCCAAACTTAGTTCATATTGTTGGGTAGTTTTAATGAATTTTGAAATCCAAAGTTTGTTGAAAAATAACTTTAAATACTCGCATTTTACTCGGCGCAACCCGAAGGAATTTAGCATATAAAATAACATTGACTCGGGAAATACTACCGATTATCTCCGATAGAAAGAAAACTATGTTTTCATTGGCTAGAGTGTTGAAATACCGTCTTGCACATTATATGCTAATCGAGCTTGATAGCCTGCTTGGGATTTCTCCCAATGAGTAGTCCAATTGGGTATAAATTTTGTAGTTGATAGCTGATTTGGGCTATAAATTGGATTTTAAAAACCTATTAAAATCCAAAAATGGCTAAATACCTTAAAAGGTTATTTCAATCATATAACACGATTGAATCTCTGGCTGTAAAATCACCAAAGTGTTAATACTCACTGATGAAAAAATATTAATTAAAAAAAAAAAAAAACCTCGCATGAGTTCCCTATCAGCCTGTTGCATTAGACGTATGACTTGGCTTGCTGTAATCTAAGCTTATCCACAATAACTTGATTTTTGTTTACAAGGCTACAGACTATACTACTGTAACTTAGTAAAATCAGTGCTCTTGAAGAAAATCTTTAATGGTAGGGTTAGGGTGGGGGAGGGGTGGGGGTGGGGGAGGGTGTGCCAATACACAAAACAGACCTTTTCGAGGGGCCAAGTAAATCCATCTTATATCAAAGTGGACTTCAAAAGAAAGTTTAAAGATCGTCTTAGTTATATTTTGTTATAATGATTGCCACTTTGAAGAGTATTTGTGGGCCGCTATAAGCATAGATGCTATTTTTGATTAATTGTGATTCATTAATTGCAATAATTAACTAGGCCCTATTTGCTCAGAATACATTATCAATAGTTAAAATCATGTCTTGTTGTAAGAATGTAAAATCCATCTTGATTTTATACAAAGGTGTTGCTGCATCATATTGATGTGGCTTAGCTTTTCTAGGCTT
Organism: Chiridota heheva; assembly: GCA_020152595.1. Lineage (NCBI taxonomy): Eukaryota > Metazoa > Echinodermata > Holothuroidea > Apodida > Chiridotidae > Chiridota > Chiridota heheva. The sequence continues at coordinate 174,020 of JAIGNY010004303.1, forward strand.
ACTTGAAAAACAGTTTCACATATTCAAACGATAATAAAGCTCCCATACGCAGTGGGGGAACTAGAGTCCTGCGGGCCCGTCAGAATATTTGCCTCTGCAGCGATGTCGGAATAAACCTTTTATCAAACTTTGTTAAAATAAGCTTGTTTTCCTTTACTAAATACCCACTCCAAGACATATATTGAGCTACATCATTTATGTTCTAGCATCACAACGATGTTAAAGCTCCTGCTTGCATTTCCCCCCAAAATAAACGTCAAACATATATTTCTTCCCTAATAACCCCAGCTTACTCGAATTAACAACTCAACAACAACAAAAACAGGCTTAAGCGCCTCAAAATATGTTGAGCTAGTACATCATTGATGTTCTAGTTATTTAGGGAACCACAAACAGTATTCACCCACTATTCATAAAGTTTGTTGACATCCCTCTGCATTCCTTACATGTCATAGCTTCATGAACGGTACGCGCGCTAGAGCGTTTGTGATAATGAATTGATAGATAAGAACAGACGTACGCGCTAGTACGATACTGTATCATATGTACGCGTACATTGCAAGGTGTTTTGTATGTGGATATGATATTGGGTAAATTTCTTGCATTACACATTACGTACGTACGTACGTACGTAAACAGTACATGTACAGTAATATCCATGGCGTGGTGTTTGCACTTACGCGTATTTCGCAAGCGGGACACTCGAATTTAGCCTATCATGCATGTCGTTTAGTTAGTCTATCATGCATGTCGTTTATTTAGCCTATCACGCATGTCGTTTATTTAGCCTATCATGCATGTCGTTTATTTAGCCTATCATGCATGTCGTTTATTTAGCCTATCATGCATGTCGTTTAGTTAGTCTATCATGCATGTCGTTTAGTTAGTCTATCATGCATGTCGTTTAGTTAGTCTATCATGCATGTCGTTTATTTAGTCTATCATGCATGTCGTTTATTTAGCCTATCATGCATGTCGTTTAGTTAGTCTATCATGCATGTCGTTTAGTTAGTCTATCATGCATGTCGTTTAGTTAGTCTATCATGCATGTCGTTTAGTTAGTCTATCATGCATGTCGTTTATTTAGCCTATCATGCATGTCGTTTAGTTAGTCTATCATGCATGTCGTTTAGTTAGTCTATCATGCATGTCGTTTATTTAGTCTATCATGCATGTCGTTTAGTTAGTCTATCATGCATGTCGTTTAGTTAGTCTATCATGCATGTCGTTTATTTAGCCTATCATGCATGTCGTTTATTTAGTCTATCATGCATGTCGTTTAGTTAGTCTATCATGCATGTCGTTTATTTAGCCTATCATGCATGTCGTTTATTTAGCCTATCATGCATGTCGTTTAGTTAGTCTATCATGCATGTCGTTTAGTTAGTCTATCATGCATGTCGTTTATTTAGTCTATCATGCATGTCGTTTATTTAGCCTATCATGCATGTCGTTTAGTTAGTCTATCATGCATGTCGTTTAGTTACTCTATCATGCATGTCGTTTATTTAGCCTATCATGCATGTCGTTTAGTTAGTCTATCATGCATGTCGTTTATTTATCTATCATGCATGTCGTTTATTTAGCCTATCATGCATGTCGTTTATTTAGTCTATCATGCATGTCGTTTAGTTAGTCTATCATGCATGTCGTTTATTTAGTCTATCATGCATGTCGTTTATTTAGCCTATCATGCATGTCGTTTATTTAGTCTATCATGCATGTCGTTTATTTAGTCTATCATGCATGTCGTTTATTTAGCCTATCATGCATGTCGTTTAGTTAGTCTATCATGCATGTCGTTTATTTATCTATCATGCATGTCGTTTATTTAGCCTATCATGCATGTCGTTTATTTAGTCTATCATGCATGTCGTTTAGTTAGTCTATCATGCATGTCGTTTATTTAGCCTATCATGCATGTCGTTTATTTAGTCTATCATGCATGTCGTTTAGTTAGTCTATCATGCATGTCGTTTAGTTAGTCTATCATGCATGTCGTTTATTTAGCCTATCATGCATGTCGTTTAGTTAGTCTATCATGCATGTCGTTTAGTTAGTCTATCATGCATGTCGTTTATTTAGCCTATCATGCATGTCGTTTAGTTAGTCTATCATGCATGTTGTTTATTTAGCCTATCATGCATGTTGTGTATTTAGCCTATCATGCATGTTGTTTATTTAGCCTATCATGCATGTCGTTTTCCGAAGGTGATCATAGCTTCATCTGACCAGAAAAACATCGGTTAATGAAATTTGGGTAGATAAAGAGATGAAATGATTTCGTAATGATTTTTTATTGTTAATTAAAATAATGTAAAAACAATTAAAAACAATTTCTGGATCCGCCCTCAACCCTGCAAGATTGACCACCGGGAAACTTAGTTTCAAAGCGGATTTTCTTGGTCCCATTATGTCATAAAAATTCATTTTCTACCGAAATCTGTGAAAACAAAGATATATAGCGAAACTTCGCAAGTTTGCCAATATTTTCTGAGAAACCACATGTATGTCGATTTCGCTGATATCGTAGGCCTAATCCATATCTTGATCAGTGACGTTGCCAGAAATGTAGAGGGGCGAGAGAGGAATTCAAAAAGCCCGTTTAAGCTAAATAACTTTTAATTCAATATTACCAAGATTCGGACACTGGAAGCTATGCTACGGCCGCGTTATCAGGTGCAGGCTCTTATGCAAGAAATGTATAGGCGTTCCTCTCCTGCCTCCAGTTTCGAAAACTCGGCAATCAGGCAGCAGCAAAGTTTTTCAGGCAGAAGGTCAAAAGGGTGAATTGATCAAAGATAAATGATAAATAAACAGAAGGAGCCTTTTTCTTTTTCGAAAAAATGATCAATTTTTCAAAACATATATAATTTCTTAAATATCTGCAATTTTTGCGAAAATTTAAACCCCAGAAAAGCATTTGACAAAAGGTGAGCCCTAAAAAATTGGGCAGATAGTCCCAATTTCTTTGGTAAAGAGAGTTTAGCCCCTCATTAGGAAAAAGTCTATTATGCTAATGATGTTCCTCCCAGTGCCAAAATCGAAGATTGTTGTATCAAAATTAAAAGATTTTTACGATTGCTTTGAGAAAATTGGGCAAATTTTTCAGAAAATTGCCCAAAACTTTCAGGAAATTAACCAAAGCTTTCAAATTATTTGTCAGTTTTCCATAAATTGATCGGATTTTGTTAGAAATTTACAGAAATTTTAACAAAATATTTTGATATTTCTACAATCTGCCCGGAAATGTGTTTATCTGCCCAAATCTGGGGACGGGGTGGGAAATCACCCCTCTTCATCTCATACTGTTCTGAACATATCATTAAGCAATTATTATTTGTTTATTTTATTTATTTATTTATTTTTTGGAGGGAAAAGCCTCCCTCAATTTTTTATTGACACGTCCCCTGAAATTCAGGCAAAAGTCGTCTTTCCCCCCCCCCCTCCCCCTCTGAAAAAAGCTCGTACCCATACGCTTATGAAGAAATACAGTCTTCTTTATTCAGAGACGTCGCAAGAGGTGTGCAGGTGTGCGCAGGGGGAGTTGTGTCTCACCCCCAATTTTGGTTGGAAATTTTAACAGTTGGAATATTTGAAGTAATAAACATAATGCTTGGAAATTCAACAACGTGAAAATTTGACCTTTTTACTTTTCTAACTAAGAAGTTGATATTTTTCATTTATAGCTTTCAGCAATTCGAAAATGGGTCTATTTTGGTCCATCAAAACAAAGAATTTAGCTTCCGAGGCTTCGCTCCCTGAATATCCCAATCATTATTTTGCACCTGAACCTCACGCCGTACGCGTATAAGATAAGTTTGATTAGTATTTGATCTGCAATGGCAAGGTGGAGTCAGAAGGGAGGAGCGGGGGAAGGGAGAGGGGGTGGTTGGACAAGGGGGCCGTGCCTTTTCCTGAGATTTCTAGATGATCCTTTGAAAATACCGGCATAGGCGCAGAAAAATTGGGTAGAAAGAAATTAAACATAAATAACTTAAAGGCCTTGTAAAATTGCAGCCATTTGTTTCAGACATGATCAAATTCGTCAAGCTTCTGGGGACTTCGCCCTAGGCCCCACCAGACAGGAATTTTTGATAATCTCTTTGGCCCAAGAGAATGATTTTTTGTAAATTCTGACTTTCATACGGCTCTCAAATGATTAAAACCGGAGTGCTTCTACAATTCTTAACCAAGGGACCGCTCCCTATACAGCTATAGGTCCCCCAACAGGTAGGAATTGGTAAGAAGCTCATTTCTCTTATTTTCATAACAATTCTTTCAACTTAAAACATTCGTCTGAATTTAATCTAAACAACCATCTGGCTTTTTCAAATAGACGCGCGTGGATAAGCCCCACGATCAATATCCGTTATAAAAATTAAAAGAATATATAAGAAATCCAACTTGTATAACCTCATTACATAATTATATAGGGAGTTGGTACTTGAAAACGCCCATTTAGGCCAAATTAACATCTCACACCCAATTCGTCGGAAAATTGCATTTTAACACCCCATTTAAAGTGACTTGCATATATATATATATATATATATATATATATATATATATATATATATATATATATATATATATATATATATATATATATATATATATATATATATATATATATATATATATATATATATATATATATATATATATATATATATATATATATATATATATATATATACATATATATATATATATATATATATATATATATATATATATATATATATATTTATATATATATTTATATATATATATATATATATATATATATATATATATATATATATATATATATATATATATATATATATATATATATATATATATATATATATATATATATATATATATATATATATATATATATATATATATATATATATATATATATATATATATATATATATATATATATATATATATATATATATATATATATATATATATATATATATATAATTATATATATATATATATATATATATATATATATATATATTTATATATATATATAAATATATATATATATAAATATATATATAAATATATATAGATATATATATATATATATATATATATATATAAATATATATATATATATATATATATATATATATATAGATATATATATATATATATATATATATATATATATATATATATATATATATATATATATATATATATATCTATATATATATATATATATATATATATACATACATATATATATATATATATACAATTGTGTAAAATGTATCACATAAGAAAATGGGTGATAAGCATCTTAATTTAAAATGTGTAAATTGGCAAAAAATGTACATTTCTGCATTTTTTGTAGCCAAAAAGGGATAATTTAGAATCTTTTAAAGAAATTTTAAGACTCCTATCAATTGTTTTAATTTTAATGAAAAGCAATGACCAATATAAAAATTTTACTTATTTTTCAGAAGTTGTTTATATTATTTATTTTGTACAGGTAAAGGAGCCACGCGCAGTCACGCTCCTTTGCAATCTTGCGAGTCGGGATGAGGAGGAGTACCAGCTCCTGTGCACTGTTATGCAAAACCATGAAGACGGCCTTTTGTCGGGGCAGAAACTTAAGTTGCATAAAGCTTGTTGGGGGCAGGTAACGTCAAGCCCTACCAGCTTAGATATCTACCTGGCCTGCCGCTTGATGCATCAAAAAGGCTTTGATGGAGGTTGCAGCTAAGAAAATGGACTTGCCAAGTTTAAAGAAGGAATCCCACTGCAGCAGCTTGGAAAACTGCTGAAAATTCAGGGGTTCTTTATAGATCTGATGGAATTGGAAAGCTGGGAGCAGGCGGTAGAGAAGTACCTGAAAGAAGCCAGCAGAGAAATTCTTTTGAGTTTTTGCAAATTCCCCCTGACTAGGACCCCTTCACAGCTGAAGGAATTTTGCAAGCAGCTGAAACGAGAGACACGGCATTCTGTTGGACAGAATAACGCTGATGCGGTTTTTGTGCACTGTCTACCTGAAGATTTAACAGCTCGGGAAATTGACATTCCAGGAGAGCGATTCTCTGGTTACAGTCTTGCTGTTGTAAATACACCAAAGGTTAGTAATTCAGAACAAATTGTTCACCAGTCTTGTACATATTATGGGTTTAAAAAGTTACCTGGCTAAGTTTTTTGGGTCAGTCAGAAATTGTGTTTGGCAAGCAAACTTCCCTTAAAATATAAAATATGACAAATTAGCGATAGCAATTCCTTTGAGAACATATGTATCAAGGTATTATGCCACTTGTAAACAATCTCACTTATCAGATGTTGGCAATTATTAAATAAAGTTTTGATGGAGGTTAGAAATTGTGGCAGGCAATAAGAGCAACAACATAGGTTTGAGGCCTGTATATATCTATTTACAATTGATTCTATAATTGAACAGGTATAAATTAAAGATATTCTTTAGAAATTCATGTAGCCTCAAATTCGGGAGAGAATAGTCTTGATGTAGCAGCTGTAATTTTACGGGCTAAACAAAGTTTGAAGAATTCATATAATGAAGTGCATGCAGCCTTGCAGCAAGGATGTGATGTATGAAAGAGAGGAGAGCTCAACATCTTTGATGTAATGCTTTAAATTTCTGTACAAAATTTCAGACACTAAAAAAACCTTAAACTTTTGTATCCTGTTAGTATTTGAGTGGGAGTATGAGGTAAATTGAAAACTTTGGTCACATTCAACTGCTGCCTCTCAAATAACATTGGTGAAGGATGGAAACACAATTAGGAAATTCATAGGTTATCTTGTTGTATGGTCAAAAAAATTCAATAAAAGATACATTATTCATTATGATTACACCATCATAGTCAAAAAGCACATCAAGTCAATTTGTTTGACCTATTTTGTTGAAACTGCTATTTTCATGGTTTACAGCTTATTTTCTTTCCATATAGCAAACAGTGGGTGACACAGAATTAGCAAAGAATGTAACAAAGCTAGGGGTATTTTATATTTTCAAATAAATCAATTAAATCATGTAATTAGTCAACAAATGTTGTGTGGGAGCTTATAGAGCATGGGCGTTTAATACAGTAATTTGATTCCAATAATTAAATCTTGTCCCAATCAGCTGATCTGGATAAACATTGGTTATTGTGATTATTTTCTATGTATTCCTTATTGTAGTATACACTTTTTACTCATCAACTGATGTATTTCTTTGTTTTCAATGATTAACAGGAATGGACTTCTGATAATATTAGATCTGTCACCAACAAGTTTGTTGCCATGAACTTGACAGCTGGTGTAAGTGATTTTAGACTGGTGTTCCTTTGTGAAGCTGGGAATGTGGATTCCAATGTTGCAACTCTGACGTTAACCAAGCATTTTAGTAGGATCTGCCCTGCATTCTACCACGTAAACAATGCAACATCTGGTATGATTTTATACTACTATACATTTCCCCAAAATATGTATATATATTAGGAAATAGTAAAGCATTACAGTTTATTGGAACCATTCATAGTACTTATTTATAGTAGTTATTGCCTGTGGTGTGGTGGCAGGAGGGAAACAGCCCCCATCCAGCGAAGCTTTCTAAGGGGGCGGCTAAATCGTCCTGAGAAGAAGAAGAATTTAGGCCCTGGGAAAATAAACTTCTTCCTATACTATTAAGCAAGTAATATTCCATTTGTGTAGTCCAAAAGCACATAAATTTTCCTCAGAAAAGACAAAATTTCCCGCTATTTTTCCACCATTGGCACTCGAGTGGGCCCCTGGGTTTTGAGTTCGGACAGAAACCGAGGCGTGTTGATAGCTCGTTGGTTATATTTAATATCTGCTCCTGCCATGAAGGGCAAACAATTTTATTGAATACAGCTGGTAGAAGCTTTTTAAGAGGGCGCCGTATGCTCACAGGGGCGCAGAAATTGTTATGATAATATACTGTAACTTTTTATTCTCAATTTTGTAAAAAAAATAATCTCAAAAGCTTTACTCTTACATCAGAAACATGAAAATCATTCCTAGACCACAATTAAAGACACATTGAAGTCAATGGGATCTTGCATTTAAATATTTGTTCCAAAATAATATTCCTTTTTTTTTTAATCACTTTTATCATTATTTTACCCAAAACTAGGATACAAATAAAAGTTGTTTTCATTAGGCTATTGGTCTGGGGTAAATTTATCAGGGAAAATGTTTTCTGTTACAAATGTATTGTTGATAAATACTTGCAAACAATCCTCTATGTGAAAGCTGAGAGACAATTATTATGAGCTTGTGCACCTGTCATTTGTAAGATAGGTACACAATATGAATGGAATTTGGGACAGTCATTGTACATCAGTGGGCAGCCATACTTTGGAAAGTGGACATTATTTGCATTTTGCAGTATTGTTTGGTATGGGTCAAAGATATCAATTGAAAGCCACTGATGTGACACAGTGAGTCAATGCACAGGAATATCTGACTCACAACAATGGCCCAACCTTTCCAGCAAATTTGATAAAGTGTCTTACAATTGACATATTAAGATACTTTAAATTTGTTTGAATAAATCTTTTAGAATTTGTGAAGATGCACTAAGGGCACCTAGAAAGTATCAAGGCAACTTTGAAGAAATTATGGTTCAAACCATGGATGGCTGATATCTTGTACCATTGCAGGATAATATTTCAAACATTGTTATAACCAAAGTTAAAAGCTTGCTGGAAGAACTTGACCTTAGATTCAACAGTACTCAAATTTGAAGAACATAAATTAGATACAAAAAGAAGTAAATTTGCCTTTTCCAAGCTACATCAAATTCTGCCCAAATTAGAAATTATTCAAATCTTCATTCATATTTATTCGTTATTTACGGTTTTTGACCTTTATGTTAACCACTAAATGTTGCTATTCCTTCAATGTTGTCTATTTCTAATAGTTCTGATGAATGGGACTTGATTAATTGGAACACTTAAAAATTAAACCATTCATTTATAACAGATTTTAAAATGTTTTGTATTTAATTTTTATATATGCAGATGATGTTCTGGTTAAGAGTACTTTTGGAATGGTCATTGCATGGAAAGGCGAAATAGGCAAACTGAGCTGGGTCAGTGGCCACCGCCACGATCTGATACAGGTAGAAATGGATAACATTACAACAGGTGATAGTGGAAAACCTAAAGACGAATGTCAGAGGCCAAAACAAGTGTTTTCTGAACTAATCCAGACATTAACAACGCCTGGTCGATGGGTTTTGCTGGCCATCTGTGGAACTGGTATGTACTTAATTATTCCATAAGTTGCTGCCTAATATCTTTCTGCAATGCAGTCACATTTGGCTAGTGAACGGCAAATCAATTAGACTATGGTGGTTCATAGTCCACCTCATGGGGCAACACAAAACATAATTACTCCTTAAAGTGCAAGAAATTTTGGTGAAACAATTTGGTTGAGCAACAAGCAAGTTATTCCCCACAGATTTATGTATTATTTGTATTGCTCCAAGAGGTGGACTACGAAAGTCCAGAACAGAGACCTTCGGCCCACAGTCTAAGTGTTGTATGTATTGTAGCAATGACAAACATTCCAGATATTCTTCAACAATGTGCCAAAATGAACACATTAAACTTGTAGCCTTTCTAAAATCAAATTTTCTTTTTGGTGAATATATCAAGCATAATGTAATTAAGCAATGTAATGACGAATTCATCTGGCCGCAATTTAAACTTTTTCTTAGAAAATATATGTTAAAGTGAGGATCATGAGCTGTATGGAATTGAATCTGAAATTAGAGAAGTACCAACAAGTGAATGAATTTAGATAATGAACTCTGGGTCCACCATCTTTCTATTTTTGGAAAAAATAAGTGACCTAAATGAATAAAGAGCTTTAATAAATCGAAGAGGTTCAGTGGTGAGGAGAACATGCCAGGTTTGATTTCCTTTGAGGGCATGCCACATTGTGCCATAGAGCAAGATACTTTGCTCTCCTTGCTCCAGCCCACTCAGCTGTAAATGAGTACCAGCACTGCTGGGAAGGCAACTTACGGTGGATTGGCCTTCTGTCCATGGAAGTGATGTACTCTCATCTACTTGTGGCACCAGAAAGAAATTACAGAAATGAAAAAAAAATATGTAATACCAGTGAAGCTTATAAGAATGAAATTTCTTAAAATTTCAAAGACTAGTCTAATCTAAATGTATACTTTATATATGATAAGACTTATGTTATTATCAGGGTACTTCTTGAAAAATGAAGTGTATTAAAAGTTAAGTTAATGCACATATCTTTTCTACAATGTTTCCACCAAATTTACCAATATTTGCAAGAATAATCTAGAATACTTAAATATTGGAAAAATGTAATGTATGAACAAGAAACCACTTCAAAATGGTTTTTTTATTTATATTCTAGCCTTAATTTTGGACCTTCAAAGTGTTCCAAATACCATCTCCAACAAGAGGTTGCTTGGTTAAGGGTATGGTGACAATTAAATTCTCTTAAAATTGTCTTTACTTTTTTAAAGAGAAATGGCAGAGATATAAAAAAAACACGGATTAAAATAATTCATACATCACAAGAGTAAAACAAAAATTTGCATGTTTGCATAAAAAGCTATAACATGGCAAATTTGTTTAAACCATTTTGATGACATTTTTTGCTATCTTTTTTTTTTAGTGGACTTAATATCAATTCAGTTTGTGCTGCCTCTACTCCTTTATATACTTTTGACACTAAGAAATTAGGTATTATTTCCTCTTCTTTTTGAATTTAGGATCTGGAGTAATTGCTAGCCTGAAGGCTGGTAGAAGCTGCATTGCAGTGGATGGGCGAAGCCAGCTATTGGATATTGCAAAAGTGCGGCTTGCACAGGAGGTTGAAACTCAGGAAAAAAGGAACAAAAAGAAGGAGAATGAAAGTGCGATTGAGAGAGAGAGAGAGAGTTGAACACACAATTACAATGACGGGGTCGTCGCCTGCGTATTCGGTTATGACAGTACAAATGCTATCACGAAACGCTTAATACGACCCGGACGAGAACACAGGTACGACGTACGGACAGACATAACATCGACAACCAAGTCAATGTCCACGGCCTTTGATAACCAGTTATGGTGCACTGGCGTGTCTACCCACCCCAGGATTGAACCCGGGGCCTCGTGGTTTGTAGACAGGTATGATAACCGCTACACCACAGTAGGTAGATAAGTGCGATTGAGGTAGAAGAAAGTGAAGGTGAAGAAGCTCAACATGAGGAGGAAAGTTTGTAGTGAATAACTTTAAATTAGGTTTAGGTGTAAAATGATTTGGTATGACTTCATAAATTCTTGAAACATTCATGAACATCATATCTCATGAAGATATTAAACTGTGCATAAAAGGGAGTAGAGTTTGACCTATGTTTTAAGTATTGGGGCAAATGGAGTAATTTAAAAGATTAATAACATCGGACTATCACATGTGGATTTCCATAATACAGTGCATGATAATACATTTAATCTTTGGGCAATTATCATGATTTATAGTATATTTTCCTCAAATTAAAAGCTGAAGTTGTTGCTAATTGTCCATAGATCTTTTTCTAAATTTTTAGCTCAACTATTCAAATTGAATAGAGCTTGGCGACGATATCCGGTTAAATAAAGTTTTTAGTTAAAAACTTATTTATTTTAGGTTTTTACAACTTAAGCTATGAATAGTGTACATTCATGTAACTTGCCTTTGGTGTAGAGGACATATGTACTGTTCAATTGAGCATGATTGGGGGGTTGTGTGTGTGTATACTAATTAGCTTATTAGCATATTAGTGCACAAATTTGTCCGGTTTAGGTTTTTGGTTATAGTTTACGGCCCTTCAGTTATGAATGGTGTACATTCATGTAAAGTGGCGTAGGGGTAGAGGACATAGGTAGTGCTCAAATGAGCATTATTGGGGGTTGTGTGGGCATACTAATTAGCTTATTTGTATAATAATGAAAATATATGTATCTTTGATCTCTTAAATTAAAGTGGATGTGGGGATCTTGTTTACACAAATGATCATGTATGTTAAGAGCATTGTCTACACTCAATGGTGAGGGGAAGTGTGCATATCAATTAGGTTATTTGTATAATGTTAGACTTTCATACAAAATTTTCAGCATGAGCACATAGCTTAAGTTATGTGTGGTGTTCATTCATAAAACTTGGCACAGGGGTAGAGGACATGGTTATTGTTCACATGAGCATGATTGGGATTTGTGAGTGATTACTAATTTGCTTATTTGCATAACAATATAAATTATTCTATATATGATATCCCTTAAATTAAAGTGGGAGTAGGGAATGTAGTTTCTACAAAGAATTATATTTGTGAAGAGCATTGTCTACACTGCTGAGGTGTTACGTGCATATTAATTAGGTTATTTGGATAGCAATAGACTTGTAGAAAAAATTTGACCTTAGATAATTACTTGGTACAGTGTACAGTAGTAGATGGCAAGTGTGCTGTTCAGTTGAGCATGATAGGGGTTGTGTCTGGATAGTAATTAGCTTATTTGCATAACAATGAAAATATTGGTATCTGTGATATCTCTTATGTTTACTCAAATGATTATGGAGAGGTGCTGTAGCTCAGTGGTTAAGGAGTCATACTCATATTCGAGAGGTACAGAGTTCAATTCCCGCCGTGAGTGCTGTATTGTGTCCTTTAGTAAGATACTTTACTCTACTTGCTTCAGTCCACCTAGCTGTAAAATGAGTACCAGCACTGCTGGGGAGTTAATCTGCGATGGATTGGCATCCGGTCCAGGGAGAGTAATGTACTCTCATCCGCTTGCGCCATGGAAACCGGGAATAAGCATCGGCTCAATGAGCCTAATGGCTTGGATAGATTTAGCTTAGCAAATGATCATTTATGTGAAGAGCATTAGCAACCCTTAATGGTGAGGTGAAGTGTGCATATCAATTAGGTTATTTGCATAACATTAGGCTTCCATTTGAAATGTTTAACATGGGTGCATAACTTAAGTTATAAATGGTGTACATTCATATAATTTGGCGCAGGGGTAGAGGACATGAGTACTATTTAAATGAGCATGATTTGGGGTTGTGTGTATACAATAATTAGCTTATTTGTATAATGATGAAAATATTTGTAAATTAAATTAAAGTGGATGTTGTGATGCAGTTTGCACAAATGATCATAAATGTGAAGAGCATTGTCTACACGTAATGGTGAGGTAAAATGTGCATATCAATTAGGTTATTTGCATAACAATAGACTTTCGTAGAAAATGTTTAAACTGAGATATTAGCTTGGTACAGTGGTAGATTGGTTTGGTACTGTTCAGTTGAAAATGATAGGGGTTATGTGTGCATAGTAATTAGCTTATTTGCATAACAATGAAAATATTTCTATCTATGATATATATAAAGTTAAAAGTGGGAGTGGGTATTTAGTCATAATGGTAAAGTGTAATGTGCATATTAATTAGCTTATTGCATAACAATAGACTTTCGTTAAAAAAAACATGAGATATTAATTAAGTGCAGTGGTAGATGGCATTAGTTCTGTTCAGTTGAGCATAATTGGGGTTTAAGTGCTTTAACTTTTTTAACTTTGTATTTTCTTTTATATCATGTCAATAAATTGTGTATACTATATAAAATTAACTATAATTTGGCTTATTTCTTTTCTAAAATGTTGCATTTGGCTTTTAGGACACAGAAAATAACATGTTTTCCTTTTTAGGCCTGTAAAGTCCATTTCCATACAATTTAAAACATGGCTCATGTAATGCTTGTTTTTTACCATCCAGCATCTTCCAACAAGGATCCATACTTGGTAATTAATTGGTCAGTATAACATTTTTGAACACAAGTCCAGGACGTCCTGATATGCCCCATCCATATCTACTGATAGTGATGCAATTTTCCAGAAACATTCATAGTTTCTTTGTCAAGTGCTAAGTCCAGGGCGTACTGGTACGCCACATCCAAACATCATAAAAGTGATGCAATTTTCCAGAAACATCTATAGTTTATTTATCAAATACTAAGTTCAGGCGTACTGATACGCCCCATCCAAAACATCTTAAAAGTTATGTAATTGTCCAGAAATTAGTTTCTTTTCTATGTTCAGGGCGTACCAATACGTCCTGTCCATTACTTGATGACGGTGATACAATTTCAAATCTAATTTTTTTTTAATGCTTTTACTACTTGGTCTAGGGCGTACTGATACACCCTATCCGTACATGATGGTAGAGATGCAACTTTAGTTTTAAAAGAATTAAATTATCTTTACTGTTTAGTCCAGCTATCTAAACCTGATGATAGTGCTGCAACTTCAGTTCTAAAAAAGGCTATATTTCTTTGACCACTTTTCCCCAAAATTTTCCCAAAACATCTGCACACTGTTTAAAACCAGCCACATTGTAACTGATACAGTGTAACTCTTGATCTTTGTTGATACATCCCATTTACCCATTGCTTCAAAAAATTCTTGGATCAATTAAACAATTTTACAGAAAACTTTATGCAATTTGAATTTTCCGAGATATAAATGTTGCCACTCCAATTGTAAAAAGTGAAATGTGCAAGGGAAATAATGATTTTTATTTTCAAAAGGGGACATTAAATGTAAATGTTTTTTTGTTTGTTGTGAATTTATAAAACTACAAAACAAATATTGAGATTACTGTGGAAGAAATGAAATTTTTCTATTTCCTACAATTCAAAAATATTTCTTACTCTATTGTATATATATATGTATATATATGTATATATATATATACATATATATATATATATATGTATATATATATATATGTATATATATATATATATATATATATATATATATATATATATATATATATATGTATATATATATATATATATATGTATATATATATATATATATATATATATATATATATATATATATATATATATATATATATATATATATATATATATATATATATATATATATATATATATATATGTATATATATATTTATATATATATATATATATATATATATATATATATATATATATATATATATATATATATATATATATATATATATATATATATATATATATATATATATATATATATATATATATATATATATATATATATATATATATATATATATATATATATATATATATATATATATATATATATATATATATATATATATATATATATATATATATATATATATATATATATATATATATATATATATATGTTAATCCCATGCCGCATTTATATACAAAGTCCCTGGTTATACTGTATTGGAAAACAAACACGCTGTTATCTTAGTACATGTTGTCTTGATTGGTCTTTTCTCTATTTTCTTCACTTGAAAGTTTCCCTCATTTTAAAGCCATTTTGGGATATTTTTTTATGGTAATGGGCGAAGGGAGGGAGGTGGGATTTTGGATTTTTTTCCTCAGGAGCTTCGCCCCATTATTGGATGTATTAGTCTTTGATTTGTTACCTTCTTTTAAACGTTTTCCATAATTTCAGAGCAATTAACAGCCATCAAAAACAGCGATACTTCAGACATTCCGGGGGCTTCTCCATTAGATTCCTATCATGAATTCCCCTCGACCCCACGACGCTAGACCCACGCAAAGCACTTGTTCATTTTTTGCAACAATGAGCCCCCTCCCTCCCCACCCCTTCCCTTCCCCTCCCCACCATTTGATAGCATTGTCATTAATAAGACTTGAATAACACTGGTTTTAATCAATCTCTTATTTAGCTTGGCCCCCTCTGACATTTTCAAGCCATTGGTTGTTGCAACAGTAAAATTTTGGGTAAGATGACCAGCCTGAGTAAAATGGCGCCTTTGCATAACAAACCCAGTGGCCCCACTTCCTCTGAAAAAAAATGTCTTTGAAAAATATAAAGCTAAGCAGGATTATTACAATCTTTGAACTATTTCTCAGAAAGTTAACACACCAAAATTCACTTTCAAGATTGTTAGGCCTTGTTAAGTTGGAAACAACTGTGTTGATGATAAAACAAATATAAAAAAATAATAATAAGGTGGGGGTTGCCCTGCTCCTGGCCTGACCTCATTAGCCTTTTTTAGTTGAAGGGGAGAGCCGGAATTTTCCAAAAAAATCAACAAAATAGGCCTATTCAGTATGTTGGATTGTTTTGGTAATCCGAATGAAAGCGATTGTTCTTTTTCAGTAATCATGTGCAGGTAATTGTATGCCAGCCAGCCGGCCATCTTGATAAAATGGATCACAAAATTTCACAGAATTTATATTTTCCAGAAATTTTCAAGAAGCATGATTGTGAATATTACTTTTGAGAAAATCCTTAGCATGCGTTCGAGATTGTATATTTTGTGATAAAGAAGGTCGAATTTCAAGAAAGTAACTATTAAAATCATTAGCAATTTTGGTTGGCTTTTGAATTTTATTGTTATTGTCTTGAAAAGTATTGTTAACAGTTGTTCTAGCTTTTCCCTTATAAAGTAAGTTATTTAAAATTGACCATGTTCCTTTGGAATCATGTTGGTCTTCTTCAAATTTATGTAGAAAATATTTTCTCTTTGCTATGCGAAGAACATGGTTTAGTTTATTTCTATATTTTTTGTATAATTAGTCTTATTTGTATCTGAGGGGTTTCTGAGATAAATTTTAAATATTTTGTTTTTCTTCTTAATCGAAGTAAGAATGCCTACGGTAATCCATGGTTGTTTTTTATGTTTATTCTTCTCTGCTTGAATATACGGGAAACAATCATTATAAAGAGAAGTTAGCTTATCACAAAAGGTTTCGTAAGAGAAATTAGCATTGTTGTTGGAGGCACTGGTCTCCAGTCAACACTCACCCCCTTTTGAGTGAAGTCATTTATATTTACTTGTGAGAAGTTACGAAAATTGAAGTTTCTTTAGCTTCAGGCTTATGAGTACAACTTTTACAGAAAACTGGGAAGTGATCAATAATAATTATAGCAGACAGAGTGATATTATTAGTTACATTTGTAAATATGTTATCAATAAGTGCTCATGAGGGTGGGCTTACACGAGTAGGTTTCGTTATTAATGGGTAGAGACAATTTGCATAGGTATTATTCAAAAAGTCAATGGCATTACGTTTAAGTAAACCTATATCAAAATCACCCATAATGTAGCATTGCTTATTTTCATTACTTATTGTAAACAGAATATGATCAAAAGTTTCATTAAAGTATAAAAGAGAGCTACTTGGAGGTCCATAAACTACGCCAAGTATTACTTTACTGTTGCTGCTAACTAGGTTTAACTCAATGAAAATACTTTTAATGCAATCGTTGAAAACAGAGATATCATCACATCTCTGGTATACGAGCCCATTTTTTACAAACATGCAGACTCCACCACATCTATTTATATCCCTATCTTTTTCAATTAATGAATAATTATGAATATTAATAAGAGGCGAGACATTGTGATCTCCAAGCCATGTCTTGGTAAAGCTAATTACAGAAAATTTATGATGAAGTAACGAAAGAAAATCCATAATATTGTTAAAATTCTTATTAAGACTTCGACTGTTTAAATGAAATAATAAGAGACCCGCATTGTTACTTATCTGGTTAAAACTGTCAATGTCAAAATAGTCACCTGACCCATTATTTTGAGATTCTGGTTGACTGGAACCCCAATTTAAAGATAAATTATCATATGAATAAAAATCATGACTTACATTGTTTAAAACTCCTTGGTGAATATTGAAAAAAACTTTCGTCATAATCATCATTTCCAAATGGTAAAGCACCAAAAGTGCATACATTACAGATCCAAGTTGAAATTTACACATTCCAGATGGCATCTTGAGTCACATTGATTACATGGTACGAAATCATTGCCATTTGATATCAAGTTATCACAGAAAACACAAATGAATTAATCTGACATTTAAAGAATCCAAACAAGAAACAACAAAAAAACAAAAAAAACTACTATAAGTAGATACTAAACTCTTTGTTCCAAAAATGAATAAATAAATTAATAAATTCCTCATTCAATTTAGCAGTATGACGTCAGAGACTTCAATAATGATATCTTCACAAGTTGGATAAATCACTCAACCCTGAGATTCGTCTCTTTTCCTCACTGCCGTCTGATGCCTAGACGAGCCCGTAAAATCCTTTCACCGATGGACCATGCTGATGATATCCGTGGATGATCAGATATCTTTTTTAGAAGTGCGCGGTTTCTGGCAGTCAGATCTTCTTGCAGACCAATGCCTTAAGTCTGCGTCTTGCTTTCAGCATACGTGACCTGGCCGAGTAATGGGTGAATTTCACAATGATGGCACGGCATCCTTTGGAGTTCAGCTCACCGATCCTGTGACTTCGATCATTATCCATATTTTGAAGTTCTACACCCAGCTTGTCGTGAGCCAGCTGTTTGATGAGGGAGTCTGTGTTTTCATCTAAAGTTTCACGAATGCCAAAAACACGAACACAATTTCTACGTGAGTATTGTTCCAGTACTTACATTCTGAATGGAGCCGCTCAATGTCAGATTTGAATTGATCATTTTGCTGGTTTAAAGTAGTGACTTCTTTCTAGTTTGCATTCCAGGTCGTGAATTTTCCCCTCATGGATGTCAACCATATGGGTCAGTTTATCCAAGGAAACCTGGATGACTTCTTTAACTGCATCTTGGATCACTGACTTTAATTCTTTGCTGACAAGAATGGACTTTAATATGGATAAAACCAACTCCTCCTGTTTTGAAAGCTTTCTTGTTAAGACTCCCTCAGGTGAAGAGGTACCATTAAGAGGCATAGTGGATTAGTGGTTTAGCAGACAATAGAGTCAAAAAAAGGTTTGTGCAGCTTAGTGGGTGGAAAATTGATTGATGAACTTGACTTGATAAAGCAGCATGTCCACTGAAGTGTGAACCGAGGTATTGATTAGCCAATTTCAGTAGCTTGTTCTCATGTTCTTTAGCTTGAATGGTTAGGCTCTGTACATGCATGTTGAGGACATTATTAGGCAAGCTCCATCATTGATTCACATTTTCTTAGTTTAAGAAATGTCAGATTTTTCTGCGTTAAGTCCTTTATTGGTCACAAAAACCTTGCAAGATGATTCTCCAGTGTTGGAAAAACATAATGTACTGAACTGAAATGATAATTTGTAAGTTAATTCAGTGAGAAAACGATCTACAGCTCTCATTGGCTACACACCCACAGAGAACGTCGTGGCTACTATTTTATAATCACCCTTATACTAAAATATGAGCCAAATTTTCAAGGAGAAACAATAAAACAATGGACTTGTACCTTGCCAGCACTTTTAGAAATGATAACAACAGAGACGACCTGTGGGATTCCCTTTTCTTACATTCCATGTTCATCCAGACAATGAAAGTCATTGTTTCAAATAGTTTGTTTTGTTTTGCATATGTTTTGATAATCTTTAAATATTTTCTTCTTACATCAGCCTGCATGTGCACGGAATATACATACACATCTTACTACAGGTGAAGGATTAGTTCAGCAATCTTATTCTGGTAAGGTGATATTTAAGTGTAAAGCTTGATGTCATTTGTGAAGAAACGACTAAAATCAGACTTGTTTTGACATCACATTAACAGATTCCTTTAAGTTTGTAAGTATTCTATCATATTTATCCTACTATTTTGTGGCTTAAAAAAATAAAACAAAAATTAAGGCTTATTATTATTTACCACCTAAAGAAAGTACAAAGGAAAAATATTCAAATGAAAAAAAACAAATAAAGGCTTTCGTTAAAATACAAAAACTGTTATTAAGAATGTGAGGATGAAGATGCCAACTTCCCATGTAGTAATTTTATAGCACCAATCATTTCTACATAAATACAACAGAGCTTTAAACTTAATTTCTTAACAGAATAAGATATTGGATTAATTTCTTCGCCATTTTGTACAGTACCTCATAAAGTTCCGTCAGACGGCCCATAATGTTGGAGCTCATTTTCTGTTTCCTTAACAGATGAGAGCACAAGAGTACCCCTGGACAGACGCCAGCTCATTCCCCAACAGTGCTGGTACATATTTTGCAATTGAGTAAGCTGAGGTGTTTTGCTCAAGGATACAAAGCAGGGATTATGGCAGGAATCGAACTCGCTACCTTTTGAATATGAACATGAATCCTTAACCACTGAGCCACTGCACTTCCTACTACAAGTAGCATATAATTCAATATCCTCCTTTTAATATCCTATGATATAAACATCAGCTTCAGTGTCTTTTATGTACCACAAAACAAGGTTTTGGAATTTGTATGTAATTTTCTGAAAAGTACAATCCAACTCCTTTCTTTTAACATTAGTTAATTGCAGGGGCTCAGGCTTTCAGCTAAACTTCTAGGGGTCTATTCTCAAAAAGTAGCAAAACTCAGCCAACAATATTTTCAGTACTGCAGTGTGTGACAAAGTAGTCCCCCAAATACCTTTTTTAGAAATACTCTTGATCTGTTTTGTCATTTCTTTTTTAATGTACAACACTTTGGCATATTGACCAAAATACTGGAAGTGTCTGGGGAAGAACTACAATAAATACTCCAAAATACCGGTAATACTAGCGATGTGATGATATGGCTGAATAAAGTAACAATTTTGGCTAACAAGTACCTGTGGCAAAAGAATTGCAGGTACTCTTGGAACAGTTGGCAAGTCTAAATATTTTTCATCAAATGAACATAACAGATCAAAAAATTGCAGAACTACAGTAGTACAGGAAAGTATTGACTAATATGAACAAGTTAAGATTGGAATGCTGTTTTCCCAATCATACAAGTTTATTACGTTTTAATGATTTAGTAGCATTTTGAACTTTTTAGTTCATCCAAATGGCAATATAAACCACTTTCTGAGGAAAATGAAATATTTTCAAAATCGATACTTTGGAAATAGGACAAATCACAATATGGGCAAAGATGCAAATTTCATCTCGTTAGCGAAGAGATATCACGATATCGTGATAATTGACATATCACGAGAATCCTATTTAATACTCACAATTTAACACATATATCCTAGAAATTCTCCCCCAGTATATGAACATCAAACACAAAAATAGAAAAATACCTGCAAAGAAGGAAAACCTTATCTTCTAAAACTCATACCACGCCCCATAGTTGGCAAAGAATGAACAGTTCCTCCTGATGAGGCATCTAGACAAGAACAGTCCTTCCAGAGTCCAGCATAATACAATGATGACATATCAGTGATAACAGCCAAAACATTGCATGTGCAAATCTAAAATTTCACTTGCACCCAACAATGTTTAACTAGTAAAAAAAGATTTATTTTCATTTCTGTATACACAGGATTATTCTTTTGATGCATAAAAAGGAAGCTTTCTCTGAATCTGTAGAAATGTAGGAGATAAAAACAAATGTTCTAGTTTGATATATGATGAGAATTAACCCTTACTCTACCACGCGGCAATATTATCGCCGTTTTGGGTTCCTCATCTTTGACTCCGCCTCCCGAGCGCATTTAAAAAAAAAGTGCTGATGGAGTAAGGGTTAACGAATCCACGACAAGTGCGCCAACTCGAAAATGTATGCAGCATGATCCTGGTGGGTGGCCCACCGGGTCACTGAAGCAGAATGAGCTCGACTCTGCTGCTTGGAAGACAGAGGACCCTTCAATAATTAGCCCTTGATTAACCCTTTCTTACTCTACCACAAGGCAATATTATCCACCGTTTTGGGTTTCCCAATCTTTAACTCCGCCTAGCGAGCGCATTTTTAAAAAAGCGCTGGTAGAGTAAAAAAAAAAACGCGACGCTGGATTTTACCAGAGCGACGCGATGACAAAAACGCGTTATAATAATTAGTACATACGCATCGAACGCGAAAGTCGCGCGTTAAAAAAAAAATCGCTCAGGCTTAATAATTACTAAAACCCCTATCATACTATCTTAATCAATTGTCAAGTTATTCAAATTTAAAGTCTTACTTCTATTTTTTTTTGAAATTATATACCAATGATGACATGATTTGCCCTGTGTTAACACACATAAAGTATTAATAAAAATATTCTTTGCAATTTTCTTTCCAAAATGTTTTGACATGAAATTCCAAGGCTTGAAATCATGAATATCATGATGGCCTACAAATAAAAATTCATAGACCCGTGCAAAAGAACAATTACTTCTTAGAAGTTTCAAATTTTGAAAAAAGATGATAAAGAAATATAATAATATTTAATCTGCACTGGGTATGTCACATCCTTTTATACATTGCGTATGAACAAAATAGCTGCTCCCATGTAAGTTTATATCAAAATAATTAATGTTTTAATAAACTATAAAATATATATGCTAAATTGTTGTGTAACATGTGAAATTTCTTCAGTTGACTTATAATTATTATATCTATCATATCTAATAAAGAAAAAGCTTTGTGTCATCAACGAAATCTATACCTAAAAGCTCAAATCTTGCAGTCAAAGTATAAAACAAACTTATTTTTGTAAATAAAAGGCTTAACCCAGACAAAAAATGTCAAGTAACGTATTAGGTCCATGTCATAAAAATAAATTCCTGATTTCAAATTCAACAACAACAATCTAAGAAAGAATGTAGAAAACAAAAAGACAATATTGGATAGACAATGGAGTAAATGGAATACATTTTTGCATCATGCTGTGTCTTGTAACATTTCAATGTAGATCCTCGTCAAAACACATATGTTAAGACTGTTGATGCGTTTGGAGCAATAGCAGAAAAGGCTACCCCACCTTTGTAGAATTTGAGAATCAAAGGCCATGGGGATACACTGGGATCTGTGTGAAATTGATAGAACTTTCCTCTTTAATCTTAAAACTTTTCCCACTACAAAAATCTTCTCCATGGATGAAATATCCAAAACAAATTACTTTATGTGGTCCATTGTGGAAAGAAAGGGAAAATAGAGAGAGACAACAAATTTAACGTCTGTCTGTTAATCACATTTCTTCTGTTCTGATCTGTTTTGTTTACTCACGTTTCCATAAAATTGCAATGCTACATGTTACGTTTTAGAATATGCGTGCGCACTTTATACGTGCATTTCTGCTCTGCACATGCAGAGTTGAACTTTTTGAAGCAATCAGTGTAAAAGTTGTATACAGCATCATCTGCGTTATTTAGCGCTACTACCACTTTTGTAGAGGTATTGCACGCGACGTTGAAAACGCACGATATAAGCACTATATGCGGCGCATATCAGACCTAAGATACACACGTACTTCAAACGACATGAATTGTTTCGTCAGCAACTTATGGCCGATGATTGGGCAGCAAAAAAATATACCACTATTTGGCGGCAAAAAAAAGAAGCGCATTTCAAAGAGCGCAGATTGTTTCGTGACTAGTTCATGACTTGTGATTGGATAATTACCTACAGGTTGAGTATTCTAAAACCCTCTTTACTAGCTTCCTTTCGTGTGTATGCACCGCGGCTTGACGTACAAATGGGCATTAACGAAGAACAAGTGTGATGAATACAAACTGCGCAATTCTTTATTTTCAGATAAGAAAAACACACTTGCGAGGCTATTTTATAAGCGTTTCTACATAAGCTGGACAAACTAACAGAATAAGTATTTAACATGACTTTATGGCATGTATGGAGAATCAAGACGTTTGAGTGCGCCTTTTGAGCTTATCCATCACGCAGCGGTCTTTTAACCAGTTTGCACGAAGAATTTTGGGTATACGATACGCGTATGAACCTTTTGCGTGTGTTTTTGGATGTCCTGATTAGTCTTGGAATAGACACAATGCCATCTACAACATATTTCATTTAGTTGATCTGAAGATTAGTCCGTCTCATACGTACTCGATTTCCTTGATAACGTAGGCAGTGTTAGCACTCGACTGCGAATTCTTCCTACTTGGTCAGGAGTTCTTAGTAGCATGTACAGGTCATGACTGGTTGTTTTTCACATAATTCAAAATTAGAACAATTCCTATTGACAGAAAAAAAGGTATAAGGTTTATCAACTTACGATGGTTTTAGCTTTCCTTTTTCCATGCACAGTATTTCTCAACATTAACTAAACTGATAATGTTCTTGCATCCGCAGATGAACCCCATATAAGTTCACACACAAGTCTTTCAGATCAACCAAGCGTTTGCGCAACGTCGAGCTTGTGGATGCCACAATTAGGTATGTGGTATGTAGAATTAGATCTCCTTGCCTGGGAATACATGGGCGACAGAGGGCTGACGCACCTGATTACCCTCCAATAATTTTCATAATGATATGCAAATTAGATAAATCACCAATAAATAATAAAATAAAAATAGTTTGTTTTGCCAGTCCGCTTAAAAGCTATGACCTGCCGCAGCCGCTGGAATAAGTCAGCAAAGTTCACTGAATCACGACATGAATTGCAAACTCCTAATGATTCAAGTCACGGCATTTAAAGATCTACGGACAGGTAGCAACAACTTGGGCTTAAACAGATAAATGGAAGGAAATATGTTATAAATCATGAACATTGCAAAAGGCATCATCAAAATTGGTTAAAAGTTGACCATTTTACAGTAATATCTTATTATATAAAATGAAAGGCAAAAGGCATTATCCAAATCGGTTAAAAGTTGACCAATTTACAGCATTTTGAATTTGAATACCTTATTATTTAAAATGAACCGCAAAAAGTATCATCAAAATCAGTTAAAAGTTGACCATTCTACAGCATATTGAAACTTATTACCTTATTATATACAGTCAGGGAGAATCCTGGACTTATTGGTGTAATAAGAAAATACACCAAAACTTGGAGCTTCGTATTCAATTAAATCCATGGAGCCAGCTATTTTAAGTTGTGATAACGTTATATCAATGGGATTTTTACTAGAACGGTAGTATTTGTGTAATGTAACGTATGATGCAAGTACACGTTATCAGCAATGACTAAGCCAACACAGAATCATGTGTCGACAGGGTTGTTTAAAAGGTCAACGACATGTCAACGGAAGTCTTTTGTTATTTTATCGCAAAGTCCACGATGAAATTGGAAAGTCCGCAGTCAAATCTAATAAATATTTAATTGATATCGGTTATTTCTTTCAAAAATCCCCCCCCCCCCCCCCTCCTGCGTTTTCATTAGAAAATCTCTATTGACTTAACGTTATCATTACTTAAAATGGCGGCCTCCGTGAATAGTGTAATGATTACAAAACTCCAAATTTTGGTGTATTTATTATTACACCAAAAGTCCAAGATTCTCCCTTACTGATATAATGAACGACAAAAGGTATCAACAAAATCTGTTAAAAGTTGACCATTTTACAGCATTTTGAATTTAATACCTTATTATATAATGAACGGCAAAAATTATCATCAAAATTATTTAAAAGTTGACCATTTTACAGCATTCTAAATTTGAATATCTATAATATAATGAACGGCAAAAAGCATCATCAAAATCGGTTAAAACTTGACCATTTTACAGCATTTTGAATTTTAATACCTTATTATATAATGAACAGCATAAGGTATCATCAAAATCGGTTAAAAGTGACCATTTTACAGCATTTTGAATTTTTAACTTATTATATAATGAAAGCAAAAGTATCATCAAAATCGGTTAAAAGTATCATTTTCAAAATAATCAAAAGTATCATCAAAAGTTAAAAGTGACCATTTTACAGCATTTTGAATTTTAATACCTTATTATATAATGAACAGCATAAAGGTATCTTCAAAAT
The DNA here is from genome assembly GCA_020152595.1 of Chiridota heheva. Taxonomy (NCBI): domain Eukaryota; kingdom Metazoa; phylum Echinodermata; class Holothuroidea; order Apodida; family Chiridotidae; genus Chiridota; species Chiridota heheva. The sequence continues at coordinate 199,714 of JAIGNY010004303.1, forward strand.
CGGTTAAAAGTGACCATTTACAGCATTTTGAATTTTGATAACTTATTATATAATGAACAGCAAAAGGTATCATCAAAATTGGCTAAAAGTGACCATTTTACAGCATTTTGAATTTTAATACCTTATTATATAATGAACAGCAAAAGGTATCTTCAAAATCGGTTAAAAGTGACATTTTACAGCATTTTGAATTTTGATAACTTATTATATAATGAACAGCAAAAGGTATCATCAAAATTGGCTAAAAGTGACCATTTTACAGCATTTTGAATTTTAATACCTTATTATATAATGAACAGCAAAAGGTATCTTCAAAATCGGTTAAAAGTGACATTTTACAGCATTTTGAATTTTAATAACTTATTATATAATGAACAGCAAAAGTATCATCAAAATCGGTTAAAAGTGACCATTTTACAGCATTTTGAATTTTAATACCTTATTATATAATGAACAGCAAGGTATCATCAAAATCAGTTAAAAGTGACCATTTTAAAAGTGACCATTTTACAGCATTTTGAATTTTAATACCTTATTATATAATGAACAGCAAAAGTATCATCAAAATCGGTTAAAAGTGACCAGTTTTTACAGCATTCTAAATTTGAATATCTATAATATAATGAACGGCAAAAAGCATCAACAAAATCAGTTAAAAGTTGACCATTTTACAGCATTTTGAATTTTAATACCTTATTATATAATGAACAGCAAAAAGGTATCATCAAAATCGGTTAAAAGTGACCATTTTACAGCATTTTGAATTTTAATACCTTATTATATAATGAACAGCAAAAGTATCATCAAAATCGGTTAAAGTGACCATTTTACAGCATTTTGAATTTTAATACCTTATTATATTATATCAAAATCGGTTAAAGTGAACAGCATTTTGAATTTTAAACTGTATCATCAAAATCGGTTAAAAGCATTTTGACCATTTTACAGCATTTTGAATTTTAATACCTTATTATATAATGAACAGCAAAGGTATCATCAAAATCGGTTAAAAGTGACCATTTTACAGCATTTTGAATTTTACCATTTTACAGCCTTATTATATAATGAACAGCAAAAGTATCATCAAAATCGGTTAAAAGTGACCATTTTACACAGCAAAAGTATCATCAAAATTTTCATTTTTGTTAAAAGTGACCATTTTACAGCATTTTGAATTTTAATACCTTATTATATAATGAACAGCAAAAGTATCATCAAAATCGGTTAAAAGTGACCATTTTACAGCTTATTATATAATGAACAGCAAAAGTATCATCAAAATCGGTTAAAAGTGACCATTTACAGCATTTTGAATTTTAATACCTTATTATATAATGAACAGCAAAAGTATCATCAAAATCGGTTAAAAGTGACCATTTTACAGCATTTTGAATTTTAATACCTTATTATATAATGAACAGCAAAAGTATCATCAAAATCGGTTAAAAGTGACCATTTTACAGCATTTTGAATTTTAATACCTTATTATATAATGAACAGCATAAGGTATCATCAAAATCGGTTAAAAGTGACCATTTTACAGCATTTTGAATTTTAATACCTTATTATATAATGAACAGCAAAAAGTATCATCAAAATCGGTTAAAAGTGACCATTTTACAGCATTTTGAATTTTAATACCTTATTATATAATGAACAGCAAAAGGTATCATCAAAATTGGCTAAAAGTGACCATTTTACAGCATTTTGAATTTTAATACCTTATTATATAATGAACAGCAAAAGGTATCATCAAAATCGGTTAAAAGTGACCATTTTACAGCACTTTGAATTTTAATACAGTATTATATAATGAACAGCAAAATGAACTAAAAGTCATTTAAGAACCATATATAGTAAACAATCAAAAACTTGCTTATTCACAATTAATTTCATGTTATTTCCATGTATCGTATATCCTTTGGCTATATACATATTGTTGATGTTTATAATTATATTTGATATAACACAATTTTTTTGCATAAAAAAACATACTTGCAATTAAACCTTATTCCAACAATGGGATCCATACCACACTCATCACATTAGACTCCTAGATGTATAATCACTAGAACAGTAGAACAATAAAGGTATGCATTATGTTGACAATTGGGCTTATGTCATGATTATATAAACATGGTAGAAATGGAAAGTTTGCCTCAAAAGAACTCATTCCTAGTCTGAATATAGTTGAAACAATAAAGCCTGCCTTGAAGAAATAGGACATATCCTACAGTAGGACGACTTCTAAGAATAAATTGTTGTGGAGATGCCTCAAATTGTTCACAAATTTAGCATATATTGAATAATCCTGATATTTTGATCAGCCATAATCCGGAAATTAAAAATGTATTCCCGAAATATAAATAATGTGCATACTATAGACCTTTTCACATCGGAATCGGTAATTTCCGGAAGTCTAATTTAAATAATGTCACATGGCCGAAATTCACGTAACCATAATGGACGAATCAAATTCCGGGTAAGCCTGATCGTCTGCACAATTTACTAGCGTATGGGTCAAGCCCATTCAAAGTTTAATTTCACACAATAATGAACAGTATATAGGGGCCTACATACACAAATAAGCACTTCACTGAGACTTAAATGGTAGCGTAATTTGGTTAGGAAATTCCATACCAAACAGAAAACTTTTGTATAAACTGTATCTTTCCATTCACACAATTTTTCAGATATATACACGTACCTAAGGCCAAGTTTTAATTTGAAATCATACCTGGTTGTCGCGTATTCCTTAATTGAGACAGTCAGAATGGAAGACAGTAAGGATCCTCTTGGAATATAACAACAACAAAAAATATCCCCATAAGAAAGAATTATCCAGGCAGAGCAGTTGGAACTTTGACGCAAATTTACATACTTTACGTGTGCATACAACACAAAGCTTATACATTTCACATAACGTTTACGTACGTACGTCGTACATGTAATGTTATACTATTATGTACGTGCGTACAAGCTTATGAAGGTAATACGCGCGCGTATTGTTGTTGTTTACAATTTTCCCCGCAGCTGATTGGTTGGTTAATAAAACGAAAAATCCCCGGCATTTTATTGGTTCAAGTACCCTGACGTTTCATGTTCCGCTAAACTCGGTTTGAAAAGGTCTATAAACAGCAACAAGGTAACTACCGTATACGACGTAATAAGCGCCCATCGCGCTTACGACACTGAATTTGCACCACTTTCTAGACCCAAAGTTTCTCCCTAATAAGCGACCATGCTCGGAGGCCGCGTACAGTATGCTATTCGAACTGCATATGTGAACTAGTTCTAACCTATCCCCACAAACTGACAGCAATAACCACAAAAACATTGTGAGCGTCAGACGTAAAATTAGCCAATAATGTAACAAAACATAAGTATTTTAAATCTTCAAAATAATTTTATTTATAAATCAATCAACGTTTTTTGGGTGGGCGCCTTTTTAATCAAGGGCGCTTAATACGTCAAACGCAGTACTTGGATATAATTTAATGCACCCTGATGGCACAGTTACATTTGGCCAACAAGTTAAATAAACGCTGGCCTACCAGTGACGCAATTTCTTTTAAATTACATATTTATTTATATATATATATATATATATATATATATATATATATATATATATATATATATATATATATATATATATATATATATATATATATATATATATATATATATATATATATATATATATATATATATATATATATATATATATATATATATATATATATATATATATATATATATATATATATATATATATATATATATATATATATATATATATATATATATATATATATATATATATATATATATATATATATATATATATATTTATATATTTATATATATATATATATATATATATATATATATATATATATATATATATATATATATATATATATATATATATATATATATATATATATATATATATATATATATATATATATATATATATATATATATATATATATATATATATATATATATAATGAATGAGATGGTTATTATTATGATCATTATTCAAATATTCCATATATATATATATATATATATATATATATATATATATATATATATATATATATATATATATATATATATATATATATATATATATATATATATATATATATATATATATATATATATATATATATATGTGTGTGTGTGTGTGCGTGCGTATGAGCACGAAAGAGATGACTTATGGGGTATTTTGTACACCCATAATGCCCTTAGGGGGAAACAATTGCTTATGGGGTATTTTTCATTTCCCCATAAGCAAATCATGGTAAATGTATTTGGAATCATGTAAAAGAAGTGTATTTCACCTTCAAGAAATGAGCTCAAATTTAACACAAGCTTTAAATTACACAAGCGGTCAACATCATCTTAAGTGATTGGAATAAAGTTCAATACTGCCACCTTTGTAACATATCATGTACACTTATAAATTGCTTGAGATGAGCTTGAAGCATGATCACTGGCTTTACTAGATTATATCAATGTCATTCCTTTTTGGAATCTCTAAAGGGTAATGTTGATTGAAAATCATTAAATTTATGTATTGAATAGTAAGGAGATCAATCGTTCTGATAAGACGACATGCAGTCATTAATAACTGAGTATCTTGGCATATGACTCATGGTCTGATATTGTTCACCATCTTCTTGAGCGAAATACCAGGTATGTCTGTATCTGTATCCTGAATCATTGGACATGTTTAGATACCATTGATTAATTTAGGTTGTGGCTCAAGTCCCTAACCCCCGTCCCAGACCTGCCCCTCCTTTTAGCTACAAAAGGGTATTAAAATTGGCAATATTTAAAATCCAGGCCCCATATCGGAAAATTTATAAGAGCAAAGAAAAAAGGTCAACTTTTAGTGTTATAATTTAGGAGGGGGGGAGGGGGAAGGGGGCTATAATACCTGGACCTGAGAACAATGCCCCTCTTTCTCGGTGATAATGCCTGGTATCAAAACCATGAGAAACGCATCGCAATGCAAATGATTGCTGTGCTAATGTTAATGCCTCCCTCCTTTAAAAAATTATGTGCCTGCCACAGGAGAAGTAAACTTGATACAATTTAACTCATATTAAGAATCCTTTACCCCCTCCTGAAAGGTGATTATTGCTATTTGATCAATGATGTGACTGACTCATTTTCGGTTAAAATTCGGTTAAAATTGGTATTAGTCAGTTAAGTACGGACTCCAGCCTTACTCCATAATTGCTATGTGATGAAGATGTAACTGACTCATTTCTCTTCAAATGGTCAAATCTCAGGAAAATCTGTGGACGGCCGGACAGCTGGACGGACGAAATCGCCAATACATTGGTTCGTGGTTTGTGGTCAAGGGAAGCTAAGTGTAGCAATTAAGTTTTTAATATGCATTATGAAACGAAGGGTCAATCATGGCCGTGCGGGACCATCTAACTCAGGGGGTGACTTTTGCCCCACTCAAAAAGGTATGACGAAAGAAAAATTGCAATAAATCTGTCAATAAACAATTTTGTGTAATAACTTCACCCGAGTGTCTTTTGGGGGGCGGATGGGGAGGGGGTTGGAGGGTTGACAGCTTTTGAAAAATAGCTTTCATTTCTGAGCATTTTTAGGAAATTTTTCATTTTTTGGCAGGTTTTTTTTTACTTTCGAGAAATTTCGTCAAGTTGTTTTGCCAATTTTAGGGAAATTTCTTACAATTTTTTTTTTAGTTTCCTGGCACTTTTCTTGAATTTTCGGAAAATGTCCTACATTTCCGGGTAATTTATTCATTTTCGGGCAGGTTTTTTTTTTATTGGGAAATTTTTCCTTTTTTGATTAATTTTTCTGGAAATTTTTGGAACATTTTTTTCCATTTCCGGATAGCTTTTCAATTTTCGGGAAATTTTTTTTAATTTTCGGAAAATCTGCAAGAAAAATCTGGGAAATCATGCAAGATTCCGATAAATTACTGATATACATTTAATATATCTGTCTGACTATAAGATTGGTGCACACGTATTATATTCTATTGTCATCATCATGACAAGTTAGGAATAGATGACCCAGATTTCTGGCTCCTAAGATGTGTTTCCGGCCGACAGGAGGCTGTTGCTTCCCAACCCCAATCCTCCACCTCATAAAAAGAACTGTTTTAATGCCGCCATTTCTAGATTTCTGATCGTATGTGCTTAAAAGTAATATTAATCCAGATTAACCAAAAAACAATAAGTATTATATTGCCATCATTTTGAGAACAATATCTTTGTCTTGCTTCATCTAAATGGAAATCATCTACAAAATAAAGCTGCTCTTCTTTTTGCATTACAATTTGCACTAAGTATATCAATAACGGGATGTAACACAGAGAAATCAATTTCAGTACAGCATGTTTGTAAGTTCTGTGAAGTTAACCTCTGAGTAAATTTTATAACCTCCTGTATCACCCACCTCTCAGGATGGTTTCTCAAGGTGGTTCATTATTTGTTATATTATTGAATAGGCTATATGAGTTATATTCTCTACCAGTATCTTCTCAGATTTCCTGAATAAGGAGATGTTTATGCCACATTGGTCCTTGGCAGAGGTTTAACCGTTCAGGTACCAGGTTAACTTGCCCCATGCGATGCTTAGTTACAATAAGGATAATAGTAAATTATGAATACCTAATTACCTAATGAGTGTATCCGTATCCCCTTTTCCGGGGGGAAAAGGGGGAGGGGGGGGGAGGGGGAGGAGGGGGGGAGTTACTTTCATTTATTAGCAGGTCTACTTCTTAAAGTTTCAAACAGTCAGACCCGGCCTGATAAATAAGCAGATCGGGTCAGACTTTTCCTCTTTATTTTATTCCTTACGTAAATCACAAGTAATTAGGATAAAATTTTCATTATCAATGGCTCCATTGTAATTGTTTTTCTGTCGGTCCTGAGTTGTGTGGAAGTTGGTGTTGAGTATCATATTAGCAATAGATGAAGCCCTTGTTGTGTGGTTGTGTGGTAGAGAGGTTAGTTTCAATCTATGCTAATTGTGTTATTTTGATAGCTCCAATACCCCATTCAATGGTAGGGTTAGGACGCACTACCCCAAAACGGTACAATTTTTGCTCTTTACACCTTTTTCTATGCCATAAGTTCAAAATGCAACATACTATCAAGTTACAAGCAAATCTAAGCACATATCCTAGAAATAAGAGCCACAAAACAGTCATTTATATTGCAAATTTGGTGACTTTTAAGGCCTATTGCAAAATAAACATCTGTTTTTTAGCTTTTCATCTAAAGAAACAAAGAAATTTTAGTTTATCAATCTCGAAAACTGAATTGTTCATATTTATTCTAACTTTGAATGAAAATATATCATTGATTAAATTATCTCAATTGAAATATTTTAAATCTATGCTAATTGTGCTATTTCGAAAGATTAAATGCAAAGGTTAGGACGCACTTCCCCAAAAGGTACAATTTTTGCTTTTTATACCTATTTCTATGTCATGAGTTCAAAATGTATCATCCCACAAAGTTACAAACAAATCTTAGCACATATCCTAGAAATGAGAGCCTCAAAACAGTCATTTATATTGCAAATTTGATGACTATTGAATCTTATTGCAAAATAAACATCTGTTTTTTTTTAGCTTTTTATCAAAAAAGCCAAGAAATTATAGTTTATTAATCTCGAAAACTGAATTGTTCACATTTGATCTAACTTTGAATGAAAATATATCATTGATTGAAAAATCTCACATGAAATCTTTTCTAACCTATGCTAGTTGTGCTATTTTGATAGATTCAATGCTAGGGTTAGGCCGCACTTCCCAAAAAGGTGCAATTTTTGCTTTTTAAACTTTTTTTTATGTCACAAGTCCAATGCATCAATCATGTCAATGTACCAAGTTACAAGCAAATCTTAGAATATATCCTAGAAATGAGAGCCTCAAAACAGTCATTTACATTGCAAATTTGGTAACCTTTGAAGCTTATTGCAAAATGAACATCTGTTTTTAAGCTTTTCATCAAAAGAAACCAAGAAAATTTAGTTTATCAATCTCGAAAAGTAAATTGGTTTGATTTGATCTAACTTTGAATAAAAATATATCATTTATTGAAAAATTTTAATTGAAAAAGTTTCAAACTATGTTGATTGTGCTATTTTGATAAATTGAATGCTAGGTTTAGGCCGCACTTCCCCAAAAGGGTGCAATTTTTTGCTTTTTATACCTTTTTCTATGTCACAAGTCAACATGCATTATTGTACCAAGTTACAAGCAAATCTTAGCACATATCCTAGAAGTGAGAGCCTCAAAACAGTCATTTATATTGCAAATTTGGGGACTTATGAAGCTTATTGCAAAATGAACATCTGTAACCAACCCTTCCATATTTGACTTACTACACCAGTCATTTCTACACAGATGAGATTGAAGTTTGAACTTGAATATCTCCTTAACGGAGTAAGATATCTAAGTAGCATCTTCGCAATTTGGTTACACCCTCATCCTCACAATTGTCAATCTATTTTAAAGATTTTTATTTATTTATTTACTATTAGATTGATTTTTTCTCAAACTTTCTTCAGGCGGTACATTATAATTACACTTACTAGATTCTGTTTTACTACATTCTTGACATATCCAAAGGTTTATCAGCTGCAAAATCTCCGGAAAAGTATGAGAGAATAAATAAAACTGACTAACAAAAACTCTTTAAAATATAGTTTTACCCCAAAATTTGAGCATTTTTAATATGTTAAGATTCAGTAAAGAACGTTTCGAGTCTTAAAGGTTCACTGATACCTTGACAACGGAAAACAATAATACGGCCGTTGCATAATTTTAGAGTCTTTGGTCAAAAGGCAGACTAAAACACTCTAATTAGGAGGCTCCAAAAACTTCAGTGTGAAGATAGCCAGCAGACAACTCATTTTTTAACAGCTCATTGGATAAAGAGATACATTCTTCAATCAATAAAGTTGTTTCCTCGTGATCTGCCGGCTATTTTCAGGTCATACTCTGTGACCTACTGCGGCAGGGGTTAAGTGGAAGCTTCAAAATATTGTTTGACTCCTGTACCAGGCACTCAGGAGAAATTATGTATAACATGTTTTCTTTGTATGTGACCAGGTTATCACCCCCTCCCCCTTCTCCTAAATATTATCTTTGTCCAAATCGCAGTTGGTTCCCGTCCTAGCGTCCAAATTCACTGACTCACCCCCCTTTCCACTATCCACACCCCGTCACACGCACGTTTCCAGTCCTTGCTACGGTACTGATGATGATAGATAAAGATATATACAACTGAAGAAAATTCCTACATAGATAACGTAACTTCTTCTCAATTGGACGACCCAACAGCCCAATGTCATCGAATGTACTAATATACTACACAGTCAAATTTTGTATTTGGTTCTGAAGAATCTTAGCGATGCCGTGAATGACGTCATACAATTGATAAAGATGAAAATGTCAAGTCATGCAACACAAAAGATAAAATTAAAAATATAATTGGTATTATGAAAGTGTTGCACTGATTTCTGCATGCACTGATTTCTGTCAGGATATGTTCTTTCACAGCGCGTAAGGTAGAAAATGCACCGCGCACTGCGTAAGTAGCCATCCACTAACGAGTCAGGGATTAGAAACGAAACAATAAGTACTTCTCCAGATAAACACGCATGTTTGATTTTACTTCCGAAAACATTTCCCCTCTGAACCCCTCTACTTACTTCAGGGGTAAGTTCACAGCGTAAATGAGGTCACACGCAAAAGGTCCATACGCGTATCGCATACATGAAATTCCTCGCGCAAACCGATTAAAAGACCGCTGCGTGATGGATAAGCTCAAGAGGCGCACTCAAACGTCTTGATTCTCGATAAAGTCATGTTAATGCTTATTCTCTTAGTTTGTCCAGCTTACGCAGAAACGCCTGTAAAATAGCCTCGAAAGCGTGTTTTTCTTGTCTGGAAATGAAGAATTGCGCGCTTTGTTTTATCACACTTTTTCTCCATTAATGCCCATTTGTGAGTTAAGCCGCGGTGCATACAAACGATAGGGAGCTAGTAAAAGGGATTTTTAAATACTCAACCGGTAGGTAATTATCCAATCACAAGTCATGATTTAGTTCGAAACAATCTGCGCTCTGTAGAATGCGCTTCTCTTTTCCCGCCAAATAGTGGTATTCAGTGCGTATGGCAACACATGCAAAAATACCTACAAGCTTTTCCCCACGCACTGTTTATTTTTTCCTGTCCAATCATCGGCCATAAGTTGCTGACGAAACAATTCATGTCATTTGAAGTACGTGTGTATCTTAGGCCTGATATGCGCTGCATATAGTGCTTATATTGTGCGTTTTCAACGTCGCATGCAATACCTCTACAAAAGTGGTAATAGCGCTAAATAACGCAGATGATGTTGCGTATAACTTTTACATGGATTACTTCGAAAAGTTCAACTCTGCATGCGCAGAGCAGAAATGCGCGTATAAGGTACGCACGCATATTCTATTACGTAATATCGTTATGTAGCATTGCAACTTCATGGAAGCGTGAGTAAACAAAAAAAATCAGAACAGAAGAAATGTGATTAAGAGACCGACGTTAAATTTTCTTTCTCTGTCTATTATCCCTTTTCCTTCCACAGTGGACTACTTGAAATAATTTGTTCTGGATATTTTATCCATGTCGAAAATGTTTGAAGCGGGAAAAGTGATATCTGCACACTATTACAACAGTAAGTAGAATAAAGTTCATTGTATTATGTAGGCCTATATCGAGTTTCAAACCTTTCACCATAGGTAGGTGAATGCAAGGAACTCAGAGAGGGGTAGGAGGGAGCGGGCGGGGTAGACCGCTAATAAATGTGCCGGCATTTTTATCATCTACATGTCTTGGGGATGATTTGGAGTATTCTTTGTTATATAATAAAGCGAATAATTAGGTTTCTCTTTCGTCTTTTGTTGAAAGACGCCAGGGGTAAGAAAGATCCAAGTTCATCAGCTAAAACAAATAGCAACACCCATCCAACAAGGAAGAATTTCACATCTAATTTTCATAGACACGTGTGACGGGCAGGGAGGGACACAGTTTTCTGCAAATTAATTGTACTGATTAACAAAAATTCTTTAAAATAGAATTTTATCCCAAAATTTGAGCATTTGTAATATGTTAAGCTTCAGTAAAGCACGTTTCGAGTCTCAAAGGTTCACTGATAACTGACAACGGATAACTATGATACGACCGTTGCCTAAATTTTGAGTCTTAGGTCAAAAGGCAGACTAGACTACTCTAATTAGGAGGCTCCAAAAACTTCAGTGTGAAGATAGGCAGCAGACAACTTATTCTTTAACAGCTTATTAGATAAAGATATACATTTTTCAATCAGTAAAGTTGTTTCCTCGTAATCTGCCGGTGATTTTCAGATCATACTCTGTGACCTACTGAGGCGGTGGTTAAGTGGAAGCTTCAAAATATTGTCAGACTTCTGTATCAGGCAGTCAGGAGGGATTCAGTATAAAATGTACTTCTTTGTATGTGACCGAGGTTATCATCCCCCTCCCCCCCTCCCTTAATATTCTCTTTGTCCAAATCGCATTTGGTCCCCGTCATCGCGTCCAAATCTCACTGATTCACCCTCCTTTCCACTATCCATCCCCGTCACACGCACGTTTCCAGTCCCCCCTACGGTATGATGTTGATAGATAAAGATATATACAACTGAAAAAAATTCCTACATAAATAATGTAACTTCTTTACAATTGGACGGCCCAACAGCCCAATGTCATCAAATGTACTGATATACTACAGTCAGATTTTGTATTTGGTTCTGAAGAATCTTAGCGATTTCGTTAATAACGTCATCACAATTTATGAAGATGAAAATGTCAAGTCATGCACCACAAAAGATAAAATTAAAAATATAATTGGTAATATAGAAGTGTTGCACTGATTTCTACATGCACTGATTTCTGTCAGGATATGGTCTTTCACAGCGCGTAAGGTAGAAAATGCACCGCGCACTGCGTAAGTAGCCATCCACTAACGAGTCATGGATTAGAAACGAAACAATAAGTACGTTCCAGATTTACACACATGTTTGATTTTACTTCGAAACTTTTCCCCTCTGGCCCCCTCTACTTACTTCAGGGGTAAGTTCACAGCGTAAATGAGGTCACTCGCAAAAGGTGCATACGCGTATCGCATACTTGAAACTCCTCGCGCAAACCGGTTAAAAGACCGCTGCGTGATGGATAAGCTCAAAAGGCGCACTCAATTAAACGTCTTGATTCTCGATAAAGTCATGTTAGATACTTATTCTGTTAGATTGTCCATCTTACGTAGAAACGCTTATAAAATAGCCTCGAAAGCGTGTTTTTCTTGTCTGAAAATAAAGAATTGCGCGCTTTGTTTTAATCACACTTTTTCTTCGTTAATGCCCATTTGTGAGTCAAGTCGCGGTGCATACACACAATAGAATGCTAGTAAAAGGGATTTTTAAATACTCAACCTGTAGGTAATTATCCAATCACAAGTCAGGAACTAGGTACGAAACAATGGCGACACATTCAAAAATACCTACAAGATTTTCCACACGCACTTTACTTTTTCCTGTCCAATCATCGGCCATAAGTTGCTGACGAACAATTCATGTCGTTTGAAGTACGTGTATATTTTAGGTCTGATATGCGCCGCATGTAGTGCTTATATTGTGCGTTTTCAACGTCGCGTGCAACACCTCTATAAAAGTGGCAGTAGCGCTAAATAACGCAGATTATGTTGCATACAACTTTTACATTGATTACTTCGAAAAGTTCAACTCTGCATGTGCAGAGCAGAAATGCGCGTATAACGTACGCACGCATATTCTATTACGTAACATCGTTATGTAACATTGGAACTTTATAGAAGCGTAAGTAAACAAAAAAAATCAGAACAGAAGAAATGTAATTGACAGACAGACGTTAAATTTTTATCTCTTTCTATTTTCTCCTTTTCTTCCACAGTGGACTACTTGAAGTAATTTGTTTGGATATTTTATCCATGGAGAAGAGTTTTGAAGTGGGAAAAGTGATTTTCTGCACACTGTTACAACAGTAAGTAGAATAAAGCTCATTGTATTTTGTAGGCCTATATCGAGTTTTCCAAACCTTTGACCATAGGTAGGTGAATGCAAGAGACCCAGGGAGGGATAGGGGAAGGGGTGGTAGACCGTTAATAATTGTGCTGGCAATTTCATCATCTACATGGCTTGGAGATGATTTGGAAAATTCTTTGTTATATAATTTAGCGGATAATCAGGTTTCTCTTTCGTCTTTTGTTGAAAGACGCCAGGGGTAAGAAAGATCCAAGTTCATCAGCTAAAATGAATAGCAAGAACCATCCAGCATGGACGAATTTCATGTCTAAGTTTCATAAACACGTGTGACGGGGCAGGAAGGGGTATAGTTTTCTTCAAATTAATTGTACTGACAAACAAAAACTCCTTAAAATATAGTTTTACCCCAAAATTTGAGCATTTTTAATATGTTAAGATTCAGTAAAGGACGTTTCAAGTCTCAAAGATTTACTGTTAGCCTGGCAACGGACAACAATAATACGACCGTTGCATAAATGTAGAGTCTTAGGTCAAAATGCAGACTAGACTACTCTAATTAGGAGGCTTTAAAAATTTCAGTGTGAAGATAGGCAGCAGACAACTTATTCTTTAACAACTCGTTGGATAAAGAGATACATTCTTCAATCAGTAAAGTTGTTTCCTCGTGATCTGTCGGTGATTTTCAGGTCATACTCTGTGACCTACTGCAGCAGGGGTTAAGTGGAAGCTTCAAAATATTGTTTGACTCCTGTACCAGGCACAAAGGAGGGATTCTGTACAACATGTATTTCTTTGTATGTGACCGAGATTATCACCCCCCCCCCTCCCTCTATTCTTCTTAATATTCTCTTTGTCCAAATCGCAATTGATCCCCGTCGTTGCGTCCAAATCTCACTGACTCGCTCTTCTTTCCACTATTCCACCCCGTCACACGCACGTTTTTAGTCTTTGCTACGGTACTGATGATGATTGATAAAGATATATACAACTGAAGAAAATTCCTACATGGATAACATAACTTCTTCTCAATTGGACAACCCAACAGCCCAATGCCATCGAATGTTCTGATATACTACAGTCAAATTTTGTACTTGGTTCTAAAGAATCTTAGCGAATCTGTGAATGACGTCATCACAATTGATAAAGATGAAAATGTCAAGTCATGCAACACAAAAGATGAAATTGAAAATATAATTGGTATTATGAAAGTGTTGTACTAATTTCTACATGCACTGATTTCTGTCAGATATGTTCTTTCACAGCGCGTAAGGTAGAAAATGCACCGCGCACTGCGTAAGTAGCCATCCACTAACGAATCAGGGATTAGAAACGAAACAATAAGTACGTTTCGAGATATACACACATGTTTGATTTCATTTTCGAAAACTTTCCCCCTTTTGGCCCCTTCTACTTACTTCAGAGGTAAGTTCACAGCGTAAATGAGGTCACTCGCAAAAGGTCCATACACGTATCGCATACTTGAAACTCCTCACGTAAACCGGTTAAAAGACCGCTGCGTGATGAATAAGCTCAAGAAGCGCATTCAAACATCTTGATTCTCCATGAAGTCATGTCAAATACTTCATCTGTTAGTTTGTTTAGCTTACAAAGAAACACTCATAAAATAGCCTCGAAAGCGTGTTTTTCTTGTCTGGAAATGAAGAATTTCGCGCTTTGTATTTATCACACTTTTTCTTCGTTAATGCCCATTTGTGAGTCAAGCCGCAGTGCATACACACGATAGGGAGCTAGTAAATGGGATTTCTAAGTACTCAACCTGTAGGTAACCATCCATTCACAAGTCAGGAACTGGTTACGAAACAAACTGCGCTCTATGAAATGCGCTTCTCTTTTTCCGCCAAATAGTGGCGACACATGCAAAAATACCTAGAAGCTTTTCCACACGCACTTTGATTTTTTCCTGTCCAATCATCGGCCATAAGTTGCTGACGAAACAATTCATGTCGTTTGAAGTACGTGTGTATCTTAGGTCTGATATGCGCCGCATATAGTGCTTATATTGTGCGTTTTCGACGTCGCGTGCAATATCTTTACAAAAGTGGTAGTAGCGCTAAATAACGCAGATGATCTTGCATACAACTTTTACACTGATTACTTAAAAATTAAATTGCAAAAAAATGCGCGTATTAAGTACGCCCGCATAATATATTACGGAACATCGTTATATAGCATTGAACCTTCATGGAAGCGTGCGTAAACAACAAAAATCAGAACAGAAGAAATGTGATTAACAGACAGACGTAAAAATTTCTTTCTCTCTAGTCCAGTCATTCTAGCCTAAAAAGTGGCTGAACCTAGAAAAAATTGCAAAAGTTTCGCGATAAACATTAATTGGTAGTAAATAGTGTGTATTTCAACATATCAAAAAAATAAAAATGTCAAAACATGGGAAATATGTTTTAATGACGTCACAAAAGGAATATAGTGGAAACGCCTTTTGATATACTTTAATCAAGGTAGCTGTGTCCGTTTTCATTTTCAAACAGAAAAACACCTTGATTTAGGTGAAAAGTTGACTTTGACGTATTACTAGAAAATATGCATAATAAATTTTAATGCTAGCTTATATTTTTGGTATATAAAACATCGTGACGTCACAGATTGTTCAAACAACCACTATTAACTTACACAAGAAATGCGCCAAATCAATATACGTAATTTTCGGAAATTAAAACAAACATATATTAAAAAACATACACGAAGAATGCGATTTAACTTTGAAAGGGACCATAGGACTGGTAGACTTATAATGGGGGGCTACTTTTCATGAGTACGAGTAGGCCTAAAGAGGTTAACATTACGAATACGTGCTATACTTGCATTCTAAATGTATTGAGTACAAGTAAAAAGGAACTGTACAACCAGGTGATGTACATGCGGAAATTAAAGATAAATTGGAAAAACCTTCTTACTTTTTTCCCTGTTGTGACTTTTTGTTTTTTGCTTCTCGCCCTTTTAGGGATAAGCTTTTTCAAGTTATTGCACTTTTCATTACGCTTCCAAATAGTCTTGGTCCCCTTTTGGTAATTGTGACCTGTCTCCACCCCTTTTTGTAGACCTATACATAAAATTGAACTGATCTGCTTACCTTGCTTGTCTTTCATGCCATCATGTATCTAAGTTTTCTTCCTCAACACCAACCTTTACTGAATTGAGGCAACTTACTCCACGACATTCCTCACATCCAATTGAACATCTTAAGTCTTGGCGTCTGCAGCTGCATCTTTTGGATTCACAGCTTGCTTTGCAGACTGACCTTATGACCTTTAGTGGGTCTTCCGGCGCTGCTGGGAGAAGTGTTTTTATTAGTAAAAAACGTCCTTCTTTGATCAACCATCCATAATCTTCTGGGTTTAATAACCTTGTACTTTTAATCCACTTTTGGGTCTGAAAGTATGTACGAAGACTGTGATGCGCAGCAGCTGCTGAAGTGGGTGGCAAGTTTTGTGGTTAAACCGCTGATCGATTGGTCATGGCTTTTATTGTAAACCTCTTAAATCTGAAGTGGTTAAAATCTTCTCCGACATCACCATTGTACAGTAAACTTATCACATATATACAAGCGCGGATTATGTCCTCTTTTAAAGAATCCTCCAGGAACACCTTTGCATTAACCTTTAGTCTTGTATTAGACATTGCCTTTTTGAGGACATTTCCCTTCCCAATGCCATGTAGGCGTGATGCCGTGTCACATCCCGTTACTGCATGCAAAAAAAGGCAAGAGCTGACAGAGTTGCTCTCCGAGCAGAGATTTTATGCTTGATGTTCCATAGTTTGACATGTTTTGCTTTGTCACTTCAGAAAAAAAATGTCATTTGAATTCATATCAGCATGAAAACAGATCAGTATCTTCCCCAATTACCACCCTTGGCTTTGACGTTGCACAAGTCACAGCGGTTTGCCCAATCAGGAGGTCTGCATCTTCCTCGTCATGGCGGATACTGAAACCCCTCTCCTGCATCTTCCTACTAAGCATGTGAATGAAGTCTTGTTTGTTGTTTTTATTAGTTAAGAAATGTTTTTTTTTTTTTATTGAAATGGCATGTCTTGCTAGATTTAACCCTTGTATCACACAATATTTTCGTTCGTCGAACATGAGCTATGTCTTTTGTCGATAGACCACAAGAATAGCCATCAAATACAACGATTGCATTCGTATACCTTTGACGAATCTAGTTAATATACATATTACATAATGACAAAAATGATGCTCTCTGTGTCCAGGGCAAGCGTTGTAGAAATGAACCCCCGTCTATCACGTAAAGGAGTCGCTGACTGGTGGCTGTTGTTTGTTTCGTTTCCCTATGGCCCAGATTGCATCAGCAAGAGCTGGTTTTTTAGCTTCTCTCATTAGACCTGATGAATCAAATAAAGATGCAGAATAGCCGCACAATTCATTCGAAAAAGCTCTTCTAGTAAGTCAAAATGTATATTATCAACTGCGATTAGACGTTGGAAAAATAGCTGTGGGTCTAACTTCAATTAAGCTCCCATCAATTTTCACAGATGTTGTCGAACTGAGTGTGACTGCTTGTAGACATCGTTTAAACGAGTAATCTTGAACATAACAGCCAATCTTGTTATGTACAAT
This sequence comes from Chiridota heheva, assembly GCA_020152595.1. Classification (NCBI taxonomy): domain Eukaryota; kingdom Metazoa; phylum Echinodermata; class Holothuroidea; order Apodida; family Chiridotidae; genus Chiridota; species Chiridota heheva. Next base: position 217,423 of record JAIGNY010004303.1, read on the forward strand.
TTGTTCTCCTATTTCCTTCGCATTGTCAACATTCACACTTGCACCAGCAACTAATCCTGTTCAATGTTGCGCAATAAAGCATCTTCTTCGAAAGGGTTTCCACTATCAAGGAATGTGGTAAAAATCATCATGTCTTTGTGGTTCCTTTAAATCCTTGCCTCTGTACATTCCTTGTGTTGCTCGCTTGTGGTGCAGTTGACCACACACACATCTTGCATGGCCTTGTTTATTTCGGCGCAGGCTGGCATTGATAGAATCCACTGAACTTGCTGGTTTTCAGTCATTCCACGTCCACGACTTAAACCCCCAGTTGTCTTTAAGCTTCTCATCAAAACTTGTTCTATTACAATGTCCGTGGATAGACCAGCCCAAAATTGGTCACTACGGCGGACGACATGATAACCTGACATAAATAGGCAGAAAACATCCAAGTGATCCTTTTCAAAATTTTGCATTAGTTGAAGGTATATATACGCCGACTTCAAATAAAGATTGTGACCTGATGTAGCAAAATATGCTAGTATCTCTTTAACGCATGTCAAGTGAGGTTTCCAATTTCCTGTGCGCTCAGCTTGGATGAACTTACACAACAGGTCTACCATATCCATGTATAATAGCCAAAGCCTCCGGGTGCGGGACGTGTTGAAGTTACGCAATCCCTTCCCAAATGCTTCTACTACATTGGTGAAGATCTCAATTCTACAGACCTCAGTTAGTGACGCATCACTACTAATAAGGGAGTCATACAGTCCACCTAGTGTGGTCAATAGTTCATCTTCCGTGTGTCCATATGAAAGTTGGGAAATTTCAAACGAAACTGTTGTCGGTGCAGTTTCTAAGTTGGACGTCGAAACCTTTTTGAATCCATGTCCAACAGTTGGTGCGATGATGATTTTATTGTTTCAATCGGCTGCATGTGATCTGAACGTCACAGTCATTATGCATTGCGGGTATTCCATTTGTTTTCAAAATATTGTCAACCTTTTCCAGAGGGAGAGGAGTGTTGAAAATGCGTGAGACGGCCACATCATTTATTGCTCTGTTAACCAGTAGATGTCCTCTAACTGCTCTTGCCACAGCCTTGCCACTTATCACATGACTTACTGTGCTAGCTGCGTAGACCGTTTCCAGCAGTTCATGAAGTCCAGACCCAGCCATGAGGTGTCCAATACATCCAAGGAAACTCATTGAAAGTGGAAACCGTCCAGACATAGAATTACTCTGTGAAGGTCGCTTTCAGCAGGTTCACTCCATATGATCATAAGAGCCTTCTAGCACAAAGGTTGGATGAAGGTTAGGATAGTCTCAGTTGCGTATTTACGAGCTTGTTCAGTGACAAATTTCAGGGTAGAGTAGATGCAAACATCATCGCCTGGGTTCATATCTATCATTGGAAGAAATGTGACTGATGATTTTCGAGGATAACTACCTTTCTGAACTGCCTGCATTAGTCCAGACCAACCTGGTAGTTTATGTCTCAATGGCATCATCATTTTCCATAAGAGATATATCCTTGATGTTAAATCCTTTTCTGTTTGTAGTTAAAGTTTCTGAAATTCCATTGTGGAATTGAAGTCATCTTTCAGTAGCTTACGAAAGTGAATCTTGATTTTTGCCAGAGATTTGACTTCAGAAACTTTCGTAGTTATTATTGGGATTTGTTTGAGACTAGTGGATCCCGGCGTCATCGCGGCAATTATTCCCATTCCGTGAAATGTACCATGGCCATCAATGGTGCGAGCATTGTGATCAACGTTATCTGCAATAAATTGCAAGAAATGCTATCTTGTTGTTGTTGGTATATCAATACCTTGCGATGCTGCTGCATTAGCTTCAAACTTTTGAAGTTCCGAATAGGAAGCACAAAATTCAAGTTTATTCAATGTTTCGATAAGGAATCTAGAACCAAAATGATGATACATTTGAACTGCAAGCCCAATCTGTAGAGGGGCTATTTGGTGTCTCGGACGAGAAGATTGAATAATTGCCTGGCCAATTGATGAGATCTTTAAGTTGACATGATTCTCCGTATATAATGATTTCAGAAGTATTTGCAGGCTTTGTGGAATATATCCGAAGTTTTTTATCGATTGACGCTATGTCTGACGGCGATACATACTGCGGTGACGAATTTACGTTTATTGATATCATTCAGTATTAGCTTTGCAGCTGTTTTGATCACCCATTCTGTTTCTGTATCAGCATTTTGATTCTTTGGGCGATTATAAGATTCTTTCAATTCTGAGTAAGCTGTTTTGCTGAATGTGAGTACACTTGCATTCCCTTCATCTTGAGATATCAGAAGTGAACTTCAAAGTATTCTTGAAGTTTAATTTTCATATATTTTGTACTATATGATATGTTGCAATATTCGCCCATATTTACAACGAGTTCGGATAAAGATTTTTTTTCGTTTTCATTTTCCTTCAGATACACAACCACTTTCTCAAACGCTTTTGCTTTGCGTACGTCCTCTGGTCTTCCGCGCGCCTGTCGCTTGTTATTTCCTGGTTGTATTGTTAATGGAATATTACGCCCATTCCTAAAATTGACATTACAAGTGTGATGATAAATGGCACCAGCTGCATGAAGATCATTTACAAGTGCGAGTCTTAAATGAATTTGTCTTACCCATTCATCACCAATAGGTCTAAGTGAACACGTATCCACAATCTTTTGATAAAAATCTGTGGACCTGACCGGATAAACATCGAAACCTCTTTTTTCGCCGTAGATAGGAGCATTTTTGCCGCAGAAAAAGCAATGTACTCTGAAATTAAAATTGTAATCAGAAGATTGCAAATTGTTAGCTTGTATGATAATGGTTGACTTTGTTCTAGTTTATTTTTAAAAATTGTTGTTTGATTAATATTGGGTTGCAATAAAGGTTTCGACACTTTTGATAAACCACTTGACCAGCTGCTACATGAATGTTATCTCCACGTGCGTGACAAGCTTTTATTATTCCTTCCTTCCCCTTTTTTTTCTTCTGACAATGTATTTTTCATTGCTTAACTCTTTTGTTACAAATAACACAAAGCCCCACTTCCAGTTGAGTACCTTTATGTTGATCCTGAAACATTTTTTTATCGGAACAGATTTTTACTCAACTTGAAACAAAGTTACGGGCTTAGGCCTAATAGAGTTTAATTTTTCTGATGCAGTTAGTAGCTGGCAAATGTAATTGACAATGGTATCTTTTTTTAAATAAAGCCAATAAATATATAGAGATATAAAAATCACTGGCGCCGTCACGGGGAGCATGGTTGGAGGCATGGGTGCACGTGCCCCATTTGTCCAAATTGTCAAACAATTATTTTGTCCAAAAAGGTTATTTTGATTTTTTGTAATGAGGTGGGAGGTAGTCTGTATTATTGTAAAATTGTACTGAAAAACGTTTGTAAACATCCTAATTTGGTAGGTAAAATAACCGTGTATTGCACACATTTAGAGTCTTTTTGGGGCATCTAAAACTTGGAAAATGCGAGGTTTCCCGGGGCTTTGCCCCCTGTATCACAACGGGGCTTTGCCTCTGGACACAACGAGAGACCTTAATACGGGCTCACTGACCCCATGCCGGAAAAGTTTGTGCTCCCAATATCAAACCCCTGACGGCGCCACTGATAGAAATGGGCAAAGACGTACGGACCAGAAGGCAAATACTGCCAAATGTTTGGCATTTTTCATTTTTGTTAACGAAGTTTTCTTTTACACCTGACTCATTTGCAAACCAAAAATGTTTGATGGGCAAATGGGCACTTGCTTCTCCCCCCCCCCCCCCCTCCCTTCATCATAAACACATACACACTTTTCCCCCGAAATTGTATCTTTTGTTTAATGAATGATGCATGATTGCTTGCATTTTTTGCGTGAGCTCCATCCCCCACTTTTGACTTTAATCCCCCTTCCACTTTCAGTAGGCAATTCCTGTCCATGCGGGACGAACTCCTTTAAAATAGCAATACAGAATCGAATAAGAATTGACAAACAACTTAGGTTAACACACTTTTAATAACAGGCCATTGCATTCAGATCTTTGAGCATGCTTGACAATACACACGCCAAATTAACGACGATCGGCTGGTGGTCGATTACACCTACATATGCACAATCCATGGCAATGCCTAGGCTACCTTATGTATTTGTACTAGCGAGAAGGCGATGTACGTAACGTCTGAACGTCTTAGGCCTAATGCCAGGTGAATTTTTTCTAAGCTAGTTAACGTTATGTACTTAATTACGTAAGTAGCCTTCAATTAACTTAGTAATAGCGTGAGGCCCTAACGTACAAAGCCTTTTAAAACGTAGCCTAACACAGTAACACTTTGTAGTTTTTCCTGTCAGGGATTATAGGAAAAAGGAAAAAAAAAGAAGATCAACGAAGAGACTTATCCTAGCCTAACAGTTAGGGCCTAATGTTACATCTTAGACTTAATGCAAAGCGTTAAAGGGCCTATCCTAAAAGTAACATTAAGTTAGGCTAAGTTAGCCTATACGTGTTTACTCCCAGATATTCTTCATTTTCAAACGTACAACCACAAAATAAAAGCGGTAAGATTGACTTTAATATATAGGTCTACTACAAAGGACAATACAAAGCCAATAATTTTTCGTAATAGGTTTGGGCCCTATCTAACAGTTAATTTGAGCGAAAATTCTTTTGATGAAAATCAAGGCCATAAGCCTATGCCTAACGTTAACATAAGATCTAGCGCTAAGTTAGTGTCCTATTGAAAATTTGCATTGTAGGCTTACTTTCTAAAATTCTTGTATCAAATATTGTACATTAACTTTAGGCCCTAACTTAGGTCTATAAACAGTAAAAATTTAACATATAAAAAAAAAATGTTGATTAAAATAGTGTCATGCGATGCCATGCTCTACGACCCTGAAAATGATAACTTCCAATGATTTGTGTCTCTTTTGTCCTCTGAAACTACCGTAGATTTATTGATACGTCATTGTGTGACGTAATAGTAACGTTATAACATTATCAAGTTCAGAGATTTGTTCTATTCTATCCTAACGCAAAAGTGAAACAAAAGGTTGGAAAAGATATTTAAATCTTAAAAACGCTTTTACTAATATCCATTGAAAATTGCATAATTGTCAGTAATTGTTAAAAATTGATACTTCCAAGTTTTACTTTATAAAATATTTTGCGTAAATCTTAACGTTTACGTTAGCAAAATATTATTAACGTAAAATGTAGGTTAAATGTAGCCTACGTTAACATAGGCTAGGCCTCTTAGGTTTAACGTTGTTAAATAATGATTTGAAACTAAACTGAGGCTTGCACTCGCGTTTTTAGAAGAATATGTATATTACTAGAAAAACCGATAGTACTTTTTCTATTTATCCCCCAACACTCCACTAATAGAAAATAGGCCTATGATTACTCGCAAGGTTTTCGAACCTAATTCACACTTTCTTAGGGTAGGCAAAGTAAGTTAGGCGTAATGTTAAGGAACTTCTTCTTTTATTAGTTCATAATTAGCGTCAACGTTACATTTAAATTTTTCAAAGTATTATTACGTAAAACGGAATAAGATACAATTTTGGGGACGGTGAAATAGAAACCTGTTGAGAGAAATACGAGATTATTTTAAACCAAAATATATAAATTATAATATAAGCGTAACATTTGAAGAGTGTATAGCAAATATTTTTACATTAGGCTAGGCCTATCATTCTAACGTTAGACCTTCGTTCCCACGATTTACTATCCACTTACGTTTTTTTTTTTGTTTTTTTTGTTTAACAACGATCTGGCGATGTTGAAGGAAAAGCAATAAAGAAATATTACCAATTAATCATGCATGGTATCCTTGTATGGAGTTGATCAGGACGAAGTTCGGCATTGAAATTAACATCTTTCTAGCTAGGAACGAACAGACGGAGCTAACCAACTCTAGCAGATGACAATTTTGCTGACGTATTGAGTAGCAACGCCGTAGCAACAGTGCTCTAAATTTTACGGAAGCTTCAATACAACTTTTAAAATAAATGATAAAATCCAAGTTTTAGAGCTAAAAAAGAGATGGTTGCCAGCTTTAGATTTTTTTAGATTTTTAATATGTTGAAAAGTAAACAAAATTCTACCACTCGATATGCAAATCAAAACTTTTGCATTTTGTTCTAGGTCAAACCATAGATTGACTGGACTACTCTCTACTTTCCCCTTTCCTTCCACAGTGGACCACTTGAAGTAATTTGTTTTGGATATTTTATTCATGGAGAAGATTTTGAAGTGAATTTTTTTTTCTGTACACGTTACAACAGTAATTAGAATAAAGTTCATTGTATATTGTAGTCCTATATCGAGTTTTCCAAGCCTTTGACCATAGGTAGGTGAATGCAAGAGACTCAAGAGAGGGGGAATAGGGAGAGGAAGGGGGTAGACCGATAATAATTGTGCCGGCAGTTTCATCGTCTACATGGGTTGGAGATGATTTGGAATATTCTTTGTTATATAATTAAGCAGATAATTAGGTTTCTCTTTCGTCTTTTGTTGAAAGACGTCAGGGGTAAGAAAGATCCAAGTTCATCAGCTAAAATGAATAGCAACACCCATCCAACATGGAAGAATTTTACATCTAATTTTCATAGACACGTGTGACGGGGCAGAGAGGGGCACAGTTTTTTGCAAATTGATCGTACTGACTAACAACAATTCTTTAAAATATAGTTTTACCCCAAAATTTGAGCATATTTGATATGTTAAGATTCAGTAAAGTACATTTCGAGTCTCAAAGGTTCACTGATGCCCTGACAACAGACAACAATAATACGACCGTTGGGTAAATTTAGAGTCTTAGGTCAAAACGCAGACTAAAATACTCTAATTAGGAGGCTCTAAAAACTTCAGTATGAAAATAGGCAGCGGACAACTTATTCTTTAAAAGCTTATCAGATAAAGAAATACATTCTTCAATCAGTAAAGTTGCTTCCTCGTGGTCTGCCAGTAATTTTCTGTGACCTACTGCGGCGGGGGTTAAATGAAAGCTTTTGTCTGACTCCTGTATCACGCAGTCAGGAAGGATTCAGTACAGAATATATTTCTTTGTATATGACCGAGGTTATAACCCCCTCCCTCCTCAATGTTCTCGTTGTCCAAATCGCATTTGGTCCCGTCATCGCGTCCAAATCTCACTGACTCACCCTCCTTTCTACTATCCCACCCCGTCACACGCACGTTTCCAGTCCTTGCTACGGTACTGATGATGATAGATAAAGATATATACAACTGAAGAAAATTCCTACATAGATAACGTAACTTCTTCTCAATTGGACGGCCCAACAGCCCAATGTCATCGAATGTACTGATATACTACACTTAAATTTTGTATTTGCTTCTGAAGAATCTTAGCGATTCCGTGAATGACGTCATCACAATTTATAAAGATGAAAATGTCAAGCCATGCACCACAAAAGATGAAATTAAAAAAAAATTGGTACGATGGAAGTGTTGTACTGATTTCTACATGCACTGATTTCTGTCAGGATATGTTCTTTCACAGCGCGTAAGGTAGAAAATGCACCGCGCACTGCGTAAGTAGCCATCCACTAACGAATCAGGGATCAGAAACGAAACAATAAGTACGTTTTCAGATATACACACATCTTTGATTTTACTTCCGGAAACTTTCCCCTCTGGCCCCCTACACCTACTTCAGGGGTAAGTTCACAGCGTAAATGAGGTCACATGCAAAAGGTCCATACGCGTAACGCATACTTGAAAGTCCTCACGCAAACCGGTTAAAAAACCGCTGCGTAATGGATAAGCTCAAGAGGCGCACTCAAACGTCTTGATTCTGAATAAAGTCATGTTAAATACTTATTCTCTTAGTTTGTCCAGCTTACGTAGAAACGCTTAGCCTTGAAAGCGCGTTTTTCTTGGCTGGAAATAAAGAATTGCGCGCTTTGTGTTAATCACACTTGTTCTTCGTTCATACCCATTTGTATTTTGTACTATATGATATGTTGCAATATTCGCCCATATTTACAACTAATTCGGATAAAGATTTTTTTTCGTTTTCATTTTCCTTCAGATACACAACCACTTTCTCAAACGCTTTTGCTTTGCGTACGTCCTCTGGTATTCCGCGCGCCTGCCGTTTGTTATCTCTTGGTTGTATTGTTAATGGAATATTACGCCTCTTTCTAAAATTGACATTACAAGTGTGATGATAAATGGCACCAGCTGCATGAAGATCATTTACAAGTGCGAGTCTTAAATGAATTTGTCTCACCCATTTATCACCAATAGGTCTTAGTGAACACGTATCCACAATATTTTGATAAAAAATCTGTGGACCTGACGGGATAAACATCGGAACCTCTTTTTTGCCGTAAATAGAAGCATTTTTGCCGCAGAAAAAGCAATGTTCTTTGAAATCAAAATTGTAATCAGAAGGTCGCAAATTGTTAGCTTGTATGTTAATGGTTGACTTTGTTCTGATTCATTTAAACGTTTTTGTTGTTTGATTAATATTGGGTTGCAATAACGGTTTCAACACTTTTGATGAACCACTTGACCAGCTGCTACATGAACGTTATCTCCACGTGCGTGACTAGCTCTTAATATTCCTTCCTTCCTTCCCCTTTTCTCTTATTCTGACAATGTTTTTTTTATTGTTTAACTCTTTGTTACAAATAACACAAAGCCCCACTTCCAGTTGAGTACCTTTATGTTGATCCTAAAACATTTTTTATCGGAACAGATTTTTACTCCACCTGAAACAAAGTAATACAGAAACTTTTGTTACGGGCTTAGGCCTAGTAGTGCTTAATGTTTCTGATGCTGTAGTAACTGGTAAATGTAATTGACAATGGTATTTTTTTAAACAAAGCCAATAAGTAAATAGAGATATGAAAATCAGTGGCGCCGTCACGGGGAGCATGGTTGGAGTAATGGGTGCACGTGCCCCATTTGTCCGAATTGTCAAACAATTATTTTGTCCAACAGGGTTATTTTGATTATTTGTAATGAGGTGGGAGGTAGTCTGTATTATTGTAAAATTGTACTGAAAAACGTTTGTAAACATCCTAATTTGGTAGGTAAAATAACCGTGTATTGCACACATTTAGAGTCTTTTTGGGGCATCTAAAACTTGGAAAATGCGAGGTTTCCCGCGGCTTTGCCCCCTGTATCACAACGGAGCTTTGCCTCTGGACACAACGAGAGGCCTTAATACGGGCTCACTGACCCCATGCCGAAAAGGTTTGTGCTCCCAATATCAAACCCCTGACGGCGCCACTGATAGAAATAGGCAAAGACGTCCGGACCAGAGGGCAAATACTGCCAAATGTTTGGCATTTTTCATTTTTGTTAACGAAGTTTTCTTTAACACCTGACTCATTTGCAAACCAAAAATGTTTGATGGGCAAATGGGCACTTGCTCCACCCTCCATTATAAACACATACACACTTTTTTCCCGAAATTGTATCTTTTGTTTAATGAATGATGCATGATTGCTTGCATTTTTGCGTGAGCCCCATCCCCCCACTTTTGACTTTAATCTCCCCCATTTTTTTTCACTTTCAGTAGGCAATTCCCGTCCATGCGGGACGAAGTCCTTTAAAATAGCATTACAGAATCGAATAAGAATTGACAAACAACTTAGGTTAACACATTTTCAATAACAGGCCATTGCATTCATATCTTTGAGCATGCTTGACAATACACACGCCAAATTAACGACGATTGGCTGGTGGTCGATTACACCTACATATGCACAATCCATGGCAATGCCTAGGCTACTTCATGTACTTGTACTAGCGAGAAGGCGATGTACGTAACGTCAGAACGTCTTAGGCCTAATGCCAGGTGAATTTTTTCTAAGCTAGTTAACGTTATGTACTTAATTACGTAAGTAGCCTTCGATTAACTTAGTAATAGCTTGAGGCCCTAACGTACACAGTCTTTTAAAACGTAGCCTAACACAGTAACACTTAGTAGTTTTTCCTGTCAGGGATTATAGGAAAAGAAAAAAAAAAAAAGATCAACGAAGAGACTTATCCTAGCCTAAGAGTTAGGGCCTAATGTTACATCTTAGACTTAATGCAAAGCGTTAAAGGGCCTATCCTAAAAGTAACATTAAGTTAGGCTAAGTTAGCCTATACGTGTTTACTCCCGGATATTCTTCATTTTCAAACGTACAACCACAAAATAAAAGCGGTAAGATTGAATTTAATAAATAGGTCTACTACAAAAGACAATACAAAGCCAATAATTTTCCGTAATAGGTTTGGACCCTATCTAACAGTTAATTTGAGCGAAAATTCTTTTGATGAAAATCAAGGCCATAAGCCTATGCCTAACGTTATCTTTAGATCTAGCGCTAAGTTAGTGGTCTTATTGAAAATTTGCATTGTAGGCTTACTTTCTCAAATTCTTGTATCAAATATTGTACATTAACGTTAGGCCCTAACTTAGGTCTATAAACAGTGAAAATTTAAAATATAAAAAAATGTTAATAAAATAGTGTCATGCGATGCCATGCTGTACGACCCTGAAAATGATAACTTCCAATGATTTTGTCTCTTTTGTCCTCTGAAACTACCGTAGATTTATTGATACGTCATTGTGTGATGTAATAGTAACGTTATAACATTATCAACTTCAGAGATTTGTTCTATTCTATCCTAACGCAAAAGTAAAAAAAAAACGGTTGGAAAGGATATTCAGATCTTACAAACGCTTTTACTAATATCCATTAAAAATTGCATAATTGTCAGTAATTGATAAAAATTGATACTTCCAAGTTTTACTTTATGAAATATTTTGCGTAAATCTTAACGTTTACGTTAGCAAAATATCATGAACGTAAAATGTAGGTTAAATGTAGCCTACGTTAACATAGGCTAGGCCTCTTAGGTCTAAGGTTGTTAAATAATGATTTGAAACTAAACTGGCTTGCACTCGCGTTTTTAGAAGAATATGTATATTACTAGAAAAACCGGTAGTACTTTTTCTATTTATCCCCCAACACTCAACTAATAGCAAATAGGCCTAGAGTTACTTGCAAGGTTTTCGAACCTAATTCACACTTTCTTAGGGTAGGCTAAGTAAGTTAGGCGTAATGTTAAGGAACTTCTTCTTTTATTAGTTCATAATTAGCGTCAACGTTACATTTTAATTTTTCAAAGTATTATTGTGTGAAACGGAATAAGACACAATTTTGGGAGACGGTGAAATAGAAACCTGTTGAGAGAAATACGAGATTATTTTTAACCAAAATATATGAATTATAATATAAGCGTAGCATTTGAAGAGTGTATAGCAAATATTTTTACATTAGGCTAGTCCTATCATTCTAACGTTAGACCTTCGTTCCCACGTTTTACTATCCACTTACGTTTTTTTTGTTTTTGTTTTTGTTTAACAACGATCTGGCGATGTTGAAGGAAAAGCAATAAAGAAATATTACCAATTAATCATGCATGGTATCCTTGTATGGAGTTGATCAGGACGAAGTTCGGCATTGAAATTAACATCTTTCTAGCTAGGAACGAACAGACGGAGCTAACAAATTCTAGCAGATGACAATTTTGCTGACGTATTGAGTAGCAACGCCGTAGCAACAGTGCTCTAAATTTTACGGAAGCTTAAATACAACTTTTAAGATAAATGATAAAATCCAAGTTTTAGAGCTAAAAAAGAGATGGTTGCCAGCTTTAGATTTTTTTAGATTTTTTAATAAGTTGAAAAGTAAACAAAATTCTACCACTCGATATGCAAATCAAAACTTTTGCATTTTGTTCTAGGTCAAACCATAGATTGACTGGACTACTCTCTACTTTCCCCTTTCCTTCCACAGTGGACCACTTGAAGTAATTTGTTTTGGATATTTTATTCATGGAGAAGATTTTTGAAGTGAATTTTTTTTTTCTGTACACGTTACAACAGTAATTAGAATAAAGTTCATTGTATATTGTAGTCCTATATCGAGTTTTCCAAGCCTTTGACCATAGGTAGGTGAATGCAAGAGACTCAAGAGAGGGGGGGGGGGGAATAGGGAGAGGAAGGGGGTAGACCGATAATAATTGTGCCGGCAGTTTCATCGTCTACATGGGTTGGAGATGATTTGGAATATTCTTTGTTATATAATTAAGCAGATAATTAGGTTTCTCTTTCGTCTTTTGTTGAAAGACGTCAGGGGTAAGAAAGATCCAAGTTCATCAGCTAAAATGAATAGCAACACCCATCCAACATGGAAGAATTTTACATCTAATTTTCATAGACACGTGTGACGGGGCAGAGGGGCACAGTTTTTGCAAATTGATCGTACTGACTAACAACAATTCTTTAAAATATAGTTTTACCCCAAAATTTGAGCATATTTGATATGTTAAGATTCAGTAAAGTACATTTCGAGTCTCAAAGGTTCACTGATGCCCTGACAACAGACAACAATAATACGACCGTTGGGTAAATTTAGAGTCTTAGGTCAAAACGCAGACTAAAATACTCTAATTAGGAGGCTCTAAAAACTTCAGTGTGAAAATAGGCAGCGGACAACTTATTCTTTAAAAGCTTATCAGATAAAGAAATACATTCTTCAATCAGTAAAGTTGCTTCCTCGTGGTCTGCCAGTAATTTTCTGTGACCTACTGCGGCGGGGGTTAAATGAAAGCTTTAAAATATTGTCTGACTCCTGTATCACGCAGTCAGGAAGGATTCAGTACAGAATATATTTCTTTGTATATGACCGAGATTATAACCCCCTCCCTCCTCAATGTTCTCGTTGTCCAAATCGCATTTGGTCCCGTCATCGCGTCCAAATCTCACTGACTCACCCTCCTTTCCACTATCCCACCCCGTCACACGCACGTTTCCAGTCCTTGCTACGGTACTGATGATGATAGATAAAGATATATACAACTGAAGAAAATTCCTACATAGATAACGTAACTTCTTCTCAATTGGACGGCCCAACAGCCCAATGTCATCGAATGTACTGATATACTACACTTAAATTTTGTATTTGCTTCTGAAGAATCTTAGCGATTCCGTGAATGACGTCATCACAATTTATAAAGATGAAAATGTCAAGCCATGCACCACAAAAGATGAAATTTAAAAAAAAATTGGTACTATGGAAGTGTTGTACTGATTTCTACATGCACTGATTTCTGTCAGGATATGTTCTTTCACAGCGCGTAAGGTAGAAAATGCACCGCGCACTGCGTAAGTAGCCATCCACTAACGAATCAGGGATCAGAAACGAAACAATAAGTACGTTTTCAGATATACACACATCTTTGATTTTACTTCCGGAAACTTTCCCTCTGGCCCCTACACCTACTTCAGGGGTAAGTTCACAGCGTAAATGAGGTCACATGCAAAAGGTCCATACGCGTAACGCATACTTGAAAGTCCTCACGCAAACCGGTTAAAAAACCGCTGCGTAATGGATAAGCTCAAGAGGCGCACTCAAACGTCTTGATTCTGAATAAAGTCATGTTAAATACTTATTCTCTTAGTTTGTCCAGCTTACGTAGAAACGCTTAGCCTTGAAAGCGCGTTTTTCTTGGCTGGAAATAAAGAATTGCGCGCTTTGTGTTAATCACACTTGTTCTTCGTTCATACCCATTTGTGAGTCAAGCCGCAGTGCATACACACAATAGGTAGCTAGTAAAAGGGATTTTTAAAAACTTAACCTGTAGGTAATTATCCAATCACAAGTCATGAACTAGTTACGAAACGATCTGCGCTCTGTGAAATGCGCTTCTCTTTTCCCGCCAAATAGTGGTATTCAGTGCGTATGGCGACACATGCAAAAATACATACACGCACTTTACTTTTTCCTGTCCAATCATTGGCCATAAGTTGCTGACTAAACAATCCATGTCATTTGAAGTACGTGTGTATCTTAGGCCTGATATGCGCTGCATATAGTGCTTATATTGTGCGTTTTCAACGTCGCGTGCAATACCTCTATAAAAGTGGTAGTAGCGCTAAATAACGCAGATGATGTTGCATACAACTTTTACATTGATTACTTCGAAAAGTTCAACTCTGCATGTGCAGAGCAGAAATGCGCGTATAAAGTGCGCACGCATATTCTATTACGTAACATCGTTATGTAACATTGGAATTTCATGGAAGCGTGAGTAAACAAAAAAAATCAGAACAGAAGAAATGTGATCAACATACAGTCGTTAAATTTTCTCTCTCTCTCTATTTTCCCCTTTCTTTCGTCAGTGGACTACTTGAAGTAATTTGTTTTGGATAATTCATCCATGGGGAAGATTTTTGAAGTGGGAAAAGTGATTTTCTACACACTGTTACAACAGTAAGTAGAATAAAGTTCATTGTATTTTGTAGGCCTATATAGAGTTTTGCAAAGGTTTGACCATAGCTAGGTGAATGCAAGAGACTCAGGGAGGGGAAGGGGGAGGGAGGGGGGGGGGGGTAGACTGCTAATAATTGTGCCAGCAATTTCATCATCTACATGGCTTGGAGATGATTTGGAATATTCGTTGTTATATTATTAGGCGGATAATTAGGTTTCTCTTTCGTCTTTTGTTGAAAGATGTCGGTGGTAAGAAAGATCCAAGTTCATCAGCTAAAATGAATATTAGCACTATTACTAATACTATCGTTATTGTATCGTTATTGTTATTATTATTATCATCATTATTATTATTATTATTATTATTATTAGTAGTAGTAGTAGTAGTAGTAGTAGTAGTAGTAGTAGCAGTAGTAGTAGTAGTAGTAGTAGTAGTAGTAGCAGTAGCAGCAGCAGCAGCAGCAGCAGTGCAGTGGCAGCAGCAGTGGTGGCAGCAGCAGCAGCAGCAGCAGCAGCAGCAGCAGCAGTGGTGGTGGTGGTGGTGGTGGTGGTGCAGCAGCAGCAGCAGCAGCAGCAGCAGCAGCAGCAGCAGCAGCAGCAGCAGCAGTGGCAGCAGTGGCAGTGGTGGTGGTGGTGGTGGTGCAGCAGCAGCAGCAGCAGCAGTGGTGGTGGTGGTGGTGGTGCAGTGGTGGCAGCAGCAGCAGCAGCAGCAGCAGCAGCAGCAGCAGCAGCAGTAGCAGCAGTAGCAGTAGCAGTAGTAGTAGTAGTAGTAGTAGTAGGCCTAGTACTATTGTTATTAACGCTATTGCTATTGTTATTAATATTGTTTTTGTTGCTGTTGATGCTGCTGTTGCATCATCATTATCATCATCATCACCATCATCATCAGCATCAGCATCAGCATCAGCATCAGCATCATCATTATCATCATCATCATCATCATTATCATCATCATCACCACCACCACCACCACCATCACCACCACCTTCTTAAAATTTGCATAAAATATGCAAATTAGAGACTGAAATTTGAAAATGCTGTAAAATGGTCAATGTCTAGCCAATTTTGAAGAAAGTTTTTGCTACTATGATAGATTTTATCAGATTTTGAAACAATTTAGCTATAATGTTGGCACTACGCCCTCATATCTTTAAACCTTTCTGTTTGCTGACAAGTTTCAGAACACGTGCTGTATACAATTAAAAACCTGGGTAATTTATAACGTAACTTTTTTATAAGGCAACCCATCAAACAAATATCAGTCCTTGTGGCGGATTGTTTTTGATGCCACGACCATCCACTGTTAAGTGAGAAGATGCTGCATCACTTGTATAGTTAAAGGTGATCTCTTATTTGACCAGCCATCTTATCATTAACAAGAATATTACCCTTGTGAAACTTAGCCACATGTTGCAGAGTATCAAAAGCATAAAATGAAGTCATACATGTATCTCTCATAGACCTATTTCACTTAAAAACGTTTATTCTATTCAAGTATTCTTGCTTTGAACTTTCCTTTTGGTATAATATTAGATGTTATTATGATCTGTGATTTCTAAAACAGCATCTATGATGTCAAACGTTATCAACATGAAACAAATTTCAAAGACAAAAAACGAATTAAGGCCGTAAAGCACCAAACGTGACGCGGCGAGCGAATTTTTAAACAAAATTGAATAAATAAAGGAAAAGAAACATAGTGACTTCTTGTTTTCAAAGAAGGATTGTCATCGAATGGCTATTCAGATGATTACTGAAAATTGATTGAAAAAGCCTTGCTACGTCCATTAAAGCATAATTCGCGTCGCGACAGAAAATCGCGCCCCACCAAAACTAATTTATCAACAGTTTGAAAAAAAAAACATTTCTAACAAATTTTTAAATATCATCAGAAAGCCTCAATTGTAAACTTTATTGTGTGTAAGCCAAATGTTCAAGCATCTTATAATATTTGTTTCCTGTATTATTATCTAAAGAGCACTCGCTGCGTCGCGTTCAGTGTGTAACTGCCTTTATTCACCTCATAATATCATTTTTTTTTCTCCAAAAGTGCGCGCACAAAATTATGTTGCAGAGTCTGACGGTGACTTTATGTGGCAAAAGCAGGGCGCTTGGTATGTTTGTTACATTATGAAAATTAATCTACATGCTAGAGAACAAACTGATAATCAAAATTTAGTAAAGAAATGGGGTGCTTGTAAAATGTTTCTGTACAATCACCTGAAAATATAACACGCTCGATTTTGTTTTGCACGCAAAACGCGAAAGGGAGCTAGTGGACAGTGTTTGATTAATCCGATAATGTAAGCCATTTACAAATGAGAGAACCTGGAGGAACGTCCCTGCTCCCCTCCCCCTTTCGAGGCTTTCATGTTGTCACTAATTTTATGACATACAGAGTGTTGCATTTAAAAACAGATAAGTTTGATTAGCATCTTGTTGTCTGAGGCAGTACAGGACGAATGGAGATTCATCTACCAGGAATAATTTCCAGGACGCTACTAGCTTCTTCTAACCTACCTTACTATCACAATCTCTCCTCTTCCTCCCATACTTCATTCAAGATTAACCGTTGTTTATATTTGGATTATTCAAATGAAGAGGGTAAAACAAAACAAAACAAAACATTGGAAAGAAGGAGGAGTGAGAAGTGAAAGATTCAGGAAATAATCAATAGATATCAAATGTAATATATCTTTCAGCAGTATAGGCCTAACATTAAATTGTTCGCACAGGTTTGTTCAATATTGCAGCTATATAGAGTGTGCACGCTAACAGAAATATGATTCTTTAATTTTTCATCAGTCTTTTTTATATCATTCATTAAGCTCCATGTGAATTTTTTGATATCTTCAAATGCAGTAAGCCTATTTGCATTTTGTATAAAATTGTATTGCATAAAGAATTTGTAATGAAAGCTAAACGGGTCCCAGTTTCTACTTATCATGTTGCGATTACAGGACCGTATGAGACCTTAGATTATTGGAAGGGCATAAAAAGGCATTATTTACATGTAGCTTATACATTATGATATATAAATTTACTATACCATTTTGCACCACTATTGGTTGCCATGGCCCCTCTGGCCCCATAGGCTTATACAGCCATGTATTAGATATGAAATTAAAAAAAAAAAACATCTACAAATTCATTATTTCTTCAAACCATTATTTTTAATTTTGTGTAAAAATGGTTAATGTCAACAAGTCAATTTTTTCAAGTCACAAGTCATTTCTTCGCAAGACAAGTCAAGTCGAAAGTCCGCGACTCGAGTCAACAACTCTGATTTTAAGGCCTTTTTATAGTAGAGTATATCTCCTATTGCCCTCACTAACACCTGAAAGGACAGAGATGTATCTAAAGCTACCATGTTATGGATATCCTTGCTCTTGTTTTCCAATTGCTATCCATGGATTAGAAACATGGGCTGTCAGAAATGCAATCAGAAGCAGAATTTAAAGTTTTGAGATGTGGTATTGGCGAATGATGATTCAAATATTTTGGAGGGGCGTAAATCCAGTGGTTATCTTAAAAGTCTGAGCGGTGATGATCTAACCTTGTGCAAGAGGATTAACAAAAACAAACTGCCAATATTTTAGTTCTTCTTGTTTCAAGAAGAGAAGGAGACAACCTTAAAGCGCTTCTTGTGAGTTTTGTCCAGGGTCATATAGAAGATGAGTTGTAAATGAGAGAGGCAAAAAATACATTGAAATTATGGTAATAGAGAGTTGACAGGCACATCAAACTCCTTGAATGACTGTACCGATCAGCCCTGGACAGGGATGTAGTTAGTGGGGTGGTGGTGGGGGAGGGGGGGGGTAGGGGAAGGGGAGTGGTGGTGGTGGGGGGGTGTTGTGGCAATTTTCCTTCAGAGTTCTGAGGATTGGCTATGCAGAGGTAGAATCCATCATCAAAAGTGACACAAAAAGTCATTGATTTCGACAACGATAATAAATTATGCAAATTTTATTTATATTTTGTGACATCAACTGCAATCAAATTTTGGTGGAAGATAACAGCTTGTTGATTTTCAGTTTCTGGAATTTAGGACTGAAATTTACAAAATAACTTTTCAAGCTGCAATCTTTTTTATTACATTTTTGAATTTTTAAACAAGAAAAATCTCCAAAATGTAATTTTCAATAAGTCGGAAACTATTGTAATTTATAAATTATTCTGTTTCAAATTTAAAGAAAATTTTGATGCATATTAAATCTCTACCTGTCCATATACATTTTAACCCTTTAGCGCTCAAACGGTCGTGGCACGACCGGTTTGGACATGTACTTTTCACTGAATTATTTTGCCTCGTCAAATATGCACACAGCAGTGATCTTGGTAACATTTGAAAGACCTCGAATAGTTTTTTCAGTAAAATATAAATTTTTGATGGGGGGATTATGTTGAATGTATTTGAGAAAAAAATTGGTTGAAATAAAGAAAGTTCAAAAAATGCACAAAATTTAACGAAAAATGTTCTTTTATTTCTCAAAGACTTACTTGCCAAAGACATCAATGCATCCAATTCTGGTCAAATTTGGATTTCCTCTATCTATATATTTTTTTGGAAAAAATAAATTTGAAAATGTCATAATATTTTGAGACCAAAATTTGGCAAAAATTGTAGTTTCTGATCGCAATAGAAGTTCACGAGAAAAAAAAAGGTGCCGGGAAGCTTACTTAATATATTTTCAATTAAAAACACGAAAAGCAACCACCCCTTCCTAGTTCATACCATAATTTAATTCTTATAACAAACTTACACACTGAAACAGATCGGTTTAAGATCGCGAAGATCGGTTTAATCGGTTTATGGGAAGATCGGTTTAAAACCCGAATTAGATGCGCGGCTTTGTTTTTCGCGTGTAATTACAAAAGTGATTATTTTTGTTTATTTTATTGTTATTGTATGTTTTGCTTTGAGAAAAAAATCAGACTAGTATCAATAGAATGGAAATTTCTCAAACATTTTATTTAAGTCAAAAAATCCTCCATTTTCATTATTCACAAGAAAATGTACAAGTTTAAAATGATTTTTGTAATTGTGCCTAAAATTTGCATATTTAAGTCAATATTTTCTTTAATTTGACTTTGTTATTGCAAAGCTTATCGTCTTAGAATTCATATAAATCAAACCTGTAGTGAGAGAAAACGGAAGGAAAGTTGTGAAAATTTATTTTGAAAAAAGTTGCGAAAGTTACGTTTTGAACCGTATTGGTCTTAACCGAGGTCTTGCAAATTTGTATGTTTTGAAATAAAATAAATTTTAATAAACTACAGTAAAATACTGAATTAAGATGTGACTTCTGTGTTTGTTTTTGAATGCAACACTGTTATACTTTTAGTGTCTGAAATTTCAACATGCAGTGATAAAGCTTAGGATGAAGTATAACCATTCACATACAGGGCTTTAACTTAGTGTTAAAATGTTTATTTTGCTAGTCCTGCTGGCATTGGCGTCAGCGTTGGCATCCAGTTAAAAGATTTGGAAGAGTTTTCTTTTGTTTGGTTAAAGTTTTGGGTTCAAGTTATTGCAGGAGTTTGCTTGTTATGGTAATGACATTCCTGATATGAATAGCAATTAAAATATTTGTCTTGGCATGAAGAAAAGTGAAACGATAGTCCTCGCCTCAAAAGATTTTAAAATTAAAAGTGTCGTGAGTATGAAAGAAATATAAACAATAAGTGTTGAGTACAAGATGACAAGATTGGTAGATGGAGGAATCGGGATGAAGAAAGATGGAGGAATTGGGATGAAGGAAGATGGAGGAATCGGGATGAAGGTGGAATTTCGTGTGAGACAGGATGGTAAATGCATCACGACACAAGGATGCTTTGTACTATTTTAATCTTTTAATGACATTGGCAATTCAAAGTCTCGCCTTTCTATATAATTCAATAAAAGAGGTATTTCTTTCAAATTATACCTTACCTTCTGTGCTATTCAAATATGCAATCTGGTCTCTAGAACCCGATTCACCGTTATACCACCCTAAACTAAAAACGTAGTTACTCTCTCTCTGACACACCAAAGACACGGCGCTAGCGCCGTATACACTCATTTCTTTTGAGCGTCTGCACCTGATCAGGTCCAAGTCGCAGATGCTGGTTTTTTTCTGCACCTGAGGAGGTCCAAGTCGCGGATGCTGGTCGTTTTCCTTTTCCTGACCTTTTTCATCTTTTTGATTGTTCCTGCTGGTATCGTAAAGTTTTGCTTGCCTTAAGAAGGTCTTCCTGTAGTAAACTGAGTAATTTGCATCCTTTTTCATCACAATATTTCTCATTGCATTATGTATATGATGAATTTTGTAAGCCACCTTTGGAGCCTTACTATGTTTATATGTATTTGCATGCATTGGTCGGGAGTGTTTTACACGGTGGTGCTCATTACAAGCATGGCTTCA
Source organism: Chiridota heheva (assembly GCA_020152595.1). Taxonomy (NCBI): domain Eukaryota; kingdom Metazoa; phylum Echinodermata; class Holothuroidea; order Apodida; family Chiridotidae; genus Chiridota; species Chiridota heheva. The sequence goes on from JAIGNY010004303.1 coordinate 238,128, forward strand.
CGGGGTTTTGCACGTCCATTTCGTTTTCCCTTTAGTCCAGCTCTCCCGCCTGAGGCTTTGGAACAAAGTGAAACCGTACTGTAGTGATACCCCCTTCGTTAGGGTAGCCTCAGCTTAGTATTCGGTATACCTCAGGCTTTAGTTTTTTGTGGTGTCTACGCATGCAAATTGGTCTTAGGTTCTCATATATGCGTCTCGGCTTCGGCTTCATTTGCAGACGTGGCTCTGTGGTGAGCTTCAAGGGTTAATATCACGTTATGTGTATTTATGTATATTTTAGCTTTTTTCATTTACCTGCCTCATATATATAATGCTCATCATCTGACGTGGGCGACATGGAGGAGCCTCTGGCCTTCCCTCTTGGGCCCTGAATCAATTATTTACTCTCCACTTTTGTCTTCCCTACAGGGAGTTGAAGCCCCGAGGTGAATCTAACAGTGGCGGCTGCTACCTCATTCTGCAAGAATTGTATTTCCGCAGTTTTCTCAAAAAAGAAAAGTGCAGCAGCAAGGTTTCAAACTTTTCAATTACACTGTTGGTAAGCCTGGCCCATGTTAAGGTGTCCCCTACTTGGTACATGTGACTTGTGACCTCAGGTGGACCTCTCTCGGTCTTATTTACTTTTCAGCAAAAATACACTTATTTAGCACCCTGTTTCGAGTTTTCGGGCGTACAAGTTAGGACTACTTTAAAGGAAGGCTATCTGTTTATAGCCAAGAGTTGTGCTCTTTAAAAACTAACAGTGCAACGCCTGGCAGCATTAACACAGCCTCAAGTGTCCTAGTTCGGCAGTTAGAGCAAGAGGCAAGTAGTCCCTTTTCCAAGGGGCAAGTAGTCTGCGCGGTCCCTTTTTCCATTTTTGAGCAAACTTGACGGTCAGAGTTCTGATCTTTGCTTAATGAATTCTGAGGTTCCGACACAAGGAAGTCGTCCCCACCCCTGGCGCCAGGAAGTGCTCCTTCTGCCGCAAGTTCATGATACTTCGACCCGGAGACACGTACCAGACATGCTGCAGTTGCAGCCTGTGCTGTCAATTTAGGCCAGGAATCTAGTGACAGTCCGGTTTGTACCCTGATCTAGAGAACGGTTTTGTTCTCCCAATCGTAGAATCCTTTACAGAAGTATCCCACAATGCATCTATCGAAATTCAAAGCTTGTGTAGGAAAAACATAAGAATCAGACACATTTTGAGCGCGGGGAACTCAACCACTGCGAAAGGTTCTAATTTTTCTTCACGATTTGAAATAATGGCATATGAATTATCTTTTCACCGTGCGCTTTTAAAATTCACCGTGCGGTTTTTGAGAAATTTGAAGAAAATTGATGAATTCTTATTATGTGTTACCATCAGGCACTCGGTCTTTAACAAAGGGTTTTTGAAATTATGAAAAATAGGTTGGGGATTTGTGAAAATTATTTAGCAATAATTGTGTGATAGTAATGAAGTTGTTTTACTTTCGCGAAATTTAAGATGAACAAAACAAACTTTTGTTACAAACCTTTAATGACACGACTGATAAGCGTCTATGACTAAAACTTCACAATAAAAATGGCGCCTTCCATATATCACTGTAAGCATAGTGCGCATGCTTGAGTCTCCCGATCGGGGACATAATGAGTCCCTCGATCGGCGGTACCCAGCAGAAAAAAAGCCCAGTCAAAATCAGTTCAAATGGTTTTAACTGGTCACAAGTTAAAACCAGTTCAAATGTGAATTGGTGACAGGTTTTAAGTGGTGTGAACTGTTTTCAACTGGTGTGAACTGTTTTCAACTGGTGTGAACTGTTTTCAATTGGTGTGAACTGTTTTCAACTGGTCTCAACTGTTTTAAGTGGTGTTAAGTGTTTTCAACTGGTGTGAGCTGAACTGTTTTCAACAGGTCAACTGGTTTTGACAGGTCTGAACTGTTTTCAACTGGTCTCAACTGTTTTCAACTAATCTGAGCTGTTTTCAACTGGTGACAACAGGTGTCAAATGGTCTAACAGATTTTTCAACAGGTCTGAACAGTTTTGACAGGTCTAAACTGTTTCTCTTGTTTTAACAGGTCTGAACTGTTTTCAACTGGTCTGAAGTGTTTTCAACTGGTCTCAGCTGTTTTCAACAGGTTTTAGCAGGTTTTTCAACAGGTCTGAGCTGTTTTCATCAGGTGTCAAATGGTCTTAACAGGTTTTTCAACAGGCCTAAACTGTTTTCAACAGGTGTTAAATGGGCTTAACAGGTATCGTCTCTGGTTTTAACAGGTCTGAACTGTTTTTAAGTGGTCTGAAGTGTTTTTAATTGGTCTGAACTGCTTTCAACAGGTGTCAAATGGTCTTAACAGGTTTTTCAACAAATCTGAACTGTTTCAACAGGTGTCAAATGGTCTTAACAGGCTTATCAAGAGGTCTGAACTGTTTTCAACAGGTGTCAAATGGTCTTAACCTGTTAACAGGTTTTGTCTCTGGTTTTAACAGGAAGCAACTATTTTTAACAGAAACAACTGTTTCTGGCAGGTCAGATCTGCATTTGAAAAGTTATTTCAAATGAGGAATTTTACAAAGATCATTGATTGCATTTCCTTTACTAACTCTGAATCAAATATTACATTGTGTAGAGAAAAAGCAAAAACAAATTTAAATGAATAAACTCAATTGGTTTATTTTTCTTTTTCACAAGCTACAGAACTAATATTATGAACTAGGATATAATATGCAAATGTTGATTGCAAACATACTTTGGGAATGGCAATAAATTTTTTTACCCTGTAAAATGTCCATAGCCTTATTTTGTTATTACTAAAAAACATTAAAAAAACAATACAAGTTTTGAACACATACAAAAAATAATGTACAAATTTAACCAAGAAAAAAAAAGTTCAACCATAAAAATTAATACTTACGATGCAATAACAATTACCTTATACTAAGTTATATAACTACGCATGCAATAAACTCTTACTTTATTACAAAGCAAGTTGATAAAAAAAAAAAAGGTTTTTACAGATACATCGAACTCTGAATTAAAAGATATGCACGTTTGGGCATGGCACGTTTTCTTATCCTTTGTCAGAAATGTTTTAAACTGTTCAGTTTTCATTTTCTGCTCCCAAACTATGAATTAAAAGCTGTGCTCACTTAGGCATGACAATATTTTCTTATCCTTCACCAAAAATATTTTGAACTTTTTATTTTCTGCTCCTTCCCTTTCTATTCTTTCTCCTTTCCCTTTTCTGCTCTTCTTTTTATTTTTCTACTCCCATCTTTTTTCTTACGTTGCTGAATGTCCTGCAGCTTCACATTTGTTGAATTTGGAAGTTTGCTGCCCAGCATTTCCTTTGGTCAAGTCTGCTTGAAACATTCCATAAAGTAATCTGTAAAAATAGAGAAAAGAGAAGTGCAGTGAAATTTCCAGGAGTTAAGCTATATGGATTTCTACTTGGTTATTAGGAAAACGCTTATCCATTTCAGACACTTACCGTATTTAACGTGATAAGCGCCCGGGGCTCTCACGAAAATAAAATTGTACCACTGTTTAGGTCCCAAGCTTCTTCCTAATCAGCACGAGGCACGTACAATGTGCTATTCAATAAAATGTTTTGAGTTTTGAGCGTAACAGAAAAATAAGCAAAGAATATGAACAAAATAATTTAAGTATTCAAATTAATAAAATGTACAATGTTATCACTGTCAGTCAAAAAAATATTGGGTGGGCGCTTATTAGAGCAGGGGGCGCCTACTACGTTAAAATACGGTATATCCAGTTTATATTGCGCAAGCGTACAGGAGTCATGACTCACCTGGAAAAGACACCAGGCTGTCACAGCTTACCTCTTTCAGCATCGCTGGTACTCGTTTACAGTTGAGTGGACTGGACCAAGCAGAGTTAAGTGTCTTGCTCAAGAACACAAGTTCCACTAAGTATATATGTCTGTATGTATGTATATATTGATTGAATCTGAATTTTTAGTTATGTATATATATATATAAATATATATATATATATATATATATATATATATATATATATATATATATATATATATATATATATATATATATATATATATATATATATATATATATATATATATATATATATATATATATATATATATATATATATATATATATATATATATATATATATATATATATATATATATATATATATATATATATGTATATATATATATATTATATATATATATATATATATATATATATATATATATATATATATATATATATATATATATATATATATATATATGTACATATAGATATATATATATATATATATATATATATATATATATATATATATATATATATATATATATATATATATATATATATATATATATATATATATATATATATATATATATATATATATATATATATAAATATATATATATATATATATATATATATATATATATATATATATATATATATATATATATATATATATATATATATATATATATATATATATATATATATATATATATATATATATATATATATATATATATATATATATATATATATATATATATATATATATATATATATATATATATATATATATATATATATATATGTATATATGTATGTATATATCGATTGAATCTGGAATTTTTATTATATATATATATGTATATATATATATATATTCATATATATATATATATATATATATATATATATATATATATATACATATATATATATATATATATATATATATATATATATATATATATATATATATATATATATATATATATATATATATATATTTATATATATATATATATATATATACATATATATATATATATATATATATATATATATATATATATATAGATATATATATATATATATATATATACACATATTGTTATATATATATATATATATATATATATATATATATATATATATATATATATATATGTATATATGTATGTATATATCAATTGAATCTGGATATTTTTCGTTATATATATATTATATATATATATTCATATATATATATATATATATATATAATATATATATATATATATATATATATATATATATATATATATATATATATATATATATATACATATATATATATATATATATATATATATATATATATTATATAATATATATATATACACATATATATATATATAGATATATATAGATATATATAGATATATATATATATATATATATATACACATGTATATATATATATATATATATATATATATATATATATATATATATATGTATATATATATATATATATCAATTGAATCTATATATTTTTATATATATATATATATATATATTATATATATATATATATATATATATATATATATATATATATATATATATATATATATATATATATATATATATTATATAATATATATATACACATATATATATATATATATATATATATATATATATATATATATATATATATATATATATATATATATATATATATATATATATATATATTTATATATATATATATATATATATATATATATATATATATATATATATATATATATATATATATATATATATATATATATATATATATATATATATATATATATATATATATATATATATATATATATATATATATATATATATATGTATGTATATATCGATTTAATCTGGAATTTTTTTTATATATATATATATATATATATAGAAATATGATGTTTCTCAACATTGGTAAAAGTGCTCGATGCAGTAGCAGAGCAATTATACATATTTATCAACAAGCAGGATCTGAGCTGCAACCAGTGGTTTCACCTTAGCGGATCGTCAGGCAACTGAAGCTAGGTAATTATTCAGAACAGGTCAGCGCTTCTTCTTAGTACGGTTGGGTGGTCTCATTTTACAATGGCGGCAAGAGGATACTATTTCTGATCTTTTGTTGAGGAGGTTTTCTTTGGTTGCGTTGACAATGGCTAGTTTTTCCTCGGTGCATAGATTGCATTGTCCAGATGAATTAATTAAGGTGTTTGATTGTTTGACGATCGACCAGGAGATCTTGAAGTTTTCGTTCTTTTCTTTTTAAAGCCCAGATGAATTTAGAAAGCTCTGTTTCGCTGGAATGCATTCTGTGTTTGAAAGACTTGTTGTGATTTGTAAAACCGCTGTTTGAAGTCCCCACCTGTCATGCCAATGTATGTAAAGACAGCATCGTTTTTGTGTACTTGAGCTTTGTACACAATGGCTTTAGCCAAGCAATCTCCGTTCAGGGGGCAGTCACTTTTTATGCGGCAGTTGCATTGTTTTTGGGGGGTGGTTGAGCTTGTTTGTGATAGGATTTTCGAGTTGTGGCTCTGGATGATTGATTTGATGTTTTTCATGCAGCTGTAGCTCACTTTGATAGTATTCTTGTTGAAGATTTGGTGGAATTTGTGGCTGTGAGGGAAATGTTTGGTGATCAATTTCAAAAGATTTTTCCTACATTAGTTTTACTGTTCTGCTAAAGGTGGGTTAAACCAAATGATTTTTCTGCTCCGGTTTTGCGATTTTTGCATTCGGCGTCTGGTGGCGGGGTGTATTCAAATTTGGGTTGATAGCCGCTTGCTATTAAGGCATTTTTGTAGTCTGTGGTGGCATTGTTGAAAACGGTTGCATCGTGTGAGAGTTCTGAAAGGCGTTTATTGGCGGCTGCTGGGATGTTGCGGATTATAGGGGCAGGGTGGTCTGACTGGGTGTTTATGAAAACCGGTTGGTCGTTGGGTTTCCTGTACGGATGGAAAGTGCTGGATGTGAGGTTTAGCGTGACATCTAGGTAGTTGACGATCTTTAGGTTTGCTTGAATTGTAATTTTGAGGCCAGGGCTGTCAAAAACTTTGATGAAATCCTTTCTAATGCGGTCTGCCTGTGGCCCCTGATGTTGATTTTATGATAGCCAGTCCGTCGTCTCTGTACAGGCCGAGGTCATTAATGGGAACTTCCTGCTGGTAATGTGAAGGGTGTATAAGCCTACCAATTCACAAATCTCGGCTCCGTCTGAAGACTTCCCATAGTCACATCAAATGCCTTGGGGCTCCCAGCATTCTCAGATTTCACCCAGGGTGTACCATTGTTGAATAATAGTGAGCTTCTTGCGTGCATAATGGTTCTATAATCTAGGTCGGAAACTGTGGTGTGGTTGCGTGCCCAATTTAGAGAGTTGGTGAGTAGGTGTTCTATATATATATATATATATATATATATATATATATATATATATATATATATATATATATATATATATATATATATATATATATATATATATATATATATATATATATATATATATATATATATGTATATATCGATTTAATATGAATTTTTGTTATGTATATATATATATATATATATTTACAAATATATGTAAATATATACATATATTTTTTAGACTCTGCGCACGAGAGATATAGGCCTAATAAGTGGTTCGAGTACGATTGCGAATTAACATGGTAGTAAACACTTACAACTTGACTTTTCAAACGATGATTTGTTACTTTGCATCGTCGAAATAACGTAGTAAAACCAAAGATTATCAAAGTGTTTATTAGACATTACTACGGGTTCTCATGAAAACTCTATATAACAGGAGCTACTGTTAGAAATATCAAACTGTACATATTATTATTAAAGTCTGTTCAAGATTTACATCATATGAAGTATTTCCCCGTTGAGAATTTGATATTTATGCGGAAAAATATTAAATGAACTCAACTCTCCCCTACTTTTGAATCGAAAATATCAATACAATGCAATCTCTTTGGGGTCTATGAAGTTCCCCCTGTATTCCAGTGACCCATCTGTACCCCAACTGCCCTCCATCAAAATATATTAAAAAAATGAAAATAAATAAAATAAAATCATTCCGTCCTTCGTTTGCCATGTAGCTTATTTTCAAGTTAGCAAATATTGAACCCAACTATGCATCCCAGAACTCGGCTTTACAGTTTTTCAATCGCATTTGCAATGATTTCGTCAAGTTGACGAAATCAAACTATTTCAGAAAAGCGAATTGTTCAAATTATATATATATATGATATTAAATTATTAATTAGAACAATAACTGTGCTGTGCTATATCGAAGTTCTTTGCTGTCGCTACAAATATTGAAATGAAAGAATGGTCGTTGTTTGCAGATCTCCTCATTGGTCAAATTTAGAGATATCTTTACTCAAGTGCTATAACGGAGCACAAGACCGAAAAGTGAGGGCGCTTGATATCACAGATATATTATCCTCAACAAATCGAAAAACTTCATGCCTGCATAGCCCACAGCCGACGTGAAGGCAAAGGTCACTTGAATATTCATATTAACCAGAAAATTGCTATACCGTTGCGTGCTAGATAAGCATTAGATTTTGTAGGGACCCCCTAAAAATACTTTCTGGTCTAGTGCCCTTTTAAGGTTCTAATTTGATTGAAAATAAACTCTATAATTTACCGAAAATTTGTCTTGCATGGTTCAATGAGATTGCTTAATAAAATACTACATTCTCTCAGAGGTACTTACGATTATTAACAAAGTAAACTTCTACCGACCTGATTTCAGATCAACCGAATAACCTACAATTTGACTTACGAATCTAAGATATAGAGAATCTCAATCCCACCTTCACGCAAAATCACCCATATTTATACCTACAACGTTTGCGTATATGCAAACAAAACGTAGGTAATCATAGCCTATTTTCACAAAAATTATCCAAGTATGGTTTTTATCGAAATCAGCTTTATGAAAGGTTATGCCATCCTGGGAGTTAAACGGCGCAGTGCTGGTAAGGTCACTTCCGGTTTGCAATTTTGTTTTATTGATTGCGAGAAATTTGTGATGTTATCGATAACACATGTAAGCCCTATGGTCAGATGGTCGTTTTGGCGGATGTGTGATCGATAACATTGTATATTTCGCGATCATAACGGGAGATGGAAGAGCGGAATTAAAGTTACCAGCAAGGTGACGTGCACTTTTGAATGTTTTTATTTATTTTTATTTCATATTTTGTAGGACGATATCTTTCCTTTAACAATCAATACATATTTCTATTTCTAGGGATTGTTGAACAACGGATTTTTTAAGAGAGTATATCAGTTTTTGTTCTCCAATGCTATTTTTACAAATAAATTGCAGGGCAACATCTTTTTAAGAAACACTTACAAACTTATTATATTTATACAAGTTTGAATATAGAAATCCCCATGGAAAAGAGCGTATTCACCTAAAGAATCTCGCCATATAATCCTTATTTACTCTACAATAATTTGAATATTGTCTAAGTCCATGGTAAAAGGCAATACATTTCATTATCACTTACACAACCAAGAAGATTTTAATTATGTATTATCATCTAAGCAGGCAATAAAAACCAATTCTAGGAATATGGGTGTATGGTATGAAGATAATTAAGTATTTACGGTTTTTACCACATGACAACGCATTATTGATAAAGTAGACACCTTTATGAATCATTATTGTATTGTCATCATTATTTTACTATCTTCTGTGAAACCTTACAATTTATTGCAGGCGCTACGCTAACAAATAAATGAAAGAAAAAATATCATTTGAAGATATATTTCAAATGAAACGAATTTGACGCAGTAAAGTGGTCAATTGCTCTGTGGAGCTACAATGGTACCACGGGTATTGAAGACATTCTACATCAACTTATTTAAGAGTTTTCATTCTTTCCAATAACCCTTTGAATTTGCAGTTTTCATCTAGAGAAACATTGTTAATAAAATAATGATATCTAGATATAAGCTTAACAACGAATTATCATTGTAATGAAAAAATAGCTTCTTAATCATTTCAACCAAGCTGAATACGCTCACCGGGGCTATACGTTTAAATCAGGTACATACATATATTAGTCAGTTAGTAATATCGTTGGTGTGAAACAGGATTCAAACATAAGACAACAGTTAACATTTGTACACTTGAGGGAACGGTAACATGGGAATCACTGGATTTATTGTAGGCGTTACACTTGTGTCTGCTTGTGCAGTTTATTGTCAAGGTAAGAATATATGTAATTATATTTTTTAACTTAAAAGACGGAATATCGTCCCAAGAAAATTACTTCAAACATCACTAGTAAAGTTGATACATATTCATGACGTCACTTTGGCGGTGGTTTTGATTGGCCTGCCAGTGTTTGTGTAAGTGCATTGTATATCTATATCGAGGACAACGTGCTAACTAGTCTTGCCTCGCCATAAACTAAAGAGGGTAAAACTTTGCACCATACTATCGCCGAAATAACAACAGGAAACAATATAATATCAGATGTTTAGTAGGAATTGATGCATGGCTAAGTAATCAATGATTGTAGTTAATTCTTATTATTTTTCATTTACAGTTAAAACCTTTTCCTTCAATGTTATACATTGAATGAAACTTTTGAAGACTTACGAATGCCTTAGTTACAACCAGAGGCCTGCAACTTGTTTCGTCGTTATCAACTATGTTTAAAAAGATGTGATTCATTTTATAGTAGAAACCACAGTTTTTAACAACATTTTAACACAACAGAATATACAAGCTGGATAAAAAGTTTATTGATTTGCAGAATATCAATATGTTAGGGTCAAATTTATTTCTGACGAATCGTTAGGACATTTTTGTTTGAATATCTTAAGTTTAAGAATGTATGCATTTGTGATGTAAATTTTAGCTCTAAAATTGTGGCTTTTTATTTTTCGTATATCCAGTCAATTTTAATATTTGCTTCTATAGATCAAGGGGAAAATGCATTTCACAAAGTATTGTAAGACTCGACTATACTCCAAAATCAATTGCTTCAGTGGAATAAAACATTTTAAACTGTAAAATAAGATACATTCGTTTACTACAAACAGCTGCAAAGGTTGAATTATCCTTCAAAGCGAAAATTAGATTCTGAATCGACTAACTAATTTACTTTAGAAAAGTTTAAAGCATTCGGTTGAAGTTTAGTATTTCAAGTTTTGCAAAGTTGTGATGCATGAATTGACAGGTAGCTTGAAATATCGTATAGTAATTATTTCCAACTATCCTTTAAGAATTCCAGTCTTTGAAAACAATAAAAAATGCATAATACTCTAATCAGCTAATAAGAATTTTGTTCTGGGAGTAAATATTCAAATATTTTTACTGTTCTTCATCGAATAATAATTTTGGTAAATGATTTAGTATAATGTATCTTCATAAAACAATGAATAAATAAACATACTTAAGAATTCCACACAATGTGGGCAGATAAATATCTACGTGAGATGATGAGACATTCTGTTAATGACAATGATAAGATATATTTAGTAAAATGATTGATGAAAAACGCTAGTTTCTTTGATATCTTATAAAACATTCGCACAGCCAATTAAAAGTTTCTTCGTCGAACTGCGGGGAAAGTAGCAATATTAGTACTATTTCATTTTGATAGATGTGCGAATTTCGGGCGGTGAAGCACCTAATGTAGGTCGAGTCGAGGTATATTTTGACGGTCAGTGGGGAATGGTTTGCGACGACAAGTGGGATCTAAGGGACGCCGAGGTTGTCTGTCGGGAGCTCGGGTTTGGAAGTGCAGTGTTCAGCCCAATTTATCCCAGTTCGATAGTTTTTGGATATCCGAAAAACCCAATATGGTTGTCTGAACTAAATTGTGCTGGGAACGAGTCGCGTTTGTTCGATTGTCATCATTTAGGAGTAGGAATTCATGATTGTAGTTTAGATGACCCTGCAGCTGTTGTTTGTGAAGGCAATTTAAACAACAGTAAGTTATCTTAATATCTTATATTTTATTTTGAATTCCATGTATTCATGTACCCGCATTAATACCGAATTCTTATAC
>JAIGNY010004303.1:255000-259169 GCA_020152595.1 Chiridota heheva
ATAGGTTGCCGAACACTATGGCAAAACACTTCACAATTATGTTTCGACTTTCTTTAAACAGATACCTCAGCCACAATTCTCTGGAATATTTACCAGGGCATGTATTCCGAAGCTTAGAAAATCTTGAAGTGTTGTAAGTATTTTAATAGGTAATTAACAGTGTTGAGTCCTGTTAATATTTTGATAGATTGTGTAAATGGATAGGGAAATAGTTATGAAACAAATGTATTGGTGCTCCACTTTACAGAACTATTAATAATGAAAAAGTATTTCCCATGATTGTGTTTATTACTGGTTAGGGTTAGCAAGTCTCCATTAGCACAATATTTGATGTAGCATCATGTATGTGTTGTTTTATGTTGATATTCAAGGATGTTCTTGTAAGAATATTATTTTCATTTGGCTAAGTCTTATTTAACACTAGTCTTTCAATATGATTTCTGTCATATTTGAAGTAAATGAATGTATTCTCCAATAAACACTGCTAAAGTACGTGGGTTCATAAAGTGCGCCAGAAGTCATGAATCGCTTAAGTTTCTTTATATATGATGGAGTATTGGTTAACAGAGGAGAAAAACTTAACAGAGGAGGAAAACCTACCACTAAAAAGTACATGGAGGGCCCACCAATACTAAAGAAGGAAGTGCAAAGAGCCATTAGTAACATGAAACATGAGAAAGCATCAGGACCTGACAAAATGACAGTTGAAGTTTTTTGAGGCTCTTGATGATGTAGGCATTAAAACTATAACTAGGCTTTTAAATATGAAATATGATATACGCGAGATACCACCAGATATGAGCAAATCTATTTTCATAACCATACTCCAGAAACCAGGTGCAACAGAATGCGAACTACACAGGACCATTAGCTTGATGAGTGATGAGCCATATTACCAAGGTCTTGCTTCGTGTTCTAATGTTCAGGATGAGAAATAGTATCCGGTCAGAAATTTCTGAAACACAATTTGCTTTTGTTGTAGACAAAGGCACTAGGAATGCAATATTTACACTATCAATGATCATTGAAAGGTGCATAGAAGTACAGAAAGATTTATATTGATGTTTCATTAAATACTCCAAAGCCTATGACAAGGTCAAACATGAAGATATCTTTGAAATACTCAGTAATTTGAACATTGACGGAAAAGACCTAAGAGTTATAAGAAACCTATGCTAGGAACCAGGAAGCAGCAATAAGACTTGAAGAAGATTACAGTGAATTTAAAGTAATCCGAAGAGGAGTCAGACAGGGGTTTGTTTTGTCACCAGATCTTTTCAACATTTACAGTGAACAATATATCGTAACATCGACAGGTTTCAGGGGCTGAAAGTTGGAGGCTATAATATGAATAATCTACGATATGCAGATAACACGGTGCTTATAGCAGAGTCAGAAGAATAACTGCAGTCTCTTCTGGATAAAGTAGTAGAGAAAAGTGAAAAGAGAAGGCTGTTTCTAAATGTAAAGAAAACAGAATGCATGGTGGTTTAAGAAAAACATAAACCCATTATGTAGTATACGAAGCCAAGAAGAAATTATTATGATAATAAGTACAACAGTTTAAGTACTTGGGATACACATTAACATCAGATAGTCGGTACATTAAATAAGTTAGAAAACGCATTGCAATTGCCAAAGACCTGTTTATAAAAATGAATCCAATTATGAAGAATAGAAATATTGGAATGGACACAAAAGTCCGTGCCTTAAAGGCATATATATAATCTACTCTTCTTTGTGGCTGTGAATGCTGGACAATTACCAGTGACATTAAGAAAATATTAGAAGCTACGGAAATGTGGTTCTTTAGAAGAATATTAAAAATATCTTGGACAGGAAGGAAAACAAATGATTATGTCCTGATAGCTTCAGGTATGTACAGGTCCCTACTCAATGCCATCAGAAGGAGACAGATGAACTTACTCGGTCATGTTTTTAGAAGGGTGGGTTGGATTAGCTTGTAGTGTGTGGGAAAATTGAGGCCAAAAGAAGCAGAGGAAGGCATTGAGTCAAATATGTCCAAAGCTTAAACAACTGGGCAACCAACAACAGCCTAAGTAATAATAAGTTTATGCGCTTATCTCTAAACAAAAGTAAGTGAATGGCCATGATCGCCAATGTCTGTTCCAGACTCGGTACCTAGAGAGAGATATACAGGTTAACTACCATAAATCTTACATTAAATTGAATGTTCATTTAATTACTTTTGTGTTGAAATATTATAAATAGTTCAGCTCAGAGACTCAATAAAATTTCATTTTCATTTCAGACACTTTTACGATAATCGGATTTACCAGCTGCCACTTGCCATTTTTGACGGATTATTTTCACTCAAAATATTGTAAATACAATCTTGATTTTGTTTTTATATTTCATAGTGTAAATCATTATTTAAGTATCGATGTCAAATATAGAGACCTGTCTAGCTCCCGATCAGGAGATATCCCGATTATGAAATCGACGCATGCGGGGTAAATAATATCTTAGCAATTAAAACATGTTAAGAAATAGCGCAATGTATTTTTTGTATTTTGTGTTAAATGGTGAATGTTTGGATTCTAACTATAACGAATTATTTGTGATGGATATTACATAAATTATGTTGCGTTTTCTACATCACGAGGCTTTGTTATACACAATGCATTTCTAAATCTTCTGAGTGGAGACTACAAAGTATGTTTTTTTAAGATTATTTCAAAGCACCCTGGTGAACGAAAAGTTTACGCTGGTAAAACTGAAGAAAATATCTTTAGTTTCAAATAACAGAAATATAATTTGAAACATTATACTTGTAATTCCTAATTTAGTATAAAAAAACAGTTCTTACTATTATGTTAAGATAGACAAATTCAAAATTGGAAGCTGCCAATATGACATATCTCCCGATCAGATTAATCTCTCGATTGGGAGGGTATACTGGACTGAAAGACACTCAGGAATGAACAACGATCATTGCAAATTCGTTCTGTTTGTTTGTTTTACCTTTTCATAGACAAATACATAAAAATTTCATTAATCACTGGGAACCAGATGTCGGCAAAGACCTCGTAACATTGGATTATCTGTAAGTTTTTTTTTCAATACTGCAAAACAACATAACCTAATGTACGTGTAAAGACAAAGTTCAATCCATCCGAGCCCATATGGTCGGTGATTATTCTCAGGTTCCTTGATGCAAGCAGAAAAGAACATACGATGCCCCCTTTATCAAATGATAATTGCCCAGCAATGCTGGTACCAATTCCCACAATCTGGGTGGAGCTGAGGTAAGCGGGATGAAGTACCTTGCACAACGACACAACACAGCTGCTCGACCTGGAATCAAACCTCTCGTTCAGAATACAGATTTCTAACCTTTGAGCTAATGTATTCCTAATTTAAATGTATTAGGTAAAAAAATGCTGATAAATGGTTTACATCGCCCGTAACATGTAAAAACTATGACAATTTAGTGAAAAATGAATTTCCACAAATTTCTCTGCCGTTACATAAATTCTAGAAAATAAAAGAAAAGAAAAGCTTTTTAATTTTGCATTTCAGATACATTCAGAACAAAAAACTGAAATAGCCAGTATGTGTTGCACTTTTTACACGTGATACAAAGGGGGCTTGGTTACTTTTAACTGGTTGATGATGTTAGATCTGAAAGATTTGAGATGAAAGATAAATTCATGCGTAGGAAAACATTTGCATGTACATCACCATTGTTCAAATCTATGCAGTTTGGAATGATGATTCACATTCATAATAATAAAGTATTTGAAAATACGACGATGCATTTCACCTCCTCAAATTTCTTTTCATTCATAGATTTAATTTACTGAAGTATTAATTTTAATTACTGATTTATACATTTCTCTCATCATATGTTTGCCATTCTGTTATTTTCAATCTACTTCGCAGGACTACGAATACCCTTTTGGTGTGCTGTCTACCAAAATCTAAGCCAACGTGTAAAGCAAGCAATTACCCATTTTATCCGATAATTAAGGACATCTTTTCTGACTGCGAAAACTTGATGAGTAATTATGTGTTGAGGTTACTTATGTGGATGATCGGGATCTCTTCAATAATTGGAAATATCGTTACATTGTCATTACGCCTAATCAAACATCTTTTTGGAAATAAAACAATGGTCCCGGTCCAAGCATTGTTTATTTCAAACT